>OX438766.1:11272621-11639362 GCA_949316455.1 Acleris holmiana
CACATTTTAGCTCGTGCCTTCTTAATTAGGCAGCTTTATACGACACTATGAACTCGACTCACTGCCTGCTGCCTAATTGAGAAGGCATGCGTTAAAATTTGTTTTGTACGCTCCGACGGGACTTCTTAAAATTGCCGGATAAAACTTCACCTATATGATCGACGCAGCGCTGTGTTGAGAGAATCACCACCCAGGGATCTAATAATGCTACGAGTAGGATTCACGTTAGTTTAGTAGTCGTGCGCTCGCCTATGTCGATTCCTTACATTTTGACAATTTCTACCGTAGTTAACTTTCGCAGAATTCATCTTTTCTAGTCCAACTCCAATGAGTTTGCCTACGTAATCCTAAAAAATGGGCCGTTCATATCATGATCAATCTCGAAAAGTCGACGAATTATTTCGAACGTTCCCAGTGTGAGAGCAGTGTACTATGAATAACAGTGGTGTCTATTTTGGTTCTGCTTTCATTCCGAATACTTTTCTAACTCTTTAATATATGGACAAAGTATTGCTATCCCTTATTAACACATGTGAAACCAAAGAGTGACAGCAACTGGTTTCACAAATCAGGTTTTTTTTTTATTAAACTTATTTGCGGTAGTGCAAATATCGAGCGACGTCAGACAGAAACGATTCAGCGTTTCAGGACGCGTTGAAACCACAACATCGTTATTTCGTGAACTTTCCATTATTTATTTACCTATTACTATGGCTCTCAAAATTGAAGCTGAAATAAAAGTTACTTCAGGACCGTGTGTGGTTGCTTGGGATAACAAATTATTTGTCGGTGCTGAAGATGGTTCTATAAGTGTAAGTGTAACGTTTGCTTAGTTAATGATGTTCAAAGGTGTTTAGTGTAGCTGTATGTACATTTCAAGTTAGGTACGAACATACCGAAAACGTAAAAGAATTACAACAATCTTTCTAAATTGTTCTGCTAACAACCTCGAACTAAGTTAAGTTACCCAAATAGGCGGAATATAAGGTAAGTTTTAATACCTTGAAATGCCTGAAATATACATTAGCATGCTTCAATTAATATTACAATTTAGCAAGAGCGCGAGTGATGTGATGACTTGATGATATATTGTCTTTAATACATGTAATTCAGAATAATCTGTATATTTTAGTCAGCAAATCGCCCCTACTTAGCTCGTAAATGATCGGTTCCTCAACAGACGGTCAAATGACGGCGAAAACCGCATCAAAATTCAAGTACTAATTATACGATATATTTTTTTGTTGAATGCAGACGCGGAAGGAGAGTTAAATTTATAGAAACGTGCAAACTATTTTTTATTTTTGTAGAGATTTAAACAGACAAAGTTCATGAAGTTGTCATGACCTAAGAAGTTCTCGGTAGAAGATGGTCGATCGGAAGATGACCCGCTCTTATTTATGCTCGTGTTTCTTTCTTATCTATTTATTAGTATGTTTCTACTGACAAATATTAGCAAAATTATCCCACCGGATAGTTGCTATTTAGTTAAAAAGCAAATATACCTAATACGTGCGAGTACAATTAAGTATTGTTTAACAGTCATTTGACGCTAACCTGAACCCGGACGTATCTTGGTCAGCGCATGCAGTACAGCTCTTCGCCTTAGCAGCTAGCTGCGGCAAGGTGTACTCCTCTTCCAACGACGGAGGCGTCAGGGTGTGGTCTGCGAAGGGAGAGAAGATAGCAGAGCTGCCGTCATCAGGGGCTGATGTTGGTGCCTTGCATCCTTTTGCTAACGAGCTCTACTTTGGAGACGAACATGGCTTCGTAAGTGATGCATTGTAATTTTGAATAATTAGCCAAGCACCCAGTTAGGACACACAACGACTCACGTGTCTACGTATTTTATTGCTACTTAATTTTTTTAGGCGCAGCCGAACTAACTTTAATAATTATATTACGTAGTACTTACCTGTAGTCATGGTTGGGCAGTATTTGAATTAGGTACATGTAATTAAAATACGTAATTGAAGTGAAAATACGTATCTCGTATTTGTATTTCAATTACTTGCTTAAAATGTAATTTGTAATTCGTATTTCAAATACCTGATTCCGAGGTAGGTATTTTGAAGATAGTTATGGCTTATATATTTTTTAACATAGTTGCTCAAAATGTGGTACTTTCCGTAAGCTGTATATCGTGCGAAAAGTTGGATATTACGCACTAGTGCGTTTTACTTTTCTATCTTTTTAAAATACATTTTTGTTTTAACTTCCAAGCCGTGAATCCAATCAAGAGTTTCAAGTTCACCCACCTTTTGATTACGTCATATAGCATTGAAACTTTACACGGGTAAAATAACTTAAAATATTAAAATTACATAAATAAGTACATACACACATTTATAAAATTTATCCAGGTAATATTTAATAAAAACAGCTCTCATCAAGATGCCGAAACCGGGCCCAGCCCAGCACGGCATAATGTGAATCCACCTAAATGCATTACCGCTGGTTATACTTTTTGATTTTTATATAGGTAATTAAATTAATATGTGACATATTTTTTACATTGTGTAACATTAAACATTTACATTGTAGGTCTTTATATACGAAAACAACACAGAAAAAGCTAGATACAACGTTTTGGAAGAAGTAAAGGATCTCGGTTTAAGCCCCCCATACTTGTTTACCGTCCGGGACCTGGATGTTACAGTTACTGAAATCAAACCTGGTACGTACCTACCTAGCTTTACGAGTAGTGCTAACAACTGAGTCGATCTAGGACCATCCCTGGAACAACTCATATGAACGCATTGTACTTGTTTATTTTACTTACCTAATTATCATAATTATTGATACAAACCTTGTAACGACGACGTTCAATAATTTGAATGATTCATTACCACATTTTTCACTTATTATGCTCTTAATCCTTAAGAGCCATGTTATAGGGAACATGCATTTTTTCTCCTTACGCTCTCTGGCAAGTGCTATGAAAGACAGGAATAACTGTATACGTGGAATACCTAGGTCAGTCAAACGGAAGTGGGCATTTGGTAAAAAAAATGTGGGACGCCGAGTTCAGTTTGACTAACCATTTGAAAAGAAGTTATTTTTTGGGTTTTTGAAGGCGGTTTGTTGTTTTATAAAACATTTTATTTTATACTTTTTAGTGATTATAATCCAACTGAACCCCCACTTCTCAATGAATAAGAACCACGGGATATTTCTCGCTTGCCGCAAGCAGCGCCGTGGGAAACTCATAGTGCATAATTATATTTAAACCAATTAAATCTGCTTCGTCGTAGTCGCTCAACTATCTAAATCGAAATATTTTATCGCCACCCTTGAAATTGGACGTTTGCCAACAAATTTTACCTACATAGTTAAGGGCTTTAATTAAAACAAAACTTAATTGATTCCTTTGTGTAACGAAAGTTACCCATACAGTTTGTATGATTAACTTTCGTTACCTTTCAGACCCACCGTTCCCCTCGGCCGTACCACTGGTGGTACTTTGACCAATTATTACTATTAAAATCGAATTTAACGGAGTCGACGGAGCTCTGCTGTCGCAGAGCTCCTACTTCTGGGTAGTATGGCCCTCCGGGCCTGCTGAAGAACTAACATAACCTAAACCTACCTCATATTTATAGAACTAATTTTGGTCAGTGGTACGGTTTAGTGGTACGGTGGGTCTGCACCCCTTTCGTTACACAAAGGAAGCGATCGTGATTTTGTTTTCATTAAGCCTATAACTATGTTCTTTTTTTAAATCGACCCAAATAGGTACCACAAACACACAGAAAAAACATGCAGTGGAATTGATAAAATGGTAACCCTCTCCTTTTTTGAAGTCAGTTAAAAAGATAGTATGACAGTCATTCCGCTTCCTGAATTGTCGGTACGCTTGCAGTAAAACACTGAATCAGCAAGGGCTTCTGGGTAACCAGTAGCATCTACCAATCAATGCGCAGCGTTTACGCCACTTGCACGTTTTACTGCAAGCACACCACCAAGTCAGGAAGCGGCCTCAGGCTCACATACAAACAGACAGACGGACGTGGTGAAACTATTAGGCAAGACTGCTCAAACCCACGTCCGCAGGCCGCATTGTGCCAAGTCTCAATGGCCCGCACAAGGTAGTTAGAAATTTCCCGTCAAGTTGAAACAGTGTTGCGCGCCGCGGGAAGACGATTAGGAATACAGTAACCGGTAGTCAGTGACCTGCTAAAGAAATCTTGGTCAACCATTTGGCCCAACTGTTACTATAGGGGTTCCTAGTTTGACTTCGGAACCCTAACAACTCACTATATTAGACCATTTTAACTACCGTTATGTTTATGTATTCACTTCGGTTATAATATAATTATATACAGACTAATCTAGAGTTTTTTAATTTTTGATTTCAATAGCTCTGACAATAAGTACCAATTTCACCATAGTACGATGTTAAGCACTTAAGAG
Source organism: Acleris holmiana (assembly GCA_949316455.1). Classification (NCBI taxonomy): domain Eukaryota; kingdom Metazoa; phylum Arthropoda; class Insecta; order Lepidoptera; family Tortricidae; genus Acleris; species Acleris holmiana. The sequence goes on from OX438766.1 coordinate 11,277,035, forward strand.
ACGATTAGAGCGTTAACAGTTGTCAAAATGTATGAACTAACCGTCGATTAACATTGACTAAATTTAACATCGTATAGTGAAATTAGTACTAAAGGTACTAAAAAGTTAACAGTACATTTTAGTACCTTTCCTCGCAGGTAGTTCGTCCGTACTAAGTAGGTAATTGTGATGATGAACAGACGAGTCAGCTAAACGGTTCGTGACCCGGCACACCATGGAGGGCCGCGCTCCGCTGAGGGTCACGGGCTCCCGTCTCCTCTGCATGGACAGAACCGGAAACTGTCTCCGCCTACACGACTCTTCCGTGGCTACCACTTTTAAGAAGTTGCACGAAGTTAAGGCAAGTACTTAAAAGGAAAGTTAATTTAATTTAACAACGGTACCTTCACTAGATCATACATTTGTTTACTCGATACAACTGAAACCTCTCTAAAGGGCATCACAGACTAAGATTCCGTCGGCATACATTGTTCTGTCAGTTCATCACATTAAGACACATTGCACTAACAGTTTATTTTCTGGTTCCATATATTTCTTACCAGATATGGACTGTGAAATATTTTTAACTAAAGCCCTGTCTCTACTTAAGTAATAATACTAATAATTTGTAATTACTCGTCCCTAGTTCGCTTTGTTCGAAAGTATATTAGGTAATTAAAATGTATAGGTAGATACCTACCTACTTAACTCTATTTTCTTAACAGGTTAGTGATATGATTGTAACGAGCCTGTCAGTAAACGGAGACTTCGCCTGGACAGGCGGTTGGGATGGCTGCGTCAGGAGATGGAAAATTACCGCGGACAAACTTGAAGCAGCAGGGTCTTTGGATCTTGGTTCCTGCGTGAACGGACTAGTGGCGCCCTCGCCTGAAAAAATCTATGCCGTTCTGGACCTGGGAAGGATAGTTAGCATTAATGCTGCTTAATTTTTACTTTGCCATTTCTACTGTAACTACTTATATGTATACATAACGAAAAAAACGTTCTTAATTATATCGGGTAATTCAGGACAGGAGGCCATTTTTGAAGCTCACCAACGAAAAATGACTACCTTTAAAATCAATCTGAGCAGCGCTTTAATCTACGAGCGGGCCCACGTTTTGGATTTGATATGATAAAGGCGCTATGATATCAAATCCAAAGGGTGTGTAATTATTCGTCGGTGAGTTTCAAAAATCGCCCCCCAGGTTCTTTGATGAGATTAGAACAATATATGAGCAGTGTTTTTGTAAAGCATCATAAATTCAAATTACGTAAGATTAAGATAACGTTACCTACATAATATTTTTCAATTTAAAGGTGTAAAAAGATAGTTTAGTGTGTCTGAAAAGTTTGTAATATAGATAAAATCTATTAAAGTTACATTTTAGACCTTACCCAACAATACCTAGTTAATGATTGTATCTTGCCTTCTTGCCCCTTAATAAGGACGGAGAAAGATATAAGAAAACGTGTTGTGATTCTTAAAAACTCTCCTTGTCGTAAATTGCCAAATACTTACTACATGCTTAGGTACCTTGCAATAACTAAGTTGAGGACCCAACAAAACGGGGAATTGGACGATGTTGTCAGTAATATAAAATAAGTATGTTCTTCATCTTGCTCCACTAACTTTAATCAACAAGGAACTTAGATAGTTACCTAATTAATTAGAACTCATAAGCGTCATAAGGTAGGTACTACATAATCTACGATAGGATACCTATCAAAACAAAATAAAAAAATGTTTGTTAAAACACAGTTTTTACGATAGTATAGGCTAGCCTTAGCATAGGCGTAGGGTCGCGTGCCTGTGCGTTTTACAGGCTGTATTTCGGAGAGTGTGCACAGAAGCTGCATGATAATTATGATTCCGCCTTCTCCCTTCTACCACCGGAACTCTAGACGGACTGCATACTTGGTTGCTATGCCTAAGATCAGAACCAAGCGCTTTGATTCTTCTTTCATAATGCGCACAGCTAGGATTTGGAACACCTTGGCGACATCCGTATTTCCGTGTGCGTTTGACCGGGTGTCCTTCAAAAATAGAATTAATAGGTACCTTCTGGGTAAGCTCGCTTCATCGTCGACCCTGTCCTGACTTTCTGGTCACGACTAGGGTCAAGACCAAACCCACTTTGTACAAAAATAAATAAATAGAAAGTGTCCCGAGGTACAGTCACCATCAAATATATCGGAACGAGTAAGGTGCTCAAAAATATCTGAACTAGCACAAAAAACAAAGTCTTGGCTTGCACTTAAATCTTCAGGGGCCACTTGCAGCAGAGGCGTCTTTAGCCCATGTAGCGGCCGTGTCTCCGTAGCGAGCGCCGCCCCCTAGGACTAGGACCGCTGCTGCTGCGATGCGCCCGAGTGCGACGCACGCCCAGCACCATGGGTAACGACGACTCTGACTTGCAGGACAAATGTAGGTGCTTAATTCTGAACGGATCTGACAGAACCGAACTGTACTTATGACCAAATCTCGGTTTACCTTTTTGCCGCAAGTGAATTTGACTTTTCTTGCAAAAATACATATTATTGAGAGATCAAAATTTAGTCATGAGCATCAAATCAATAAGTATGCAACATACATTAAAATACAAAACGAGTGACATGCTTTATTTGAATAGCAATTCAATAGCATCTTGTGTGGCAATGAAAGTGTTAAAACTACCATAACATTACAATAAACGATAAAGCAGTCCGCTAACTGCGGAATAGAGCATATGTATGATGATTTTGATAGAGTACCTACAGACAAGCAAGTTAGTATGCAATAAGACGTGTAAGATGGATGTAATTTAATGTTTATAATATTACTAGCGGCCCGCCAGCGGCTTCGCCCTGCTGCAAATTTCTGAATTTCCCGGTGGATTTTTCAATTATTTTCGCACGTTTTAAACCTTCCCTGGACTATGACAAACATTTTAAAACCAAAATCAGCGAAATCGGCCCAGACGTTCTCGAGTTTTAGCGAGACAAACGAACAGCAATTGATTTTTATGTATATATATATATATAGATATATATTATAATAGGGCTTGTGGTACTGTTAGGCGATGGGCTTGCAACCTGTCACTAATACTAGTACACTGGTAAACATCTTGGCCTGAATGTGCAGGGTGTTGTTACAGAGTTACGAACAGGTTTTTTTGGAGTTGTTGGTGTTTCTGCAGCTCTGCCTACCCCACTCTGGGAATTAAGGCGTGATGTTATATATGTATGTATTAATAATGTAGGTACATTATTACTAGAGTAATAATTATATACGATTTTGAGACTGTTTTGAATGGGAGTTCATGATTTGTTCAAACTATTCTCACCTAATGCATTGCGGGTCTGATATTACCTTTTCTCCAAAACAGATAACTTTTAAGGTCTACCTTAAATATCTTAGGTAAGATTAGGTTATGGTTTGTTTTTAAAGCAACACTAAAGATATAAATAATTATGGTTGTTATCAATGGCATTCTATACACATGGACAAATCACATCATACAACAAAATAGCCCAAACATAACTCTGCATCAATACATTGCCGCTGACACACCAGTCCTTTAAAATGTTGTCTGTCACTAATCAGAAATGTATAACAATTACGCCGTCGAAGCTACATATATTGATTTTACAAGCTGACTGGAACAAGGTAGCAGTGGAGTAGGGATGGGCTGTTAACTTAAGGGTTCCCAACCTTAAGAGGAAGAACGGAACACTTTTAAGTTTCCTCAATGTCTGTCCGTCACCCACAGTCGATTTATTTTTTATTTATGAGAACCCCTTTCTTTTAGACAGCCTTCTTTTCCAACAAATAGTGTGTGTACATACGTCAACATGTCTCTGTATGACTGCTTTGGGCAGAAAATAAAAATGACGTAACTGATCTTGTGTGTGTGTGCGTCAATTTACGTAAATATGTTGACATTTGAAACAGACTTGACCGGCTGACTTTTAGTGTGCTAGTAGTTATGTAGGGAACATATCGACGACCGTAATCTAAATTGATGTAAGGGACAAAATGGCGAAAGTGAGTTATGAATGCAGTTCTATTCAGTTTTTTTTTCTCTATCGATTGGTATAGGTGACGTCTCGATAGCCTTAAAAAACATGCCCCTTACAGCCTTAAAAAAATGTTACTTTGACTCCGTATTTCAAAAAAATACGACGTATCTACAGCAATTAAAAAAACTGCAATTTATTCTTGGTGTAACCTTCATCTCGCAATTTACCTAACGCTGTAAGGCGCCATTAAATAAGTAAAGGTACGATACATCATTTAACGTTCTCAAAATTATCTACAAAAATAAAATTGATTCTATCACAATTAGACGTAACTATCATTTTCTAAATTTACCTGCGTCGTAAAAGACTATTATTCTGTAAGCAATTGTACGATACGCAGTTTTGCTTTCACAAATGTAAGGCAACAGTGACCCTTACGGTAATTTGTAAGTGTATCAAATATTTGCTAAGAGTATATACGACATTTTTTCACAACTACTATAATAAAACTACCGTCCCTTACATTAAAATGTTAGCGTTATCTCTTTCGTTAGATGACATACTCAGTGTTCGTTAATATAGCTAAATCACTCTCACGCACTTAAAGTTGCTTGAGGGTGAAAGAGATCTCACTATCACCTCGTTGTACGCGACAAAAAACATTTTAGAAAGAGCATGTCGCTGCTGGTTGTGGTTGACAGTGTTACCGGTTCATCTGATTTTTACGAAATCTACTGAATTTTCTTGACAATCTATTGATTTTTGAGCCTTGTACATCGATTGAAAATATGCCTAACAATGCATTTAAAATAATATTCCAAGGGTTAGTTATTTGTGCAAACAGATTATAAAGTATTTACAATGAACACGACACGTGATAACTATATTTTTTTCAATTGAAATAAAATAAAATAATTTTAATGAGAGCACTATAATTCAATTGTTAGTTTTCCAATAAAGCTTTTACATACATACATACGTACAAGAAAAAAACCAGATTATTAATCGTTTATTCAAAGGTATTTTCGACTGATAAAAAACTATTCATTTTTCAAATTACACCTGGCTACACTGGATTGAGTGCTGCCGCTGCTTGCTCAGTTCTGTTTTGCACGAGCACTCGTCTTCACGCATGTTTCAAGTACTTAATAATAAGGAAGGCAACTGAGATAACGATGAATATAAACAGTATTGAATCACTCTTAGCTCGACGCAATAAATTACTGCGGTATCGAGGCAAGTTATTGCAGTAAGTATTTTATTTAATAAAATATCAAATTGTCGGCTACATGCAATTACCGTGTTTGTGTCTACTTATGTAGGTATATTATTTTGCAAGTCTTTAGAAATGCTATGAGGACCAAAATACTTTATCACGTTTCTAAATATATTAAATACCAATTCCTTCTAGGTACTATCCCAAAGCGTTTTCATAACGAATATTTAACTTTGCCTCACTCTGAAATGATAACAGCTACTTTAGCTGAAACTGACGATGATATCATTATCATCGTCATACGTCGTCTGCTCTCATGAGCAGTGATGAAAATTAAGATAGGATTTGGCCTATTGCTAATTGTATTACTATTAGTACCTAGGTTCTAATTGATACTGTCGAATTAAAATTGTTTATGTTTTTATTTTATATCTCTAATCGTTTTTACACCGAATCGTGTATTTTGTTTTATTTTATTACTTGTTACTAGTCTAGCTATCGACATATTAATGAGAGCTCATAATGGCGTATGTAGTGATGTATCGTTGAAATATAATTATAAAACTAAGTATATGTTCTTCAGAACACTTTACTTTAATTGCAAACCTCGTATATTGCTGGTAGTAACAGAAAAATTAAGATTCAAATAATGAAAGTCCTGTAAACACTCAAATACCACTAAATAATTGCGATTCTGAGCTCTGGATAATTATGTCTATACTTCCATGATTGATCTCTTAATTATCCTAATAAATAACACAATTACATTTTATGTTTTCGTTTATTATTTCACCTAAGATAATTTCCCATGTACCTTTTACACCCTGTCATTGATTACTTTCAATGGAGTTACGATCACTTTAATTTCATTTCTTTAAATTTATTTGTAGATACATCAAATTTACTCTAAAGGCAACTGTTGGAGAAGGGTGGTATTGGACATTATGAATTTATTTTTTGACGTAAGGGACATGCTATCTCAGTAACTAACCGTTGTATGATAAATTGAGTTATTTGTAGTTAAAGAGTGGAAAAAAGTAAGTAATTGGCTATTTTTAGTTACATGATACGTAAACAAACAACAAAACTATGAATTTTAAAAGAAAAAAAATACTGTTTTTTGGCTCTCCTGAAAAGTAGCCATTTGTCCGTTACGTCAATTTAGATTACGGTCGTCGATATAGGTAAGAGTGTGAGAGAGGTGTAGCACACTACAACTTTAATGGAATGGGTTTGTACATTATTAACTTCTAACATCAATATGCGTAACATCTTTTTAAAATACGTATCTCCTTTAGTGGTGACATTAACATTAGATTACAAAAATGATCTGAGGAAAAAATGCTTAAATTACTTAGTTTCTCAAATATTTTAGAACTTTCTCTTGCTACTTCTACTCTTGAAATCTTGTGTGCTGGAAAGCTAAAACACAGCTATAATAAGGGTTCTGTTTTTTGCCATGCCAGGATTTCCAATATCAACCTGTGGTGTACCGTAATGGAATGAAAAGGTTTGTTGTCACCTTTCAACTCTAGTTCATCTAGGTCCAAAAGTTGCAAAACTTTTCATAATGTGCCTATACAAATATTATGACACCTGTTTTGAAAAACTTTAAGTGCTTTGATATACATACAAGAATATTTTTTTATAATAATTATAAAAGTGTCCTTGACTCCACCGCACAGATAGAGCTGCATCCTGTTTGTTGTAAACAAATAAATCAAAACAAATAACTGTTTTCCTACTTTTTATTTACCTACACAAGTGATAATAGTATTTATAAGTATACAGAAACAGCATAATTTAAATGATAATTTCAACATCACACAGCTGGGCTTGAGATGGCAGCTTTACCGTTTTGGGATCAACATAGTTAGGGTCAATAGCAGGAAGACAATTCTTTTCCCGACGACGCAGTTCAAGGAAAGCCTCACGCTGGGCCCAGTCCCTCAGGCTCACGTCAGGAGCGTACGCCCAGGCAAAACCACCGAATATTATACAAAGTGAGATTGTAAAAAAGTAAGATGCATGGTGCGCATCGGTGTCTTCTTTTTGGCTTTTGTAATCGAATCCATAGCTCACCCAGTTTTTTTGTTCAGAAAGCGGCGTGACAGTTTTGGGTGGTGCACAGTCGTCGTTTGAATAAGTGCGGGTAACCTTATTCCAAAGACATCGTTGCATCACAGGCATGTGACGAAGCTTGATTAGAGCGGACATTTTGATGTAAACTATCAGCACACAGCCGTATATAATTTTCTTGTTCAAATCGAATCTTGGATTGTAGAAGGGTTACGAAACCAAACCCATTGAAGAAGAAGAAAATATCACGAAATGTCAATTTGGACAATTTGACATTCCTTGACATTTAATTTTTGTGTGTTTAGAATCTAGCTATATATCTTCCGTAAGGGTGGGCTCATACGTACGATTTCCTGATTCGGAAATATGAATGGTCTGTTCGCGTAAATGTTCAAAATCATGTTATAAAATTTTAGTGTTCAATATTGTAGTATTAGTATAGGTCTACCAGAATCTTATGACAAATTTAAAAAACAATTTTGATATGGCAATGTTGCCTTACGCTTGTTGACATTTTTGGTCATAGAATAAGAACTAAAGGCATAGAAGTAGCCTTTAAACGAAAGCGCCAGATCTATACCAGTCTCGAAAGTTTTAATTTGAATATTCAATAAGTTAAAAAAGGTAACATTATAGTGTCCAGCTCTTACTAAAATCAGCCGTACACCCATAGTCACCAACTGGTCAACCAACTGGCGACCATTATGTCACCATGGTCGTAAATTAGGCGGCCAAATCAAAAATCTCTTAAAGATAGCTAGGTGTCTAACGGATGTCGTGTTTTTAAGTCGTGTGTATTGTTTATCATTCGCAGGCTGCCGTTGCGACTTCATATTTGTTAGAATTTATTTTAACAACGATATATTTCGTGGTGTTTTATATAAACGTGAAGAACAATAAACAACAATATGGCGTGTGTTGTGTTTGAATGCAGATCTCAATTCCGCAAGAAAAAAAAAAATTGAAAAAAATAGCTTTTACCGATAAGGCGGCATATTGAATGTATGTCAAATTGTAATCGTCAGATAACATTGAACGTAAACATGCAGAATATCATTATACGAATTAAACATGTGTGTTCGAAATATCTTTAAAGCAATATTTAACTAGAATTTTATTGTTTTGTTACATGTTACAGTAGTGAAGTTATAATTTCGTATCAATAAATCAGTTTAATGATATTATTTATTAAGGCAATAAATTATAATATTCGAAATATGGTTTATTTTAGATTCCTTGGCGACGATAATATGAAGCAAAGTTGGATAGAAGCTATTTCACGACCAAATTGGTCTTGGTCGAAGCATAGTCGAATTTGCTCAAAACATTTCGAAGACGACTGTTATGGTGGCACTCCACTTGGGGTTGCGTGTTCGCGTTGCGCCGTTGCCCCTCTTCATTTGCAGTAGGAAGGAAAAAGATGCAACACGAATATTTGTACAAGTACCGCTAAGTGGAGTGCCAGCATTACTAAGCTATTGTCCCCACTCAAACGCTTTCGTGAGATACAGGGTGTTTTTTTGGTCAGCAACTTCCACAATAGGGGTTACTATATCCATGTTTCTAAGCTCAAAAACATTATTTTTTTGTTAAGTTAAGTGTTACATCATTTAATTGATAAAAAAATGGCTCGGCGAGAAAATTTACTTCTGGACAATCGGGAAATGTTTGATGTTGTGAACATTTACTTTGTGAGTGGTCAAAACATTGCTGACACCGTTAGGATTTGGACTGAACAATTTCCTTATTGGCAGGCCATTACGCGCTACACTGTAAGGTCTATCGTTAGCAACCTTTACGAGTGGGGTACTTTTGAAACGCCACCTAATGTAAAAATGAAAATTTCGAACAATCTTTGTACAAAGCTGATTCACCTTTTTAAATACGCCAAAGAAAACTCTTGCGGTTTTGTAACCCATACCGTTATCTGTAGTTAAATGCCATTTCAGAACGATTTTTAACAACAATAATCTACAATAATTATTGCCATGCCCTTGCAGGGCGTCACATGAATACCTATTGTTTGCTACACCTTATTACTTGTAATGTGATGCAATAAAGTTTTTTTTGATTTGATTTGTTTTGTCAATTTTTTAACCTAAACCGTGTTCGTAATCTTTGACGGTCCTAAGCCCGGGTGATTGCGTCATTAAAGACGTAACGTGACGTATTTCTCTGACCTCCTTAGGTTTTTTAATTTTTTAATAAGATATTCGAATTCAGCATTAATTGTACTATCTCTCCTGTTTTGGAAGTTGTCGACCAAAAAAACACCCTGTTTAGTCATGGTTTATTATAAAACTGAAAAAACACTCCCTAGCCAATTCAGCGTATCTACAGTACCAGCAAATAAAATATCATATTTGTACTTACATCTCTAACGATTACCTTCAAATGTGACTCACCAAAATTGACAACCAATCAAAACCAAGCTGACCAATTTTATTGCTATTATTCAATTGGTTAGCTGATTAAATAAGGTTCAAAACGGTATATAAACACAATAAATAAAAAAATAAAATAAAATAAAAATGTTTGTACATATCGTAGTTTAAAAAGTTTACATTTAAAAAACCATTGCTGATGTGTTCATGCAAATCTCGTAAATTTCGTATGAAGGCGTCGGCTATGGTGTTATAAATACTAAACTTTTTTAAACTACGATATGTACAAACGTTTGTTATATACCATTTTGAACCTTATTGAATCAGATATTTTTTTTTATCAAACCTCATATAATGGCACCTAAAATCCACCATTAGAAATCCGTCCAGCCGTTTGGATGATAAGAGGTGATAAAGAATATGTTATATTTATATAAAACTTTAAAGTAAGTCGATATCGTTATTATTGTTTTGTCCATCCCTGGCATAAATTTACTTAGTCTGTGATCTAAACCTATTTATCATAGATAAAGGAAGAGAATGGATGTGACACTTGACATATACAAATAATCAGTTACTATGCATTCCGACATCGAACACTCAAAAATAATGTTATCTATTTTTAACTTAGTTCTATGTCCCTAAGTAAAAAGAGATGACAGTACGTCAGCCAGTGCAATAATGGCAACATTTATAATTTGACGTTCATACAAATACCTAACGTGCCTAAAGTCAGCCATGTGCAATTAGCTTGTCATAAGTATCAAGTATCTGATGTGTCAACCGTGCCGAATTCACTTAAAAAATTATTAATATCTTGTTTTCCGTATTATAATATATTGCCAAAAGTTACACATGGATTGAAACAAACTTCATCGTAATGTCTCTTAAGTGTAGTTTGTTAGGATGAGGTGCAAAAAACAGCAAAAATCAGAAATATTGAACATTTCATCGGTAAGTTTAAGTTTTTGTTAAAATATTGGTCAGTTTTGTCATTATTGGGGGACTTAAATATGTAGTACATTATTATTAATCCATAGATCAAGATTAGTTTAAGATTATTATACGATTTGCCTTTTATTTACAATATTTTGAAAGTAAACAAACCGGAGAATTTGACAGCTAGGGTTGTTCTTAAAATATCGAAAATAACTTGGAAATTTCTCATTATGACAATTAATGTTAAAATAACATGTTTTTTTGTAATTGTATCATAAATAACGAATATGCCAAAGAAAGCAAAGAACCATCTTTCATCATGGATTACTATTTTTAAGGATTTTGGGAAAAAGTGTACTGAGAAAGGCTTCTAGTATTGTTAGGCGATGGGCTTGCAACCTGTCACTAATAAACGGGTAAACATCTCAGCGTACTTGTGCAAAATGTAGTTACAGCATTATTATTAACATGTCTTTTTAGAGTTGTTGGTATTTCTGTAGCTCTGCCTACCCCACTCTGGGAATGAAGGCGTGATGTTATGTATGTATGTATGTACTGAGAAAGTTTCATTCCGATTTTTTTTAAATAAAATAATATTATTCCGAAATAAGTAATGACTAAAGTTTTATACCTACTAAAAATCATCTAAGACAGCAGTAAATATTTTAATTTGTTTACTTGACGACACGTAAACCTAGTTGATAGTGACCCTACCCATGAAACCAACGGTCCTGGGTTCAAATCCCGGTAAGAGCGGATATTTGTTACGGTCTGATAATATAACAAGTCATATTTGTAAAAAAATGAAGGAGTTAAAGACTGGTAATACACGATTATTTAAGATTATTGGCACTCTCACGCTGTGGCACTGTTTTGAATAAAAACAAAAGTAAATAATTATTTTTAATATTTTTGTTGCTTTTTATGATTCTTGTATTTTATCATTAAGAGAACTTAATGAGTCTTTTTTTATGAAAGGAATAACTAAGAAAGAAATTATAGTTTTGTTGCTTTGTACTTTTAATTATATTAACTCACTCGAACTATATTTTCCTACTGAACCCGTGAAATACTTCATTTCTAGTCTTCATCATCGGTTCCACTTTACGAAATAAAGAAGCTAGGTTGACACGAACGCGCTTCTACGCACCGTTAATATGACAGGTGGCTCGTGTCAAGATCTTGCCTGCGATGCATGGCGGCACGCACGGTCATGTATACGATAGTACTACTTTGTTAGAATCTAGTTCCGCGCGCTGCGTCAACCACGCGTTCATATGAACCTAGCCTAAAGCTTTATCATATCATATCATATTTATTTATTTCTCAATAGTAATACATTATAAAATTACCTTAGTACAAGACAAAGAAAAATGTAAACATACTGAGATCGTCAAATTGATTGGTATGCAAATGCTGAAAATAGCAATATATGTCCGCAATTTTTGAGAAGTTCCGTCGTTAACTCATGGATTCCATTATCAGATCACTCCAACTTTTCTATGGGACCGTTTCCGACCTTTCCTTTCCTTTACGGTGGAAAGGGCCCACCGTGCTGGTTGTGCTCAAGACGACGTTTTGCAAGCCCTTCAGGTATCCCACTGCTACTGCATCTTTATACAGGACATGCGAAGTACTGAACGTACAGAACAGACGAGTTGAGAACCTCTCACCCATATGGTTTGTTTATCGATAACTTTATTATTACTATCGAATCGGGGCAGCACTTAAACATGTGACAGTCCGCCATTTTATGTTTGCTATGGTAGTTTAGGTAGGCACGTTTTTTCTGTAGGTATGTCAGATCCATTCTCTTTCATTATCATTGATTTATCTGCACACATAAACGTTTTTTATATATGCAGCACTTTACGACCATGATATTTTAGCGTAGCTGTAGCTATGTATAGAACTGTCTCTTTTGGCACACTGAATCCCAATAAGACTGAGCATATCAGCTATCTGTATGTTGCCTTTTATTTTATCGTTCCTTCTATGCCTTTAGTTTCTTTAGACATACCTTCTAATCTGTGCCTTGTACTATTACTTATTCTGTGTCTGTGCTTTAGTTCTTATTCTGTGGTTAAGCAGATTAGATTAGAAGAGGAGACGTTTTAAGTTTTAACAGCGATCTTTATTGTTTTACAATTTTTATTGATTTATTGCTGATTACCAACTCACGGAGTTTCGCTTCTTTATTATTTAGTTTCTTTAGTAAAGGGTACTGAGTGAGTGAGCGGTCTAGAAGGGCTTCAAAATGGTTGTCCGTCAGTATAATGAAGAATTGAAATATCTAGAGAAAATTAATCCATATTGTTGGAGAATCAAAAAGGGCTTTCAACCTAATATGAATGTTGAAGGGATATTTTATGTAAATAATTCTCTTGAAAAGCTTATGTTAGAGGAATTGAAGAATTCATGTCGCCCCGGCATGACCGGTGGGTTTCTTCCCGGTGTAAAACAGATTGCAAATGTAGCGGCGTTGCCGGGTATCGTCGGCCGATCAGTCGGATTACCAGATGTTCACTCTGGTTATGGATTCGCTATAGGTATTATTTTTTAAACGCATGGTAAAGCTTTAGAAAAATGCCAACAACTTAAACAATGATGTTACATTTCAGGCAATATGGCAGCCTTTGACTTGTCTGATCCCAAATCAATTGTATCTCCTGGAGGAGTGGGATTTGATATTAATTGTGGTGTCAGACTATTAAGAACAAACCTTCATGAAAAAGATGTGCAGCCACTTAAGGTAAGCTACTATCTATCAGTGATATCTTTTGTCATACTATAATTCATTATTTTATGTTGAATGTTTTCTTTACTTTTTGTGTTCTATAATGTCAAGTGTCATAGCCAAAAGCATGTTATAGCACAAAAAAAAACCAACATGTTTAGTTTACTGTGGCATTCAAAAGGTTTATTTATTTATTACAGGAGCAACTGGCACAGAGTCTTTTTGACCACATCCCAGTGGGAGTGGGATCTAAAGGCATAATTCCAATGAATGCTCGTGATTTGGAAGAAGCACTGGAGATGGGCATGGATTGGTCACTCAGGGAGGGCTATGTCTGGGCCGAGGACAAGGAACACTGTGAAGAGTATGGCCGCATGCTTACAGCTGATCCATCAAAAGTCAGTCTGCGTGCCAAGAAAAGAGGCTTGCCCCAACTTGGAACCCTTGGTGCGGGTAATCATTATGCTGAAATTCAAGTGGTTGATGAAATTTATGATAAATATGCTGCTGGAAAAATGGGCTTAGAAAGAGTTGGTCAAGTGTGTGTCATGATTCACTCTGGCAGCAGAGGCTTTGGACACCAGGTTGCTACTGATGCATTAGTGCAAATGGAAAAAGCTATGAAAAGAGACAACATTGAGACAAATGATCGTCAGCTAGCTTGTGCAAGAATCAACTCTGTTGAGGGTCAAGATTACTTAAAGGCAATGGCAGCCGCATCTAACTTTGCTTGGGTTAATCGTAGTTCTATGACATTTCTCACCAGACAAGCATTTGCCAAACAATTCAAAATGGCACCTGACGATTTGGACATGCATGTTATTTATGATGTTTCACACAATGTAGCCAAGACTGAAGAACATGTTGTGGATGGAAAAGTCAAGACTTTGCTAGTCCATAGAAAGGTCTGAGAATTATTCATCTAAATAATTGTTGAAAAACCTTGTTAATGTTTTACTAGGATTTTTTATGAAAAATATTTTTTATTTCGTGGGCAAATTAAAATCAAATTATGACATTTGTTTAATTCCAGGGTTCAACCAGAGCATTCCCGCCTAATCACCCGCTTATCCCAGTGGATTACCAGCTGACTGGACAGCCTGTTCTCATTGGGGGAAGCATGGGCACTTGTAGCTATGTGCTCACTGGGACACATCAGGGCATGACTGAAACATTTGGTTCTACTTGCCATGGAGCTGTAAGTCATTGATTGTACTTTTACACCTCTTGATAGCTTTGAGCTTATTTAATGCAATATTGTTTTCAGGGCCGCGCCTTATCACGTGCAAAATCCAGAAGAAACTTAGATTATAAGGAAGTTCTTGGAAAAATGGAAGGGATGGGTATTTCTATAAGAGTAGCATCCCCAAAATTAGTCATGGAGGAAGCTCCGGAATCTTATAAGAATGTTACTGATGTTGTAAATACCTGTCATGCTGCTGGTATAAGCAAGAAAACCGTCAAACTGCGTCCAATCGCAGTTATAAAAGGGTGAAAGAGTAATCAAATACTGTATGCTTAATTAAATTAAGATTTTGACAATATTAAACCAATCTTGTAATTATGTATTTTTTACTATAATTTACTAACAACCTTTTTATTACACTTAAAAAAAACTATCATTAATGACAACAACAGTCCCTGATTATTATATAAATATTATGGCACAGGGCAATAAAATACAGATATGAAAGACTAATGAATAGCTAATTGATCACAAAAATGTTATATAATAATTCAAATAATAAGTTAATACTGTCTCTGTACAAGCCAACAATGGTAGTTAAAAGGTTAGAGGTAGAAATAATTAAATGACTATTGCGACTGGGATGCCGTCACGTGAGTTAGATCGACTTTAATTTATCCGCTATGACTACCAGCAGTGCAGTGCCAAGGAAGAACAAACCCGGAGGCAGAACGGTCGTCGTGCGATCAGTTTCATCTGTAACTAATGCATTTATCATTATTAAAACAGATTTAAGAAAAATTTAACATGCCTAATGGGGTAAAGTCGATTTATTTGATAAATATTATTTTATATGAAAATCTAGGTCACGCATTTCGTTTCAAATTGTTTCGTGTGTAACCAGCTCGGGAACCAGCTCAGCTTCAGATTGGGTGTGCAATGATTTGCATAATACACTAATTTTGATTTTTCATAGCATGAATTCCATAATTTCGATTGTTATGAATATTATGATAATAAAATGCTATACACCACAAAACCGGTCATTGCCCGTGGTCCACCTAATTAGTTCACCTGGACATTTTAGCAGTTGATGGAGCTCAGATATCGCGGACCTCCTATTTCAGAGGTATTTTGGCCCTTCAGGCCCTCTGACGAAGTAACATAACCTAAACCTACCTATTAAGTGTTAATTTTAATTGGTTTAGTACCAATATCATCGTACGATGTAAAATTTTAAAAATGGTAATCGACTGTTAGTTCATACATTTTGACGACTGTTAAGGCTCTCACCGTCTGTTAAGTGGTTAACATTGTATGGTGCAAATAAGCGTGGAGAGCATAATGGTTAGCAGCGCGCGGCGAGCCGCCGAGACTGTGTTTTGACTGCGGTGTGCGTGCCTCGCGTAATTTGGATGTATCCGAGCGCGCCACGGGCAGAACGACAAATTCTAAATTGTCCGTGGGCGAGGCGCGTACAGATAAAGTTGCTGAGCCGTTCCACCACCGAGGCGATTTCTTCTTTTTGTTAATAATTCGGTGAATGATAAACGCAGCCACAGCTGTTAACGTGTCCGACGCCATTTTGAAATGTCAGCTCGGGGCGAGCACGCTGCCTTACCCCCGCATGTCTATGTGCAACAATTGACTCGCGAGCAGCTCGCTGCGCGGGGCGAGCATGCCTCAGGCTGAGCCGCTCAGATTCGTACCCAGCTTAAGACGGCACCAAATAGTATTAAATATAAAATTAGTTATTAGGTACAGTCAAGGTCATAAATATGTATACACTTTAGTACCTTGTCACTTTAATCGCTGAGACAATTTCATATGGCAGTTTAAACATGACGTTAAATAGACAAGGTAGTGTATACATATTTATAACCTCGACTGTACTTGTTGTTTTTTATGTTTGTAGTACTTAACGGCTTCGGAACCCTACACTGAGCATGGTCCGACATGCTCTTGCCCGGTTTTTTTTAATGGAAATATGCAATATGAAAGTTACAAATATGATATTATGATAATTGAGTAGGTATTATACTATAATTTGACCGTTATGCTACAAAAAGAATAGGTACATTGTTTTTATACTGGACGTTTATTATTCATTTTATTTAACTAGATGGATAAATAAAACGAAATGAATAAATAAATATCAGGGGACGTTACACAAATTGATCTGGACCCAAACTAAGCTTTAGGCTTGTACAAAGGGTGCAGTCAAGTTCTAAAATACGTATACACTTTTGCACCTTATTTCAATGGGGTAAGGTCCAAAAGTGTATACATATTTGTGAGCGCGACTGTACTATACAATAATAAACTTAATTAATTATTTAGCAAATCCTCTATGAATGCCAATTACAAAAAATAAACTTAATTATAGAGAGAAATACATACGTAAACAAATAGAAAACATCCAAGACTCACAAATACTTGCACTCATCACACAAATATCTGCCCTTACCAAGATTTGACCCCGGGACCGCTAGCTTCTTAAGCAGGGTAACTATGAACTAGGATAACGTGTCGACCCATTTAAATCAGCTTTATTCAGCCAGTACTATCGATTCTGATATGAAGCTTTTTTTAAATGAACGTAGCTGTCAAATTGCTCTGCACAAATTATTACGGTAATTGAAATTTAAGTTGTCGATACTCCCTTATCGGTATGCGTTGTACCCGAAATCGTAAGGTGAATTGTTATGTATTTATTGTACCTGGTTTGAAGGTGGATTGTGTGGTCTCCTCTTCCACCCAACCCATACATCGTTGAAGTGCCGTTTCCCATCGAACCCGTCTGATTTCGCGATCTGAAATTGTTCATCACATCATACATGTGTGCATAGCTTCAAAGACTTACCTAATTGGAATTATAAGAAAAACCGCATCCAAATCGGTACATCCGTTTAATAGCTACGGTGCCACACACACATACACACACACACACACACACACACACACACACACACGCACACACACACACACACACACATTTACACATCAAACTTATAACACCGAGGGGTGTTATAAGTTTGATGTGTAAGTGTGTGATTGTGATTTTGCGTCGGGGGTTAAAAACAATCGTTTCAATAATCCAAGTTGTAAAGTAGAGCGAGTGGAGTGGTTTGGTCAGAAAACAAGCTCTCAAAACCAGTGTTCACCTATATATAGTCTTATGGGATTCCTCAACACTTTCAAGTGTCATTTTAAGAAAGGGTCTAAGCAGGCCAAGCTAACAAGATTGGCCCCTTCGAGGGAACCCTTCTTAGGTGAAGGTGGCAGGACCTAAGACTGTATGCCTTATCATAGCTCGGACTAATCATCACATAACAAATACGGAAATAGAACAAGATGCAATAGAGTCGTCATATGTGTTTGAGTATTATTGTCTAAAGAGGATATTTTCGCAATTAGCAATTGACTTAGTTTAATTGAATTTCCGATATAGCTTTGTCACGTGACGTTCCTGCAGTAATTTATGACAGCTAAAATTTGTAAAAGTATCGTTATTTCTAAATATTTTAAGTATGCTGAAATTAAAAACAGTGAAGAAGTGGATAAAGAACTATTTTGAGCTTAATATTTGAAAATGACAATTTGAAAAAAACATTCTGTTCGAATTAATGGAGTATAAGATGTTGATGGTTGCTTATGTCCAACTTAATCGTCAGAATTAAGAAAAATATTGTTGGAAATACCCTAAAAAACTTAATTTAAACATGATATTGATATGATATGTAAGTATATGTTCGAGAATTTTTTTTTGTCATGACGCACCAAGAAGAAGAAGAGAATTTTTTATATGTATATACGTAATTGACAATAGGGGCTAGTCACGTTATTTTTTTGCTAAGGTGTAAAAAAAAAAACGTTACTTTCGCTTGCACGGTTTAGTTAAAATACCTAGCGGTAAAAAATTACCCTGTTTTTTTACATTTTCGTAAATAAATCAGAAACAAAAGAAAATCGAAGGGTGATATTAGGCATACAGTTTTCTTAGGTCCTGCGACTACTCCACCTAAAAGTATAACCAGAACCCTCGTGGGGGCCAATCTTGTTAGCTTAGCCTGCTAGACCCTTTATCTCATTTTTCCAGATTAGTCGAAGATTCAGGTACAATCCAAGATATGTGGCTTCATCTGATCGAGACATTTGTACTCTCTTTTGGAGGCAAGTGGCACGTCTTCTTGTAAAGGTTACTTGTACTGACTTCGTCTCATTTATTTGTATGCACCAGGTTTTCAGTCCATCTTATGTTATAGACACTGTTAGACAATAATGCTTGCTTAAGATAGGTTTTCATGGGTTACGAGCCCCAATGCAAAAGAGTTCGTCAAGTCATAGATTGTTAAGTATATGAATCTTATATCAACTCGTTTTATTTCTAGAAAGGCATTAGCAGCAAACGATTTATACAATATTATACTCCATAAATACAACGTTGCTTTTACACTATTGCACAATAAATCCATTATAAGAAAAAAAAAAACCTATATATATTAATTCATATTATGGTTTCGCAAAACAGTTCGGCAGGTTCTTAATTGATGCAAAATAGTTCGTACATGCCTAACGTTAAGCCTCTTTAATTTTATTACTCAAAAAAATAAACAAGATTTAAATAAATTAGGAACCCATTGTCATTTAACATGTCAAAGGGTATATATAAGTATATACCCCAAGTATTTTTCATTATTATAAGTTATTAATTAGAGCAACATGGGCCGCGGAAAACCAGTCACAGAAGAAGTCAGGAAAATAATAATTTCCAGTAGTGAGAGTGGAAAATCTACCAACCAAATCGCCAGAGATTTATTACTGCCAAGATCTACTGTCCAGTCAATCATTGAGCATCGCAAGAAACACGGCACAATTTCGTGTTTGAAGAAGTCGGGTCGACCGCGTATGACGAGTGCCGCTGAAAACCGTGTTTTAAAGAAAATTATCAAACAAAACCGCCGTGCTCGTGCGGGGGAACTTACCGTAAAATGGCGTGATATGATCCAGAAAGACGTTTCAGTGGATACCTGCAAAAGGGTTCTCAAAAGAATGGGATATGGTTTTTACACGGCCAAGGAAAAACCTTTACTAACGGAGTTACAGAAAAAGAAGAGGCTGAAATTCGCTCGCGAGCACTCAAACTGGACTACTGAGCAATGGTGTCAAATAATATGGAGTCATGAATCAAAATTCGAAGTAACTGTCGGCGACGAACGGAAAAAAATCATTCGAAAGAAAGACGAAGCATTCATCAAAGACTGCATTAAGAGAAAAGTGAAGTTTCCTGGGTCTGTAATGATATGGGGTTGCATGTCGGCACAAGGGGTAGGCCGCCTGCATTTTGTAGAAGGGACGGTTAATGCAGTGAAATACCAGGACATTTTGAAAACAAGTTTAATTCCATCTATTCCAAGCTTGAAATATGAAAATGTCTACACTTTTCAACAAGACAAGGGGCTTCTTGCCATACTGCGAAAACCACGAAGACTTGGCTCGAGTCTAAAGGAATCCCCACTATGGAGTGGCCGTCGAATAGTCCAGATTTGTCACCCATTGAAACATTGTGGTGGAAAATGAAAAAAAAATTACGCAAGTTTCCATCGAGGTCAAAAAGTGATTTAAAAGAGAAAATAGTCGCTGTCTGGGAGTCTGTAACCCCAAAAGAGTGTGAAGAGTTGGTAGAGACGATGCCATTGAGAATCAAGGCTGTTCTTAAGAGTAAAGGCGAGACAACTAAGTGGTAGGCGAACTATTTTGCATACTCAAGATCGATAGCCGAACTATTATGCGTTGTCGTTGATAGAAAAATTGTATTTTTTTTATTTAAATACAGAAATATTTTTAATTTGTATTATGTAGGAAATAAAGTCAATTAATTTTACAACACTTTTTTTATTTCTTGCTTCCATGCTATTAAATTACTAACTAGATTTGACTTTGAAAAAAAGTTAATTTCAATTTTAAATAGTAGCCGAACTCTTTTGCATTGGGGCTCGTACTTAAGAAAACGTGTCATCTACAGCGGTGCAAATGATGGGCCCTTCCGAGAGTATGACTACAACGTTGCCCTGGTGCACTCCGGGGTGTATTTTCTACAGGGGCGAAATTTCTTCACCTTAATTGTTTACGCAAGGATGGCTATCCGCAAGGTAAGATTTAATGGAGATGTATTTTAGATGCTGTCATTTTATTTAAAACAATAAGCTTTAGTGCCAAACCGTTTCAAATGCCCGTGATAAATCAAGGAAGACTACGCAACGGTATTTTTTATGGGATCCCTTTGCCATTCATAAACATGTATCGAATTTTGAGAGTCAGAAATTGATTTCGATATTTTGTTATTGTGTTTACTTTTATTTTATTTCATTTAGTTTATTTGGGACTTCAACAGCGATACATTGAAATAGATACTTAAGATATGGATACATTTGAGTAAGCCGATAACAGATGAGCACAAGAAATACAAACATACAAGTGAAGTTATAACTAAGTATGCATTTACATTTATAAGTACTGATAGTCATAAAAAATTAAAGCATAACCCTTTTTATTGTTTTATTATGTTAAGATAAGAATAACTTCTCTAACTAATCTTATCTTGTCTTACTAATGTTATAAACAAGACAGTTTGGATGTTTGTTACTCAATTACGCTTCAATCACTAAACGGATCGGGATAAAACTTGGCACACATAGGTCCTGGAATAGGACTTGGGATTCATTTTATCCCGGAGAATTGGGGAGTTCCCGCGGGATTACCGATAAACGAGTTCTACGTGGACGGAGTCGTTATCCATAATATTAAACATTTTTAAGTTATAAATTTGATATGCATAACGTTCAACTTGAAAGGCGTAAGGGGGATGAAATTTCAAGGAAGAGGGGTGGCATTTGTGAATATCGTTTTTCACATCATACAAGACTCAAAAAAGAAATGCCATCCGATTTCAATGATTTTGTGCATTTTTCCTAAGTTCTCGTCCACCGCTCGAGATTATTATTTTTCCGACAATCATAATCTTGGAGGAATCAAAAACCGACCGGCGCCGGGGCGGAATGTAATCTGTATGTGATGAAAACCAAGCATGTCAATATTCAAGCGGCTGCCTGACAATATATGTTTCACATTACCTATTCGGAATAGGGACTTTTCTTCCCTGCTAGGAGGGATCAAAGTGGCACTTTTATGTTCAAGGACATTTTAAAAGCAGTATGTGTCACAAACGGTAGCAAAATTATTTCCACCTTGGGCGTTAACACTTGAATCCCTCACTACGCTTAGGATTCAATGTACGCCTTCGCCGTAAATGTGTTATTTTGGTCCTTTGTGACACAAATAACTATTTTCTTCGTTTGCGTACAGGGCGCCGGTCGGGGTTATTCCCATCTTCCAACCTATCCAGCCCAGGTTTATGGCAAAATTTCCATTAACATGGGTTGGATAGGGTGGAAGATGGAAATAACCCGCGGGTCGCACCAGGGTGGTGGGTCATCATTTTATAGGCTGCCTCGTGACAACTACGCGTCATTGCATTTTTTTTCTTTTACGAGTCGATGGACCTGTTCTTTAGTGCCATGCTTTTCTCTGACTCCGAATTGACGGTCAGGAATACTTAATATGTGTTTTGGCGTACAGTAAGTAGAATGTAGGCGTTTTAGAATAAGGATTTCCATAACTTTGGATGTGATTGGTAGTACGGTGATAAGTCGAAACGACGATACTTCATCTGCGGGTTTTCCAGACCGCCTACAACCAGCATAAACGAGAACTTTACGAGCGAGAAAAGTGAAAACAAATAAATAGAGGAGGCAGGGGCGAAGCAGCCTCACCCTCGGCGGAGATGGCGGGCAGGAAGGTGTCGGCGGGCGGGCTGGGCGTGTTGGCGGGCCACACGCGCAGCGCGCGCCCCGCCGCCGCCGCCGCGCCCAGCGCCGTGCTCTCCTGCATCAGCGGCCGCACCTGCGGGAGGCGTCGCGTCACAACCCGGCTTACGCAAACTTTCATTTTTCTCAATCACTCAAGGATTAGTTGGAAGAGATCCCTTAATCGTCTTTGTACATTCTGTTTTTCTCTTCACTGTAAGGACTTCAGGGTAAGTATGTGAGGAGTGAGGACACATACATACATACGATGCATCGTAACATGACGTTACGTTAAAAACTCTGTCGACCACTATAGAAAAATAAATAAATAAAATGTTAAATGAATACTATCACCAGACATAGAAGTCGCGGTGGCACGAATAAAATTTAGCTAAGGACTTCCACACGATATATTATTTTATCGATAAGTTGTACTGTCTTATGACCAGAGATCGGAAATTCGGATCGATATTTACCTAAACTTTCGAGGTGGCGTTGTTGTTGAGTTGTATGGAGGCGGACTCAATCAAATAATTGTAACTCATTGACCTAACCAATTTATAGGAACAAAACGGAACGTTGTATGCTACATGTAAGATAATAACTTATATTATTAAAATAATATTTTTAAGAAGCCGACGGCATGATCGCTTATCTTTTTCCGAGATTTCGCCAACTTTAGGCAAATATCGATCCGAATTTCCGATCCCTGCTTATGACAGTACTTATGTTATGACTATGAGATAACGTATGTCATGAATATGCAACTTGCAATACCTATTTAATATACTGTATAATTTATACAGTATGAAGATTGAAGTCCGCATAGTTCGATTAAGGAAGATAACGGTTTTCATACTTTATGGATGTATAAGACGTTACGTTGACATAATATGACAATCTTGTCCGCTTAGAGAGATTAAACGAAGGAGTTAATATTACCTACGCGTAAAATGCCACCTAGAAAACCGTGTCCTGAAAATTTATTACATTCTTGGCTAAAAACTCACCGGATTTACGCATACGTGGATCTAAGATACGATATTTGAAATAATAAACAAAAGATATAATACTTTATTACTACCAATATAAGGTTCATAATTGATTGAATGAAAATAATGTAATGCACTTCTAGGTTTCAGTTTACTTTGCATGGAAATCGATGAAAAAAATATTTACTTGTCAAGGTTGATTTTTATTTGAATTTTATAACTCCTAAAAAGTATATACGTAACATTGACGGGTAGTAATCATCACATTTTAGTTAATATTCAATTATCCGGTGAACTTTATAGCTAATATGAAATGTCACTTCAAAATAAGTATTCAGTTATCGATAAAATTTATATCGGAAGGAAGTCCCTAGTTAATTGACGTTATTGCCACCGCGACTTCTATATCTGACTATCACAGTAGGTAAGTGAGCCGTCGCGCCTCCAATTATAAGTTGCTGTGAGCAGGAAAATACCCCTTTTTGTCAGTTTTTCATATTTAATTATACTAAATGCAAAAAAACATAACAGAGCGTGTCGAGCTGATGCTGACGTGCCAGCGCCGCGTGAACCTGCTTAGTCCGATACACACACAATATACTCACGACGGGTATGCCGAGCGTGTCGGCCTGCATCTGCATGAGCAGCGCGTTCTGTGCCATGCCGCCGTCGGCGAGCAGGCGGCGCAGCGGCGCGCAGTCGGCCGCCACGGCCGCCGCCACACCGCTCGTCTGCTGGCACACGGCCTCGAGCGCCGCGCGCACCACGTGCGAGCGCCGCGTGAAATTGCTCAGTCCGCACATCACTCTAAGAATACACACACGTCAGAACAGCTACACCTACCCAACTTCAAATTTCAAGTAACCCGAATAATTAGTTTTATGTTTTCGTTGCGAGATGGTGTCACTTGCGCAGAGTAAACTGTTCGCAAGGAATATACAGTGTCCCTGGATAAGGTGCACAAACGTATAGGGATGAAACTAGATGCATTTTCACCGACAAAAAAAAATGGTGTCATAAAAAACATTAGTTGCTGTCAACCCTATCGGAACAAAGTTAATTATCTCGCCTCATATTATTGAGATTAAATAAATGGTTTTTTAATCATATAGCATATCCTGTATCAATAGAGAACATGCATGAAAAACAGAATAATATTGTTCGTAGTCGAAGGCGAAACTTTAATAATTTCTAGCCTTCGACTACAAACAATATTTAACATAGCTTGCTAGTAGACAGGATGACGATCATAATGGATGGAGTTCCACTCAGAGCATCACCTCTGACATCATTACTGCTGCCAATGTGTTGAATTTTCCTAAATTTGGACTACGTGATCATACGAACACTAGGAGAGGTTCTATTCTTTATCAGATAGCGAATACCACTTTTTGGTAAATACTCGTATGTAGTTTGAAACATAGCAAAGGTCTAAACTTGTTTCATTCTTTTTTACAGTCGGGTTTTAGTTTTATAAACTTATTTTTGTAGTTGTCGGTTTTTCTGTAGCTCTGCCTACCCCACTCTGGGAATGAAGGCGTGATAGTATGTATGTATGTTTTTATTTGATTGACACAGGAAATGCGCTCTAGGATTAAAAAACCGTTTAAGTATTTCATCTCAATAGACCTCATATGAGGCGAGATATTTAACTTTGTTCCGGTATTGCCAGCAATAAACGTTTTTTCTTAAAAAAAAAAACACATTTTTGTTGGTTAAATTGCATCTAAAGACTACACCATAAAATCCGGTCATGCAGTTTCGGAAAATAACGCGAGTTGCTATGTTTGTGGAATGAATCATTTCTGAAATGTTGGTTATGAAATGATAGGATCCCCCCACACAGAGGGTGTTTGTCGTTTTAAGCATCGATGTTTACATCACTGTTTTTTAAATACAAAAGTGACCAATACCTGTGTGTCTTTGTTTAATAGTAAACTTTATTGCCTTCGACTTAAAGATTGCTTTAGTGCAAAAGTTGTATGCAATTATGATGCTTTTCATTTCCAAGTGGCAGTTTTGGCCGCACTGAACAATGCAGATAATGGGAATTGTTTGTCAGGTACGAAGCTAAGTGGATTCGCTCGTCAAAAAGAATTTATACTATAAATAAGATCACGCTATTGCCCGTCTATAGAGGACCCAACTTCTTTGAAATCAAAATATATCAGGTATAAAATCGCTATACCCACAGGAACTGTCCAATTCTATTATAAAAAGTTATCTTCGCCCGTGTCCGGGCTATAAAGTATCTTCACACACATGAACTGGTTGAAGTGTTGAGTTGTGAACACGGAAGAAAAAACAGACTTGCATTTATGATATTGGTAAGGATTTCACGTGTTCTATTTTCACACACATGTGCTTTAATAATCTATTAAAAAAATCATAGTAATAAGTTACCCTCGAGCATCTTTCCTCCACTGCGGTGAGTAAAGGCCATTAAATGCTGGAACGAAACAAACGCTTCCTTCTTCGCCGTCGCTCACTTCGGCCGCCTGGGCCTCGCAATCCGCCACGTCGTCCAAGATGCCCAGGCCGTGCTGCAGCCACTGCAATGTGTCTCCTAGATACAATTTAGCTATTATACCACCTATTTCGTAAACCTACTTTACTAAAAGATAAAAAACGATTAACAACTTTATTTACTTATAAATAATATAAACTTATGACATCCAATGTTAGCAAACTTCTAAGGCTGAATTTTCGTAATTAAGTACCTGCTATTGCTACAGAACCCTCTAAAGCGTAAACAGGAGGCGCGTCCGGCCCAAGCTTGTAAGCTACCGTAGTGAGAAGACCGTTTTGCGAGTGCACTATTGAATCACCTGCAAGATAGTTATAATTATACCACTTATTTAGAGGATTGTGAGGCTCCGCTTAAATCGCATAGCTGTCTTAAAGTTTACATACAAATTTACAAATTCAGCTTTGGGCGGTAACGTTCCCCACCCTCCAAATCGAAGAAGATTATTCGGAGCTAATAAAGTAAATATATGTACATGTAACAACAGAAAATGACAAAAACAATAGTTTTTTTAACTAAAACTAACACCAGAATGATTGCTGGCTTCAAGCTTTCAATCGGCTGGTTTTCACGGTCAGTGGACAGAATAGTAGATTGTGTCACAAGGGAGCAAAATTACATATTTACGGCGAGGGCGTACATTGAATCCTGAACGAAGCGAAGGATTCTATAATTGAATCCTTCCACTTGGAAACAATTGAAAGTTTCCACCTTGGTGGCTAATTTCGCTACCATCTGACACATATTGCTTTTCACATCACCTATGAGAAAAATAATCTTGGTGATAAACAAATTTAATTATTAACACTCTCTAAATGTGCTGAAATTATCAAATTTAACAAGAAAATTAGTGGTACCTATTTTTGAAACCGTACTGACCCTGTGATGGTGACCTTAAAACACCAAATTTACAAAACTGTATTAAGATCAACCATATTCTTTTAAAAAAACCCACTATACATTAAAATAACAATTGTCTATTTAACCAAAAGTGCAAGAAAGTCCTTGAACAGAAAAGTGCCACTTTGATCCCTACTAGCAGGGAAGAAACGTCCCCTTTAGAGCTGTTTAGAGCATTAGCCTGGTTGGTAGTGACCCTGCCTACGACGCTAGCTGTCCCAGGTTCGATTTCAGGTATGGGCAAATACTTGTGTGATGATCGCGATTATTTATATCTGAGTCTTGCATGTTTTTATGTATTTCTCTATATATGTTTATCAATGTCTACGTCTTGTGTGTTGACAGAATGCCCCATGATATTAATTTATCTGTTTATGTACAACAAATGGATGCTAACTACCAAGTCATTCACAATATCTTAAGTTTGAATAATTTCTTACCTGTGTTATACAAAAGGAAGCATCCTGTACCAAATGTGCATTTTACTTGGCCAAATCTCATACACCCCTGTCCCACGAGAGCTGCTTGTTGGTCACCCAAACACTGAAAAATGAGAAAAATCAAAGGTGGTAGTTCTGATGAAGGTTAAGGGTAACATCACTACTATTTTCGCTGTATTGTACAACGAGAACTATAATAACAATATGTAAAATAACCGTTATTGCTTATTGCCTGCGAAATCTATCTCTCGCACTCAAGGGCTTTATGAATAAGCGTAAGCCAAAATTGTCGACTAAACTGCTATCGATTGATGTAGTTGGACTGAAAGGTTTCCACAGAAGTACTACGAAGACGTCGAATTCCTCTGGTGTCTTAATAGTAGATTGTGTCACAAGGGAGCAAAATTGACATATTTACGGTAAGAGCTTGCATTGAATCCTAAACGAAGCGAAGGATTCTAAAATTGAATCCCGAGCTGAGGGATTCGAGTGTTAACGACCGAGTTGAGAATAATTTTGCTACCGTGTAACACTTACTGCTTAACACATCACCTATGAGGAAAATAAAAGATCTTAGTGATGAAACAAATTTAATTATTTACACTGTCTTAAAGTGCTGAAATTATCAAAATTTAACAAGATTTTTTTTGGTAAGTACAAAACGGGTCGTTTAAACCGTACCGACCCTGTGACGGTTGCAGATGTCACTAACGAACAAATTAATTACCTTAAAACGCCAAGTTCACCAAACTGTATTAAGAACAATCATATTGTTTAAAAAGTACCAACAACACAATAAATTAAAATAACAATTATCTATTAAACCAAAAGTGCAAGAATGTCCTTGAACAGAAAAGTGCCACTTTGATCCCTCCTAGCAGGGAGGAAAAGTCCCCTTTCCGAATAGGTGATGTGAAAACCATTTTTTTAATGCGCTGTGCAGATATGTAATGAATATAAAAGAGTGTAAAATTATAACAGCGACTTTAACTGACCCCCGCAATTGGCACTCCCAGGAGCGATCCACTTGAAATATACCCGTAAATCTCGGCGGAGCTTTTTATTTTCGGTAATATTTGCTTTGGTATATCAAAGAATCTTAGTAGGCCTTTATCCCATTGCAAACTGCGCAAGGACATGAGCTGCGTGCGCGACGCGTTGGTGACGTCAGTGGCGTGCACCCCGCCGCGCGGGCCGCCCGTCAGGTTCTACAATTATATAAAATCGTTTATTACGGCATCCTATATAATCTACACAACAAAAATAATGTAAAAAAAATAGGAAATAATGTACTAAGGCGAACATATTGCTTTAAGGAATTTACATAATGTGACTAGGTACTTGTCTTTTAACTTGGAGTTGGCTCATTGTTTTTAAAACATATTTTTTACTTTTCCTTCCGCCTATAGTCTCTCTGTATAAAACAGCTCAGCTTTGCTTTTATTATTCTTTATCTAGGCCTAATTCTAATTTTATGAATGTAATTATTTTGGGTACCTATCATTTAAAAGTTTGTCAGAATATTAACGTTTTGGTCAGCAGAAAAATTAAGTCAATTGGTCAGTCTACTCAAGGTCAGCTAAAATATCAAAATTTTAACTGCGATTAATGTCATATGGAGCTGCTCCAAAACCGATTGGAAAGCCACTTAAATATATTAGCTGATTTTTGTGAGACATATTAACCGCCTGTTTCACAATCGCCAAATAAAGCATATCTGTCAAATATATTTAGCCCTTTCCCTTTCCTACACTTGAGAATAGACAAAGAGAGGGCTATCTTTATTTGACAGATAAATTTACTTGTCGATTGTAAAACAGGCCCGTACTTAAGCAAAAATTTAGCGCAACCTTCTTGGAGCTTTTTATTTAATTAACTGCAACTGTTAGTATACGTGAAACAAATGTTACACGTGTAAAATTTGCGCCTAATCTTATCCTAATTGAGCTTAACCTTATCTAGATGCCAATAAAATGCAATTTTATAGCACGATTAATTTGGATCTGGAAACAATTATAAAAAAAGTACGCTCGCGCCGTCGCAACTTCGCACCCTCGCTCGCACTCTCTCCATCTGCATCTTGCTTTACTCGGAAGGTCGCCATCTCTCCCCCTTCCTGCACATCCAGCCTAGTGCACTTAACCACTCAGGGCCTGCTCGTGAGCACCTGACTCCGCGCTTTGCTTTTGCCTGCTTTGCTTTTGGGCTTTTGCCCTAATTAGTTTATTGTGTCCTTTAATAACTTTTTATAGTACTCCGACATAAAATTAATTGTTAGTAATAAATTAACAAAACTCAGTTATGAAAAAAAAGTTCAATTAATAAAAAATTGTAACCTAAATGTTAATATTATTACCCAGAGCTATTGTCCGTTACGTGAACTTTTAGAAAATTGCTGATTTTTTAACAAAAACGCCGCTCAATTGATTAAATGAATAGCCATATCCACGTGTAACCGAGTGTACCATAGAAGATACATAATCAAGGCAATTTAGTTTTAACTACATTTTAATGACCGTAAAGTTCAATTTTATTTGATTCAAATTCCCACTGACAAAAAGTTCCCTGTTTATGTTAAGGTGCACCTCACGCGGTAAGATTTTTCTGCGGACCAATTTGATATTTGTGCAGACCACTTAGAATCGACTGCTTTTGCTTACAATACACTAGAATAAATTGTTAACTAATTTAACTTCAGCAGACAGCTTACCCAGATAAGCCATGAATCCACAGTACCCGCTAGGCACTCCCCAGCTGCCACAGCATCTTTGATGGATGTCACATTTTGGAGTAGCCATTTCAGCTTGACAGATGAAAAGTATGTGGATAAAGGCAGCCCACTAGTCTGCGAAACTGCATTTATGGCCTGTGCTCCTTTGTGTTTTAGGAGATCATCAACTATCTTCGATGTCCTTACATCCAACCAAACTAAAACCATAAGAATAAATACAATTAAAAGGGTAACTTCATCCCCACCACGCGTGCTCCCGCGTGGCATGTCAGCATTCCAAGACTACTTATCGCAGCAAACACTAGCGGTTGCTACTGTTGCCAGTTGCCACCAAGAATCGGCATTTGAAGTAAACGTGCAACAATATATCAAATGAAGCTCTCAAAGGCGCCACGGTCTGCGCAAACTATGGTTTTACCATACGAAATTGTTAGTTCCGTAATTGACCACGTGCTTTACCATAATTGTAGGACGATATCAACGAAGTTTTAATCTTTATTTATTATTTGTGACATAAACACATTACGTAAAGAGCGTAAAGAATTAAATAAATACATTGTTTAGTTTTTGTTTAGATTTAACAATACTTGTTTTAAAACACTACAGTTAAGCATTGCGTTTCGACTTCAGGATCTTGCTCTTGGTCTAGGTAATTATTAGTATTATTAAGTCACTGATACGAGTAACGGATAATCGTTTGATTTTAAACAGCACCTTTTAACTGATAAAAGATTTGTCAATGACACCATTGAGACGTAAAATATTTAGGGTATTTTTTGTCCAACTCTGCTTAAGTAAAAAAAAGGTTATGGTTTATCATATTGTTTTACAGGCAAATGAACTATTTCTACGCGAACGAGGTTGCGGGCTCTGTTAGTATTATATGGTTGTGACAACCCTAACTATGCAACAGGCGAGAGAGAGGTAAGGGGAGTGGGGCGCTGTAGGTAATTATTAGACGGCTTTGCTTTCAACGCCGCGCTGTTACGACGCCGAAGATGGACATCTAATAGTATTTATTCTTATGCTAAAACATAACAATTTAAAAATATTAATGATGATATGGAGTAGATCTAAAAAAATTGACAGGACTACATAATAAGTGTCATTTAATGAACGTCTAACTTACAGCATCAAAACTAAATATTATTCTTTTGACATTAGTCGACAGTTTCTAACAATTATATTTACCGGGCTAACTTTTCTTAAATATTCATTTACATTATCAAGCTCTTAGTTTAACTTCTACCTCATTACGTAGTTACTATTTAAAAAAAATAGCTAAATAGTCGATTTTATGGTGTCTAGTTGCGAAAACCCAGCCCGCGTATATTATGCAACCCTATAACCTTAGTTAAATAGCTGTAATAGATTTTATGACATCTTTACATGTTTCCAATGTATTTTTAATAAACTGAAATAAATCAAAAAACAAAATATTTATTTAGTAAAGTGGCCTCATGAAGGCTCTTTTACGCATTGGCCATTATATGACTCTACTAGCTGAACCTTACAAGCAATACAATAATTAGTATTTAGCTCATTCTTCTATAATACTGAGACCGGTGATATTTTTTATACAGAAATTGTTGTTTTTTTAATATGTTATTCTATTTCGGGCCTATGCACCATAACTCCGTGTTATCTTGAAATTTCATTTATATTTGTACACATTGATTTAAGCGAAATCATTGTGACAGAGCGGCCAGAAAGTGTAACCATTGTGTATTACTTTAGGAACTCCCCCACCTATCGACGCGGAATCGGCATTATATAATCAGAACACTCTTTTTGCGTAGACGTAAAGAGTTTTTAACCAGCTAACGCCCATTCCGCGTCGATAGGTGTGATGAGACCCTTATACATTGTGTAGGTATACAGGTTGGAAAGTTAAGATGGGGAAGTAAGGGCAGTTACTAGATCCCTTAATGCCACGCGACCGACAGGAGACCTTTAGTAACTTTTTAATTGATGACAATCAACATATACAGATTTTTGATAAAATGTACAGTCAGCAAGAAAATCGTCAGGGTACCTAATTACAAAGTGAAATTTACTTTAGCTTAAAGATTATTAAATTGTGGAGACAACTACAATTAGGATACTAGAAATGAGAAAAATCGGTATTATTGTAAAAAAACAACAAGAGTCTGTGCGGAAAGAGAACTCTAAATACGAACATTTTGCTACCCTTAAAAAAATCTGGAGTCTGTATCGTTCGACATCTTGAAGCCAAATAGCGAACCATGAGCAACTAGGTACCCTTTAAAATTAATTAGCTACCCTACAAACTGTATGAAAAAGTTTTCTTAGATTTGTGGGTACTAGGTTCTAGTACTCTAACCTTAGTTGGTCTCAAAGAGTATTTAAATCCTTGATAGAAATGGGCCCGAAAGGCAATATATTCTATTTAATCATATCTGAAGATTTTCTCACTGACTGTAAATTTTATCAAAATCTGTGAATGTTGATTGTCATCACTTAAAAAGTTAGTAAAAGTCCTGAGAGCATTTTAGCGTGGCAGCAAGGGATCTAGTAGCTGCCTGTACTGCCCCATCTTAACTTTCCACCCTGTATTTCTCCCAATAATTACGCTTAAATAGTCATAAATAAATAAAAATAACAAAAAAGAAGGTCAAGTGCGGCCTACTTACTGAATAAACAACTTTTATCATTTAATTTATTTTTGTTTTCAACATTCATTTATATTTATGTAACTATGAAAACTTTATAAAAGTAGGAATAAGATAAAAAATACTAAATGGGTCTAAATTGCATAATGTGACCAAAATACAATACATTTATTAGTGGTTACCAATAGCACTGTAAAGCGGTTGCCCTGTAGCAGAGTTCCACACTATGGTGGTTTCCCTTTGATTTGTAATGCCAATACCCACAATATCTTCTGGATTAATGTCCAATTTCTTTAGATTATCCGCTGTTACCTAAAATGATAAACATTATAATCATAATACAAACTTACCAACATTAAGATATCTCGTTCACAGATATAAATAATATGAGGGGACAATTTCACACAAACTGACCCAGTCCAAACTAAGCTCTAGGCTTGTACTATGGGAACTAGACAACAATAGACAGAAAACTCAGAAACAAACGCTCATCACATGAATATTTGCCCACACCTGGAATAATTATCTATGCAAAATCAGGGCAAGACTTGGTTAAGACCGACAAAAATAAAACAATAACCATATTTCTCTACACATTTGCTATATCGCAAGGGATTGAAGTAAGTTCAAGGGCTTAACAGAGTGTTTGTTGTTACATACAGTCAAAAACTTAATGATTTGGTTCCTTTATTACTTAAAAATGTAATAGCCTCGAAAGCATAATGTTAATGCACTCGTGATTATTTGCTTTACCTCAACACATTCCAGAACAGCGTTTAAAATTTCAAGCGCATCTTGTTCAACCCATCCTTCTTGAGGACTAAAACGTCTGAGAGGTGTTTGGTGATAAGTTAATACTTCCGAGGTGTTCGCCGCAAAAACCTACAAAATGTTGACAATTATACATTGAATAGTCTTATATGATTGCCAGGGCACGGATTTTTCATCGCACAGTAAGACGAAAGAAAATTATGGAGTCGATATTAAAATTAAAACTTTAGTCATATTCATTCTCATACTCACTCATATTCTTAGTTCTATCTTTTATATTTATCTAGCTCTAACTATTTTAACTCATTTACGTACCTAGTTTTATCGCACTTTCAAACTAGACGCTTTATCAAATTTAATCTTTAGCGTCATGCATGTGTCATGACAATCATTAATGACTTTAGACGTGTCAGTTTTTACTGTTTTACTCTACTCACTTGATATTGGCGAAATCACTGGTGATAGCGCGAAGAAACGCCATTAATAAAAAAGGAGAAGACAAGTCATTTATTTATATTTCTATCGGTGCACACGGCCACTAGTTCACCACTAGTTTTTGCCATTTTGTACTGGATTAAGAATCAGAATCAGAATCAGAATAATCTTTATTCAAGTAGGTTTACAAATAATAAACTCTTTTGAAACGTCATAGTAGCGACTTAGCCTAAATTGACTGCAGGTTCAAATCGCGACCGATCAGAGAAGAACCTGTAAGAAACTCTGTCGGATGTCTTTTTTTTTTTTTTCGACGTTCGCAACCTTTTGTCGTAAGGACTAAACATTTTATTACAAGCAATTCAGTCCCAAGCATTGTTATCATTAATATAGTCTTTAATACTATAATATGCTTTAGAAATTAGTTTACGCTTAACGTAACTCTTAAATTTATTTACTGATAGCTTTACAAGGATCTAAAATACAACCACGAAAAATGTTTTGTGACGTGTGTGCCTTGTGGAATAGACCTTATACAACTAAAACACACAATTAACTTAAAGCATGTACGTAGCGTTCTCAACCAAAGTAAATCTCATTATCTTATAATGTAATCTTTTGGTGTTATTTAAATGAATGAATGTGAATATGACTAAAGTTTTAATTTTAATATCGACTCCATAATTTTCTTTTATCTTACCGTGCGATGAAAAATCCGTGCCCTGATGATTGCATATGCACATCAACAAGGACACTATATTATAATTACCAGAAACTTCACATTCGATGTTCCTTCATCTATGGCACCTATTAATGGCCCAAATTTACCAAATGCGCGCATAATAGCGGTGGTCAAAATTAAAGGATAGTTAATATTTACATATTGAATTATAGTATTAAAATCTAATAACGTATTTGAATATTTTGAATTGAGTATGTTTATCAAAATCGAATAAATCAGCTGAGTAGCTTCATTGTCAGAATGACAATTACGGTTGTCCGAATTGAGTTAAACAAAAGTTGAACTGATAGCCATAAGATACCTAAGTGATCCATTGCAAAATCACTACATTACTTAAAAAAAACTTATTATTTATAATGAAAAAAAGGCATAGCATATTTTCACTAATTGTAATTGAAACCATTTATAATTCGCGTTCATAACAAAACCAATCAGATGCAGCGATAAGATGTGCAATGCCTTAGGCCAAGCAAGCACCACGATTTTAATTATTGCGATTTTAGAATCGCGCTGTAAAATATCGCAGATATTTTACTGCCGCACTGCAATGAGTCCCATCCATCCGGGCCCGGGATGCGACTTTATTAGGAATCAATGTGCGCGCAGGGCAATGATAAAGGAAGAGAATGGATATGGCATACCTACAGAATAAACGTGCCTACCTAAACTACCATAGCAAACATATAATGGCAGACTGTCACCTGTCACATATTAAAGTGCTGCCCCGATTCGATAGTAATAATAAAGTTATCGATAAACCAACCATATGGGTGGGAGGTTCTCAGCTCGTCTGTTCTGTACGTTCAGTACTTCGCATGTCCTGTATAAAGATGCAGTAGCAGTGGGATACCTGAAGGGTTTGCAAAACGTCGTCTTGAGCACAGTCAGCACGGTGGGCCCTTTCCACCATAAAGGAAAGGAAAGGTTGTACATGGTCCCATAGAAAAGTTGGAGTGATCTGATGATGGAATCCAAAAGTAAACGACGGAACTCCTCAAAAATTGCGGACATATTTTGCTATTTTCAGCATTTGCATACCAAAAGCTTTAGGCTAGGTTCACATGAACGCGTGGTTGACGCGGCGCGCGGTACAAGTTTCTAACAAAGTAGTACTATCGTATACATGAACGCGTGGTTGACGCGGCGCGCGGTACAAATTTCTAACAAAGTAGTACTATCGTATACATGACCGCGCGTGCCGCCATGCATCGCAGGCAAGATCTTGATACGAGCCACCTGTCATATCAACGCTTCGACCGTGCGTTGAAGCGCGTTCGTGTCAACCTAGCTTCTTTATTTCGTATTGTGGAACCGATGATGAAGACTAGAGATGAAGTATTTCACGGGTTCAGTAGGTAAATATAGTTCGAGTGAGTTAATATAATTAAAAGTACAAAGCAACAAAACTATAATTTCTTTCTTAGTTATTCGTTTCATAAAAAAAAGACTCATTAAGTTCTCTTAATGATAAAATACAAGAATCATAAAAAGCAACAAAAATATTAACAATAATTATTTAATTTTGTTTTTATTTATAGGCGTAGAAATATCCGTATCCGGGTCTTCCATAGTCGGGCGTAAGTATATGAGCGATAAGCCAACGTTACAATTCACTTTATTAAAATTATTTTAATTTACAAATACTGTTAATCGAAATATAATTATCAATCGCAAGAAAACAATATGATTAACACTTTGAATGTTAATTGGGATTAATTCCACAAAGGATCACGCTGAACTTTAGTGATTCGTCGCAAACGTGGTGCGCCGGCGGCCGTTCCTCCAAAAAAGTGCCGTCCGTCCGTTGACAGCTAAAAAGAACATGGCCGCCCCGCTTCCATCGACACGACGCTTCACTAGAGTGAATGTTCACTCTTGTTCGGATAGATGGCGCTTTTGGCAGGCGCCGTCATATTCAAAACAGTGCCACAGCGTGAGAGTGCCAATAATCTTAAATAATCGTGTATTACCAGTCTTTAACTCCTTCATTTTTTTACAAATATGACTTGTTATATTATCAGACCATAACAAATATCCGCTCTTACCGGGATTTGAACCCAGGACCGTTGGTTTCATGGGCAGGGTCACTATCAACTAGGTTTACGTGTCGTCAAGTAAACAAATTAAAATATTTACTGCTGTCTTAGATGATTTTTAGTAGGTATAAAACTTTAGTCATTACTTATTTCGGAATAATATTATTTTATTTAAAAAAAATCGGAATGAAACTTTCTCAGTACATAAATACATACATAACATCACGCCTTCATTCCCAGAGTGGGGTAGGCAGAGCTACAGAAATACCAACAACTCTAAAAAGACATGTTAATAATAATGCTGTAACTACATTTTGCACAACCTTACCTTACCTTACCTTATAAAGGACAACCATGATATAGTATTGTTTGCTGATGATACGTCACTTGTGTTCAAAGTTAAACGACAACAGCAGTTTAATGTCGATGTAAACAATGCTATATCAAAAGTAGTCGATTGGTTTAGTGTTAATAATTTATTACTGAATGAAAAAAAGACGAAATGTATAAAGTTCATGACTACTAATGTGAAAAATACTCAAACTACTGTAACTATTAAAAATGACAAACTAGACCTAGTTAATGATACAGTGTTTCTTGGTATAACGTTAGACTCCAAGCTCCAATGGGGTCCTCATCTTGCTGGATTGGCGGGTAGACTCAGTTCAGCAGTTTTTGCAGTTAATAAGATTCGGCAATTAATAGACTTAGATACCGCTCGATTAGTTTATTTTAGTTACTTCCATAGTATTATGTCATATGGTATTTTACTGTGGGGTAGTGCTGCTGATGTAAATAGCATCTTTGTTCTGCAGAAGAGGGCTATTCGTGCTGTCTACAAGATGGACCAGAGAGACTCGCTTAGAGATAAGTTTAAAGAAATTAATATATTGACCATGCACAGTCAATACATTTATGAAAACATTATTTATGTTTTTTTTTTTTTTTTTTTTTTTTTTTTTTTTGTGTTAAGGAGAAGGCACACGAGCACTCAGGCCACCTGATGGTAAGTGGAAACTGAGACCCATAGACATTTGAATTCTCAAGACTATAATCCTAAGACCTCAAATGCGTTGCCAACCCTGAGGACTAAGATGGAATGCCTCTATGCTAGTAATTTCACCGGTTGTCTTATCCCCACACCGGAACACAACAATGCGAACACTGTTGCTCATAAAAACATCGCTAAATTTAGAAAGAACTGTGACATACATAATGTTAATACCAGAAATAAATATAAGCTCGCAGTGCCCTTCACGCGGCTCCATAAAATAAATAACTCTTTTATGGGTAATTGTATTAGGTTCTGTAATAAGCTCCCAATACTCACCCACGGTTTAAGAAAATGTAAGTGAAGAGATAACAATAACATGAACATGAAATCTTGTTAGAAAGTATATAATTATTAAAAATCTACCGATTATACGAAAGAGTAAACAGTCTGTTATGATGGATCGGTGATATTTTTTCCACGCCGATTTTACGCCGACGTTTGAACCG
The DNA here is from genome assembly GCA_949316455.1 of Acleris holmiana. Classification (NCBI taxonomy): domain Eukaryota; kingdom Metazoa; phylum Arthropoda; class Insecta; order Lepidoptera; family Tortricidae; genus Acleris; species Acleris holmiana. The sequence continues at coordinate 11,315,129 of OX438766.1, forward strand.
GCGGCGGCGGCGTGAGTAAAATCATCGGCGGCGGCGGCGCGGCGGCGCGGCGCACATATCTACTCCCAAGTAATGTTACTGAACTATCAGTAAATAAATTTAAGAGTTACGTTAAGCGTAAACTAATTTCTAAAGCATATTATAGTATTAAAGACTATATTAATGATAACAATGCTTGGGACTGAATTGCTTGTAATAAAATGTTTAGTCCTTACGACAAAAGGTTGCGAACGTCGAAAAAAAAAAAGACATCCAACAGAGTTTTTTACAGGTTCTTCTCTGATCAGTCGCGATTTGAACCTGCAGTCAATTTAGGCTAAGTCGCTACTATGACGTTTCAAAAGAGTTTATTATTTGTAAACCTACTTGAATAAAGATTATTCTGATTCTGATTCTGACAAGTACGCTGAGATGTTTACCAGTTTATTAGTGACAGGTTGCAAGCCCATCGCCTAACAATACTAGAAGCCTTTCTCAGTACACTTTTTCCCAAAATCCTTAAAAATAGTAATCCATGATGAAAGATGGTTCTTTGCTTTCTTTGGCATATTCCATATACGTTCTTTATGATACAATTACAAAAAAACATGTTATTTTAACATTAATTGTCATAATGAGAAATTTCCAAGTTATTTTCGATATTTTAAGAACAACCCCAGCTGTCAAATTCTCCGGTTTGTTTACTTTCAAAATATTGTAAAAAAAAAGGCAAATCGTATAATAATCTTGAACTAATCTTGATCTATGGATTAATAATAATGTACTACATATTTAAGTCCCCCAATAATGACAAAACTGACCAATATTTTAACAAAAACTTAAACTTACCGATGAAATGTTCAATATTTCTGATTTTTGCTGTTTCTTGCACCTCATCCTAAAAAACTACACTTAAGAGACATTACGATGAAGTTTCTCTTTCAATCCATGTGTAACTTTTGGCAATATATAATACGGAAAACAAGTTTTTTTTTTAAAGTTAATTCGGCATGGTTGACTCATCAGATACTTACGACAAGCTAACTAAACATGGCTGACTACGCACGTTAGGTATTTGTATGAACGTCAAATTATAAATGTTGCCATTATTGCACTGGCTGACGTAATGTCATCTCTTTTTACTTAGGAACAAAGAATTAAGTTAAAAAGAGATAAAAATATTTTGTAGGGTTCGATGTCGGAATGCATAGTATTTACATAACTGATTATTTGTATATGTCAACGTGTCTTATCCATTCTCTTCCTTTATCATTGCAATGGCGGCATCCAATTGACGCATTGACAGCTGCCAAAACGTGACAACTGAACTGACAAGAAATCTCCCTTCTTTTCTTTTCTTTTGGCAGAATTGGCAGTACAGTACCTACTTTTAACAGTTTGAACCTTACATTTTTTAGGTAAACAAATTAAATATAAACGAATTGGTCCTTAAAGTGCCTTCAACTAAATCAACCTTGACTAAATCACGTCTGAAAGCGGCAAATAAAAAAAAGGCCACGAAGAAAACGGCGCATGGTTAACTATAATAAGTTACAAGTTCTGTTAAGGCTAAGAGGTTCTAAACAGGCTAAGATCTGACGAATATGGTGCCTGAAATGCAGTTAGTAGTTACTGAGAATCAGGAAATAATAAAGGCAGTTCACAAAGAAACAAATACACAAGGATCACATTTAATGCAATCACTACAGGAATTTCAACAATTAGTTAACGCTGCTATGACTGAAATTATTGAAGAACGCGGTGGAAGCCACCATAGTGATAATGAAGGTATCAGTACTAATAATTGCATTTGCTTTATAATCTTTTATCTTAGGTATTATGGTCATTTTTTAAATTTAATATGGATTTACTCAAGCATTGTGGGGACCTGTTACATTTTGAAGATTAGATGGTAGAAAGAAAAATACATAATATACATTATTGCAGTGGTAGCAGCAGGGGGTAGCATCTACAGGTTTTTTTTGTAATAAAACAGTCAAATGGAAATACTCAAGTTCGTCAGGTATTAATAGTGTATAACTCCCACTTGTCTCTGATAACGGAGGTATGTTAATCTGCTGGTTTGCATGATGGGGGTAGCCACAGAAGGGTTGAAAATGTGAAAAGATAAAACTATTCAAGGGCATCAGATTTTCAGAGTGGATGTTAAGTGAACCCGAAAGGGTAAGCTCTTGGTGGCTTAAAATATTGAAATATTGAAAAATGAGAGTGTATTACATTTTTATACAGACGGTTCAACTTCTTCTTCTTCTTCTCTTTTAATGGCAGCCACAGGGCTTGTGCCAGTATCAGTTGCGTGGGTGATGGTCGGTTGCTATAGATTCTGTTTAAGATTTAACATATTAATGAAATTAGCAAGGTAAAAAAAAAAAAAAAAACAAAAACGGGAACTGCAAGGAAAACAAAAGAAAGGGTGTGTAACTGAACTACTGCTGTGTGAAGACACCACCTGTGAGTAAACAAAAAACTACTTACAAACGGATATTATTGATAGTGTAACGTGTTCGTCATGTTTACATGCGTCTTCCTGCCTTTTCAACTGAAAACATTAAATATTTCACATTATTCTGTGTTTTGATTTATTTGACAGCTTATGTTGTGACAGCTGTCGGATCACAGATAAAACTAGAAGTGTCAAACTGTTTGAGGTTAGATCGATCGACTTTCGATTTTCTTTCAGATCTTTCTCATCGCGTCGTGTTGGTCACCTGCGTTTGATCTGTCAATTTCTTCCGTTTCGGAATGAACGTCAGAATGAATTGGTAACAGGGTCCAATAGTCTTTGATATCGTTTTGTCTATGCTTTTCAACTTGGAATCTGTTTTCCGTTTTGTTGGCGTCTTTCTCTCCGTCCAAGACCAGCAATGATCTGAGTCAATATTTTTTTCATCAAGTGAAATCACTTGAACAAATAATGTTTTAATTACATTTTTAAGTGTAAATCACTTCCTTTTAAATATCTGCTGATATGTCTGCTGATATTTCGGTGAGTTTCGTTGTTTTTTATCGATTAATGGGTTTTCAAAGAACGCTTTATTAGCGGCCTGTTATTTTCAACACTTCGTTGTTTTTCAATGTGCTAATTCCTCTTTTAAGGTAACGTCGTTCCGGCGTTAGGCCCTTTTCTTCGGGTATTCATCGATATATGACGTGACCAATGTTTTAAAGACAAAACCGGCGAGTTTCTTCAACATGCGCCGAGTTATTTCAAGGAAAGAGCGGTAAGTTTTTCTCTTTACGTTATGATTTGATCGAGATAGGAGTGGACCAATCAAGGATCAAAGTCTAAACCTATTTTTTCTTTGTTCCACAGCTCTTTGAGCGCTCTTTTTCTTCTTTTACCATGCGGTTCTACTCGTTATGAAATGAACTGAATCGGCTTCCCCGAGGATTACGTTCTTCCTCTATGTCCGCGTGCTGCCAAGTTTTACGGCTGGATTCATCACGACTAGGATGTAGGTCTTAATTCTTTTCTTAATTAATATTTTGGTCTCTTTCTAAGAGAGCTTTATAATGTGTTATTTTGTTAACTGAGGTTTTCTTACCCTGTTTTTGCTAGATAGATCTCAGATGTTCATGGGAAAGCTTTGTTCCTTATATTACTTCCCTTTGCGTGCGCTTTAAGGCTTTACTTTAATTTTCGCGTCCTTTCTTTTCCCATGGGGCTTTGAGGTTATCTATGGGTAATAATTAACTTTCTAATTTCATCGTCCTTTTTGACCAGACGTTAAACGGTGTCTTTTTATTAACCCATTGTGTTAATAACTTAACCTAGGATCTGTCGCTCCAAGCAAAGACCTATTTGTTTTCTTTAAAAACTTTAATTTCTTTTTATTTCCCTCCGCTTTGGGATGGGAAAACTTTTAACACACACTTTATCAAACCTGGTTTAGTCCAGTTGGGCTAAATTCTTTTCTAATTATTTACTTGGATTTCAACAGGCTTATCCTGTATAGAACTATAACCTTAATGTGATTTTCATTATTCTGCTACAAGCTTATTTCCAACTTAACTTGACAAGGTTCTATCTCTCCAAGGAATATTTGTTTTCTTGAAGCCAGACAAGCTTATCTTGTACTGAACTTCTTTTATTTTGATGTTTTATGTTTAGGTTAAGACCTAATTAAGATTTTGAGAACCTAGTTCGATAACTCTCTATTTGTTATTAAACTACACAACTGATGTTTGTGGCCTGTATTTCATGAGATCTTTTGAATAGAAGCAAGACTGAGAAACTTTTTTTATTTAATTATCCCTCCTTTGAGATTAAAAGGATAATCCTCCACTGAGGATCCGAGGTACTTATTTTTATATATTTAAATTTTGATGCAATTAGTGTCCTGGCGCCCGATATTTATTCTCTTATTAAAAATTCGGACATTAATTAAAACTATTCTATTTTCATAACAAATATATCTTTTAAAATATTACAATATAATTGTTATATATTTTTTAAATATTACAATTGACACTTTAGAGACACACTAATAATTAAAATATTTTTTTAAATATTACAATAGTTATAAAATCACACAGAATATTAATGAAGGAAGTGAAGGCGTAACGAAGTAAGGTTTTAAAGTTGATGGGACGGTGGATAAAGCGGGGAAGTAAGTCATACAAGGAACAAGATCTCTTTGAGCATTCAAAAAAGATATTATCCAGATTACCCTCATCCAGACCACATTCACATATTGAGGAATCCCTAACATGGATTTTATTTAGAAATACTGGGGTGCAAGAATGGCCCAATCTTAATCGGCAGATCGTAGATGTTACCCTTTTATTTGCTTCTCTGTATTTAAAAAACCAAGGTCTTATCGGTATTCTATCTTGAACATCAGAGTAGTGTAGACCCTTAGTTTGACTCGACTTGATCCAATGAACGTACCAATCGTTGTCTAAACGTTCCTTAGCCAATGTGAGTAAATCATGGGCGTGACATCTGTATAAGGAGAGACAGCCATTGAGGGTGGCGTCCTTAGCAAGCTGGTCGACAATTTCATTCCCGCGAATACCGCTGTGACTAGGTATCCAGGCAAGTGATACCCTAGTGTTTTTGACAGACAGTCGGAGTAACAGAACCTTGATTTTTAAAACAATAGGAAATTTTATTTTTGCTCGGAGTTGGTTGGACATAATGGCCTGGAGACTGCTTTTCGAATCAGTTAAAATCAAACAGTTGTCGAGGTTGTGAGAATCTATGAAGTTTAATGCTTCATAGATTGCTGAGGCCTCCCCTGTGAAGACAGAGGAGTAACAAGGCAACTTATAGTTGAGGATAACATTATGTTTTGGGATCCACACTGCAGACCCCACACAGCCCTGGTTCGATAACTGAGAGGCGTCGGTATAGAGAACAGTCCAATTAGGCCAATGCTTATTAATAACGCGATTCAATTGAGAGTTCCCCGATACAGAGTCTCTTTCAATGCCCAGGTTAAGAATTATACTTGGGCTATATACAATTGCTTCATAAGGTGTTTCGAATACTGGGTTTAAGCGACATTGGTAAATGGGACATGGGAGGCTGGTAGCTTTTATGTAACTCTTAACTAAACAAGGGCTGTTCTTGTGGGTCCAATAATTACTAACGGAAATTAACTCTGTCAAAAACTGAAGTTTCGGGATAAGGGGATGGGACGATGATTGCATTATTTTGAACAAGAATCTATCAGACAAATATTGTCTCCTAATATGATGGGGAGGGTCCACGCATTCAATTTGTAACGCATTGGTGGGCGACGACCTCATAGCACCTATTATGATGCGAAGACTCTTGAACTGAATTTTGTCAAAGGAGTTTAAAGCCATTCTGTTACAGGGCTCCAAGAGAAAAGACCCGTAATCAAGGTGACTACGGATCAGAGCATTATAGATTAATTTTTGAGTGTAGGGATGTGATCCCCACCAAACACCGGAAAGCGAACGAATAATGTTTATGTTTCTCTCGCATTTCTGTGTTGCGTGGTTAATATGATGAACGCCGGATAATTTGGTGTCAAAGGTAACTCCCAGGAACTTGACCTTATCAAGAGACGGGATAGGGACTCCGTCACAACTAACACAAACATCCGGAATGCATTTTTTTCGGGTAAACGTAATAACTGCGCTTTTAGGAATGGAAAGAGATAGCCCATGATCGGAAAGCCAGATGTTTAAATAATGGAGCGCAGCTGATAGAGGGGACTGCGCGTCAGGGATGACGGATACTGTGGTATACAAGCACAAATCATCTGCGTACTGGAGCACCTTACAAAAAGAATTTACTGATAGCTCCATGTCGTGTGTATATAGGCTATAAAGAATTGGACTTAGCACTGGGCCCTGTGGTAGGCCTTTCCATACTTGTCTAGCCGGAAGGAGATCATTATTAGCACTGATAAGAATTGATCTAGAAATAAGAAGGTTAATTGTAAAATTTACTAGCTTCACAGGAATGCTCAGATTATGCAGCTTTTGCCTGAGCAGAGGAAGTAGTACATTATCGTACGCTGACGAGATGTCTAAAAAGACTCCAACCACCGATTCACCTTGAGAATATGCAATGCGTATGTCCGTCGTAAAGACCGCTAGGCTATCCATTGTACTGAAACCATATTGGCTTTTAGCTAATAACTCTTTGCTTTCCACTAACCATTCCAGTCTATTTTTTATCAGATGTTCAAGAATTTTCCCTAAACATGACGACAATGCAATGGGCCGATAACCAGATGGGTCATTACTTAGTTTTCCGGGTTTTAAAATGGGAACAATTATTTGGGTCTTCCAATCATCCGGTGGCACGCCAGAGTGAAAGATGTAATTGAGCACAGTAAGAAAAAATGACTTTGAATCTGAGCTCGCGTTTAAGATAAATGAATAGGGTATTCCATCTACACCGGGGGAAGAGTCTTTCAGATGACTAATGGCTATTAAGAATTCTTCCATTGAAAAAGAGGAATCAAAACTGCTCTCTGCGTATCTGGGGGGGATATTACACAGAGGGGAAATTTCATCAAGGGCGGGTACTGATGGAGGAGCTAATCTGAGGGAAAAAGGTTCTAACCACTCTGAGGGATCATTTGACAGCATCTTGGCGTCCGATGTAAAGGCACTACGGTAACGTTTAATACCCTTCCAAACAAGTGAAGGGGGAGCCCTGAGAGAGAGACTCTCACAAATTTTTTGCCATCCAAGTCTCTTTTTACTTAAGAGGAATTTCGACGCTTCATTGGCTACTTTTTGATAATTAAGATAATTTTCAATTGTAAAAGTAGTTTTAAGCAAGAACTCAGCATCTTTGCGTTTTTTGACGACACAACACCCACCAGGGAGGAGAAGCAAATTTTTTTGATGGCTTTTTTAAAGGGATGGATTTATCAGCGGCTGAAAGGAATGCATTTTTTAAAGCTGTGTATACAGTGAATACATTTTCACTATTGGGAGAAGGGATTTGTGAAATTTCCTCTTCTAAGAATGACCTAAATTTAACCCAGTCTGCTTTAGCCATTTGAAATTTAAGGCGAGGAGACAGTTTGAATGTTGGGACGGGATCAGGAAATATAATTTTAATTGGGAAGTGGTCACTGCCAACAGGAGGGAAGGATACACCAAAAAAGTTTGGAGGATAGGGAGGGGGAAGCCAAAGTAAGATCAACCACACTCTTTGGATTTTGAGAGGGGGATACATGTCTAGTAGGGGAACCGTCATTGAGGATGCATAAATCAAGAGTCAAAAAGGTCGAGAAACTGAGTCACAATAGTAAGAACCCCAAGAAGTGTGGTGAACGTTAAGATCACCTAGAATAATTACAGGGGCAGGCAGAAGTGAAAAAATAGTAAATAGCTCTGGGATCATAGAGGAGTGCGGATCAGGGATGTAGACAGAGAGGAAGGAAATATTGTTAACCCTAACCGCAACGGCACTAATGAAGTCACTGTGAGGAGGAAGACTGTGAAGTTGAGAAAAATGAATAAAACGAGAAACTAAAATAGCTGCACCACCATAACCATCCCTTCTATCGTCACGGAGACATGCAAAACCTGGGATTCTAAAAATAGAGTCTGGCTTTAGCCATGTCTCCTGGACAGCAAGGAGAAAGGGTTGGTGTTTGTTAATAAGGTAAATTAAATCAGGTTTCTTGTTATTAATGCTGCGACAGTTCCACTGCAGGGCTACTTGGGCCATTTTGTACAGAAACTAGCGAGATAAGTTCAGTCATTTTTTGTTGCATGTTGTACGGTAGGCCGGAGTCTGAAAATCGGGAGATAATATTTATCAAAGTATTTAAGAGCAGTTCGATTAAGTTGTCATTATGAGATGTTGGTTCTTGGGATAGAGCACATCCATTAGGTTGGGAGGAAGGTGGGTTACCCACAATGTTCTGATAGACTTGTCTGTCATACCCAGGACTGCGGGTAGGAGCTACCCTGCGTGGAGAGGTGACAGTTTTCCGGTATGAATGTGTTGATTGTTGAGAGGCAGTCGTCATAGGTTGGGAGCTTTGAGATAATGAAAAAGGAGTTTGTGACATGGTAGATTCTGCAAAAGATTTTCTGACCTGGGGAAATCGACCTGAAGCTTCAAGGTATGATAGGTTCTCTTGTGACATTACCAGTTTTATATTGCGTTGTCTTTGATGCTCTGGGCAGGCTTGGTTATTTGCACTGTGATTTCCTGAACAAAGAAGGCAACTGGCGATTGCCACATTACAGGTTTCACCCTCATGATTTTGTGCACATTTATAGCAACGAGGATTTGACCTACATTGGGCTTTAATATGGCCAAATCGGCAGCATTTGTTGCATTGAATAGTCGGTAGTCGGTAGCATGTAGCACTCCACTGGCAGGCTATTGTAAAAGCAATACACATGGGAAGGTAAAGATCGGCCTGCAAAAGTAACAACTACAGATTGAGGGGGAATCCATTGAGGAGAATTGTTTTCACCCATTGATTTCCTGCTCAATCGGCGAGCTTTAATGACTTTGCCAAAACCAAGGGGAACAGAGATATTTGTAACAAGTTCTTCCATAGACCAGTCCACAGCAATGCCACGTACCATACCCATTCTAGTGACGTGATATGATGGGATTATGGCTGAAAAGTTACCTTTTTCAAGTGCAGGGTTCTCTATACATTTATAAGCGTCAGATGCCGAATTAAACTCCACCGAATAACGATTACGGCCGATACGTTTTACGCCGTCTCTGACTACGCCAGGGATATTGTTCTTGAAAAGAAAGTGGCCGAAAGAGATCGCACGCAAAGAGACGCCCGAGGCCGGGTCGCTTTCGTTCTTTTGAATGTTCACAATAAAAGGTGCCTCATCACTTTCGTCGTACTTACTTTTTATTCCTTCAAAGTCGGGGTGTGTGAATGTGGTCTGAATAGACGCGGATGCTAGAGGCATATTTGTTATTTTGGGTGGTGGGACGGAGTTATTTTGAGCGTCAGACTGGGGTCTTTTGCGAGATGTACTTTTATCTAATGAAGCAAACTCATTCTGCTGCTCAGCATAACCTCCCCCAGGATCCGGGGTATCCTGCTCCATTTTGTCGATTTCCGACCAACACTTACTTTAGGACGGACAAAACGGCACAAACTACATAAACAAACACACAACAGCAGTAAAGATAACTTAAAACGATTCAAAAAACACTTTTTAGAACCGGACACTTGCTACTAACAGAAACGATGACAGCAGAATCCCCACGGTTCAGCTTAATGTCTAAAATGTGCTGTCCCCTGACGATTATTTGGAGGGTTTTTTTTTAATCTTCTTTATTAACCTGTTGTTTTGTATTAATCTGCTTATCGAGACCGAAATAACCAATCCAAACTCAGTCTGTCTATGTTAAATAGGTTAAACTACAGCGGATATTCTGTTACCACCTTCCAACCCCATCATGAGATTAGCTTTTATACTTCATAATATTTTATTGTTGTTGGATTTACATATGTATTCCGAATACCACTCCAATAACCGTAACTGGTTCAAAATTTTCTCTTGATATGTGAGACCTATTCATAGACGAAACGTAAAGACAAAGTAGGTCCAAATATGCCTTGTAGTATCGGGACGGTGCAAGAGAGTGAGAGATAGAGAGTGAGAAGCAAAAAAAAATTTATATTATTCGCGTGATCCATGAATGATTTTCTTCAAAATATAAAAAAAATACCGCGCTCGACAATGTCCAGGTGACGTTTTTTTTTTGCAACTTTGCGACTCCTTTTTCCTTATGTCACGCGCAAATCGACAGATTATTGAAATGCACAGTTTTCCGCGTGTAACTGGCTCACCTTGCTTTAATCTGACGCGCTCGAGTTTTTCTGTCAATCGTTATTTTTTACTATTTAAAATAGTAAAAAAAAATCAGATCAGAATAGTCTATTCTGCACAGCTAGCACATGACGGCGCGCGAGTTATGTCGCCTGCGAGATAGACTACCTGTCTTTTTCTAACCGTTCTAATTAGACAATGACTGGTAGTCTATCTCGCGCGCGACGTAACTCGCGCGCCGTCATGTTCTGGCCGTGCTGATCGGCAACCCTAGACGTGCGACACTATATAGAGGTCTTATATTTGGTGGAGGTACTCAACAAGGTGCAAGGAATCCGCCTTATGTTAATCTGCCAACCAATTTCAAGTCAGGAGTTTTGTTTTCCATCATTTGATGTTTTTTAAATATATCTTTTAAAATATTACAATATAATTGTTATATATTTTTTAAATATTACAATTGACACTTTAGAGACACACTAATAATTAAAATATTTTTTTAAATATTACAATAGTTATAAAATCACACAGAATATTAATGAAGGAAGTGAAGGCGTAACGAAGTAAGGTTTTAAAGTTGATGGGACGGTGGATAAAGCGGGGAAGTAAGTCATACAAGGAACAAGATCTCTTTGAGCATTCAAAAAAGATATTATCCAGATTACCCTCATCCAGACCACATTCACATATTGAGGAATCCCTAACATGGATTTTATTTAGAAATACTGGGGTGCAAGAATGGCCCAATCTTAATCGGCAGATCGTAGATGTTACCCTTTTATTTGCTTCTCTGTATTTAAAAAACCAAGGTCTTATCGGTATTCTATCTTGAACATCAGAGTAGTGTAGACCCTTAGTTTGACTCGACTTGATCCAATGAACGTACCAATCGTTGTCTAAACGTTCCTTAGCCAATGTGAGTAAATCATGGGCGTGACATCTGTATAAGGAGAGACAGCCATTGAGGGTGGCGTCCTTAGCAAGCTGGTCGACAATTTCATTCCCGCGAATACCGCTGTGACTAGGTATCCAGGCAAGTGATACCCTAGTGTTTTTGACAGACAGTCGGAGTAACAGAACCTTGATTTTTAAAACAATAGGAAATTTTATTTTTGCTCGGAGTTGGTTGGACATAATGGCCTGGAGACTGCTTTTCGAATCAGTTAAAATCAAACAGTTGTCGAGGTTGTGAGAATCTATGAAGTTTAATGCTTCATAGATTGCTGAGGCCTCCCCTGTGAAGACAGAGGAGTAACAAGGCAACTTATAGTTGAGGATAACATTATGTTTTGGGATCCACACTGCAGACCCCACACAGCCCTGGTTCGATAACTGAGAGGCGTCGGTATAGAGAACAGTCCAATTAGGCCAATGCTTATTAATAACGCGATTCAATTGAGAGTTCCCCGATACAGAGTCTCTTTCAATGCCCAGGTTAAGAATTATACTTGGGCTATATACAATTGCTTCATAAGGTGTTTCGAATACTGGGTTTAAGCGACATTGGTAAATGGGACATGGGAGGCTGGTAGCTTTTATGTAACTCTTAACTAAACAAGGGCTGTTCTTGTGGGTCCAATAATTACTAACGGAAATTAACTCTGTCAAAAACTGAAGTTTCGGGATAAGGGGATGGGACGATGATTGCATTATTTTGAACAAGAATCTATCAGACAAATATTGTCTCCTAATATGATGGGGAGGGTCCACGCATTCAATTTGTAACGCATTGGTGGGCGACGACCTCATAGCACCTATTATGATGCGAAGACTCTTGAACTGAATTTTGTCAAAGGAGTTTAAAGCCATTCTGTTACAGGGCTCCAAGAGAAAAGACCCGTAATCAAGGTGACTACGGATCAGAGCATTATAGATTAATTTTTGAGTGTAGGGATGTGATCCCCACCAAACACCGGAAAGCGAACGAATAATGTTTATGTTTCTCTCGCATTTCTGTGTTGCGTGGTTAATATGATGAACGCCGGATAATTTGGTGTCAAAGGTAACTCCCAGGAACTTGACCTTATCAAGAGACGGGATAGGGACTCCGTCACAACTAACACAAACATCCGGAATGCATTTTTTTCGGGTAAACGTAATAACTGCGCTTTTAGGAATGGAAAGAGATAGCCCATGATCGGAAAGCCAGATGTTTAAATAATGGAGCGCAGCTGATAGAGGGGACTGCGCGTCAGGGATGACGGATACTGTGGTATACAAGCACAAATCATCTGCGTACTGGAGCACCTTACAAAAAGAATTTACTGATAGCTCCATGTCGTGTGTATATAGGCTATAAAGAATTGGACTTAGCACTGGGCCCTGTGGTAGGCCTTTCCATACTTGTCTAGCCGGAAGGAGATCATTATTAGCACTGATAAGAATTGATCTAGAAATAAGAAGGTTAATTGTAAAATTTACTAGCTTCACAGGAATGCTCAGATTATGCAGCTTTTGCCTGAGCAGAGGAAGTAGTACATTATCGTACGCTGACGAGATGTCTAAAAAGACTCCAACCACCGATTCACCTTGAGAATATGCAATGCGTATGTCCGTCGTAAAGACCGCTAGGCTATCCATTGTACTGAAACCATATTGGCTTTTAGCTAATAACTCTTTGCTTTCCACTAACCATTCCAGTCTATTTTTTATCAGATGTTCAAGAATTTTCCCTAAACATGACGACAATGCAATGGGCCGATAACCAGATGGGTCATTACTTAGTTTTCCGGGTTTTAAAATGGGAACAATTATTTGGGTCTTCCAATCATCCGGTGGCACGCCAGAGTGAAAGATGTAATTGAGCACAGTAAGAAAAAATGACTTTGAATCTGAGCTCGCGTTTAAGATAAATGAATAGGGTATTCCATCTACACCGGGGGAAGAGTCTTTCAGATGACTAATGGCTATTAAGAATTCTTCCATTGAAAAAGAGGAATCAAAACTGCTCTCTGCGTATCTGGGGGGGATATTACACAGAGGGGAAATTTCATCAAGGGCGGGTACTGATGGAGGAGCTAATCTGAGGGAAAAAGGTTCTAACCACTCTGAGGGATCATTTGACAGCATCTTGGCGTCCGATGTAAAGGCACTACGGTAACGTTTAATACCCTTCCAAACAAGTGAAGGGGGAGCCCTGAGAGAGAGACTCTCACAAATTTTTTGCCATCCAAGTCTCTTTTTACTTAAGAGGAATTTCGACGCTTCATTGGCTACTTTTTGATAATTAAGATAATTTTCAATTGTAAAAGTAGTTTTAAGCAAGAACTCAGCATCTTTGCGTTTTTTGACGACACAACACCCACCAGGGAGGAGAAGCAAATTTTTTTGATGGCTTTTTTAAAGGGATGGATTTATCAGCGGCTGAAAAGAAGGCAACTGGCGATTGCCACATTACAGGTTTCACCCTCATGATTTTGTGCACATTTATAGCAACGAGGATTTGACCTACATTGGGCTTTAATATGGCCAAATCGGCAGCATTTGTTGCATTGAATAGTCGGTAGTCGGTAGCATGTAGCACTCCACTGGCAGGCTATTGTAAAAGCAATACACATGGGAAGGTAAAGATCGGCCTGCAAAAGTAACAACTACAGATTGAGGGGGAATCCATTGAGGAGAATTGTTTTCACCCATTGATTTCCTGCTCAATCGGCGAGCTTTAATGACTTTGCCAAAACCAAGGGGAACAGAGATATTTGTAACAAGTTCTTCCATAGACCAGTCCACAGCAATGCCACGTACCATACCCATTCTAGTGACGTGATATGATGGGATTATGGCTGAAAAGTTACCTTTTTCAAGTGCAGGGTTCTCTATACATTTATAAGCGTCAGATGCCGAATTAAACTCCACCGAATAACGATTACGGCCGATACGTTTTACGCCGTCTCTGACTACGCCAGGGATATTGTTCTTGAAAAGAAAGTGGCCGAAAGAGATCGCACGCAAAGAGACGCCCGAGGCCGGGTCGCTTTCGTTCTTTTGAATGTTCACAATAAAAGGTGCCTCATCACTTTCGTCGTACTTACTTTTTATTCCTTCAAAGTCGGGGTGTGTGAATGTGGTCTGAATAGACGCGGATGCTAGAGGCATATTTGTTATTTTGGGTGGTGGGACGGAGTTATTTTGAGCGTCAGACTGGGGTCTTTTGCGAGATGTACTTTTATCTAATGAAGCAAACTCATTCTGCTGCTCAGCATAACCTCCCCCAGGATCCGGGGTATCCTGCTCCATTTTGTCGATTTCCGACCAACACTTACTTTAGGACGGACAAAACGGCACAAACTACATAAACAAACACACAACAGCAGTAAAGATAACTTAAAACGATTCAAAAAACACTTTTTAGAACCGGACACTTGCTACTAACAGAAACGATGACAGCAGAATCCCCACGGTTCAGCTTAATGTCTAAAATGTGCTGTCCCCTGACGATTATTTGGAGGGTTTTTTTTTAATCTTCTTTATTAACCTGTTGTTTTGTATTAATCTGCTTATCGAGACCGAAATAACCAATCCAAACTCAGTCTGTCTATGTTAAATAGGTTAAACTACAGCGGATATTCTGTTACCACCTTCCAACCCCATCATGAGATTAGCTTTTATACTTCATAATATTTTATTGTTGTTGGATTTACATATGTATTCCGAATACCACTCCAATAACCGTAACTGGTTCAAAATTTTCTCTTGATATGTGAGACCTATTCATAGACGAAACGTAAAGACAAAGTAGGTCCAAATATGCCTTGTAGTATCGGGACGGTGCAAGAGAGTGAGAGATAGAGAGTGAGAAGCAAAAAAAAATTTATATTATTCGCGTGATCCATGAATGATTTTCTTCAAAATATAAAAAAAATACCGCGCTCGACAATGTCCAGGTGACGTTTTTTTTTTGCAACTTTGCGACTCCTTTTTCCTTATGTCACGCGCAAATCGACAGATTATTGAAATGCACAGTTTTCCGCGTGTAACTGGCTCACCTTGCTTTAATCTGACGCGCTCGAGTTTTTCTGTCAATCGTTATTTTTTACTATTTAAAATAGTAAAAAAAAATCAGATCAGAATAGTCTATTCTGCACAGCTAGCACATGACGGCGCGCGAGTTATGTCGCCTGCGAGATAGACTACCTGTCTTTTTCTAACCGTTCTAATTAGACAATGACTGGTAGTCTATCTCGCGCGCGACGTAACTCGCGCGCCGTCATGTTCTGGCCGTGCTGATCGGCAACCCTAGACGTGCGACACTATATAGAGGTCTTATATTTGGTGGAGGTACTCAACAAGGTGCAAGGAATCCGCCTTATGTTAATCTGCCAACCAATTTCAAGTCAGGAGTTTTGTTTTCCATCATTTGATGTTTTTTCTAAAACTAGACAGTAGGTATAATTAAGTATATTCATTTTCATTAACTGCTTAGTTTTCAGCATTTTTATGAAAATCACATAATTAGACCCTATATCAGTGGCACAGTATAAACAAACCAGCAGAACACCTTTGTATAAGGGTTCATTGATTGGCTTGTATGTGTGTGGGCTTTACGAATTAAAGCAGCCTCGGATTGAGGCACGCACGGCTCACCTATTTTGCTCAAATTCGTACGCGCTCACACGCTGTGCCCGTGTGTTGACCGTGCTCAAAGGCGCCTCAGTGTGCGTGCCTCGCGTAACTTGGACGTGGATCCGAGCGTGCCGCGGGCAGAACGACAAGTTTTAACTTGTCTGCGGGCGAGGCGCGTACAAATTTGATAAAGTTGCTGAGCCGTTCCACCGCCGAGGCGATTTCTCCTTCTTTTTGTTAATAAATCGGTGAATTATGATTAATGGGCGGCCGACGGATGTGAATTACTTCAAAATCATGTCAAACAATAAACTTAATATGCATATGACTAAAAAATTGCATATATTTTATACATAAATATTACTCAAAATTTAATAAGTCTTATCCATCTTATGCTTTTGTCACCATATTGCATCCATCGTCCGCCCTTTAATTATGATAAAAGCAGCCGCGGCTGTCATCGTGTCCGACGCTATTTTGAAATGTCGGCTCGCGGCGAGCACGCTTCCTCACCCGCGCATGTTTATGTGCAATAATTTGTCTCGCGAGCAGCTCGCCGCGTGGGGCGTTAGGTTTGATCTATAACAATCCTGAAAAGTTTAAAGTTTAGAAGAAAATGCATAAAACTTTGGCAAATTAAACAGTTAGGACCAGAAAATAGAAACTAAAGGTAGTCGACCAACAGTTGTTTCAACAGCAAGCAATGTAATGTACAGGAGTAAAATGGGTTCAGTGCAAGCTTTATTAGAATCATTGGTTTTTTTAATACATTTTGTGACTTTGTAATTTACAGATTTGAATGAGGAAAGCAGTGAAGATGAAGAGGATGCTATCCCCGTCACTCCCAAGAAGAAGAAGAAATAGTTTATAGGTACAAATCTATATCCTAATTTTAGTAATCATTAGATTCTGCATTTTTGCGTTATTTCAGTTATCATATACTAGGACTAGTAAAGTCCTTACTTGTGTACATTGTCATATAGAACAAATCATCATTATTTATTTGATTAAGTGATAGTAACAATAATTTTATTTACTTAATTAGAATATTGCCTGGAATAAAGTTGAATTTCTAATAACAACCATAGGTAAACATTATTGTTAAGTGGTGATGTAAGTGCAGTGCCATCTTTATTCTAATATCACCTCTTTGTGGCATCTGCACTCGTTGTGATTAGGGTAAGGTAATTAAATTGAACTTTTTCTTTGTGCAACGAAAATTAGCCATACAATTGAAAGGATAGTTTTCGCCGCACAACAGATTGTTTGCCTGCGTCCTTTGTATGGTTAATTACGCTTAACTATTGCCTTACTTTTTGGACTTGCCCATTATCTGTCGTGAGGTTTGGATGTTTCATTGATTATTATCTAATTGCATAAATATGTTTCCTCATATTTACCATAATTCATGCAAAACATAGTTGTTAATCTATTTAATGTAGGATTTATTGACAATGGATTTTAAATAAAACAATGAAGTATTTTCAGTATTCTTGGTATCATTTCTTATGCTTACAACAAAGGTAACATCTCATCAGGCAATTAATTTATTTACAAAACTAAATATTTACAAAGATATGTACTCTTTTATTCAAATATACGTTGCTTGTACTTTTGTTACGAAAGGAAATCCCTTTGTCGTAAAAATATTAAATAGTATCATTACCATTTAAAACTGTTTAATTAATAGATTACTGGGCTTCTATTCCACTTTGTTTTAAGTTATCATCAGAGATCGGACAAATGGGCGTCATTACTCGCAAGAATGTGGACATGACTCCATAGATTTTAATTAAACAAATTAAATTACATTCATTGATTACTTACCCTAAAAATATTTTTGACCCTTTGCAAGGGAGTAATAATTAATAAATAAATGATACAAAGATTTGTTATTGTGTAGATTTATAAAAGCAAATAAACAGGTATCCTAATATTTTTACCGTGGCTATTTTATTCCTTTTCACGGCTAAAATAAACTTATGAGGTGAAAGCTCCTTTCGCAATCCACGGATGTTAATGGAGCAAACTTATGTACTTAAATTAATAAAATATCAATGGCCACTCCTGTATTATTTATTTATAACTATCCTGCAAAGGATCAAGATTAAAGTTCAGGTAAGAAATAAATTAATATAATTTAATTTGTTTAATTAGAATTGGGGTCATTTCCACATTATTGCGAGTAATGACACCCATTTGTCCGATCTCTGGTTATCATATAACGTTATGGTAGCTCATATTCTATGATATATGGTGGAAAGATTATCGTAATAAAAGCGCCAGTGTGAGGTTTGGTCAGCGTCATGGGAGTTAAAACCAATATCTAATTGCCAGCGGATATTTTAAATTCCACTAGTGACGCAATGGTAACTGAAGCAACTGCTTGAAAATCTTGCGTGCTATATTGCTGACGGATTTTTATCTAGTATTAAGTAGGTACGTATTAGATAGATCGGGAGATGGTGACACAAATTAGGTCATTTGTACCAATATGGCGGTTCTTCAGGGGTCTAATTCGATAAAATAAAGAAGGCGGTAGCGTAATGCCATACCTCTCCGGTGTGAATTACAGAACGCCATAACGACCTGAATACGTTAATTAAAAAAAAAAAAACTATTTAACAGCTAATCATCGTCGAGTATCCATTCACGAAAATCACCTTGCCTGTGACTCTTAGTCCAACATTAAATAAATTGCTTTCTCGTTTTTAATTAAATAGATTATAACTACAAAATGTGTATTCAAATAAATAACTCAAGTAGAAATTGATTCCTTTGTTATTTTTATTATTTTGAATGTATTGAGTTATTGACCGCTAAAATGCTTAAGATAATTAGTTAATATTATTTTAATTAAAGTTATTTGTATACGCAATATAACTTGTGAGACAACATGCCTTTTGACCTGTAATGTTATTTAATATTACCAATAAGGAAGATTCCTTATTGGTAATATTAAATTACATTCAAATCAGATTCAAATTCAGATGAATTTGAATTTGAATCTGAAAGCAAGATGATCTAATAAGAAACAAATTGGAGTAGTGGCCCTGTATTAAAATAAAAAAGTTAATTATTCTATTCAATTTTGAATAAATTTATATTTCATGCCAAAACACTAGAACTACGTATAGGCAATTAAAGTGTCTTTCCATCAACAAGCAGGAAAGGTAATAATATCTTTTAATTATTTAAAATTTTGGTGTACATTAAAATTAAGTGTTTCTCCATGAGACATTGCCTATTTTGTTTGCTCTTTGTTCATATATCAATCAACACAACCATAATCACTTAGTAGGTAGTTAATAGTATAAATACTTGAAACATTTCAGATTTTTTACATCTAAAATTGACTTTATTCGAGTTAAGAAAATAAGAGCCCTAAAAATCTTAAACATATGGATGTTGTATTGGCAGTCACATTATTTTCTTAACGTGAACAAAGTGCTTGGAATGGTTACTATCACAAAGTTCTTAACATTGACAATTAAAATAATATGTATACCTAAATGTCCATTAATAATTCACAGCGCCTTGGAATGGAAAAAATCGTCAGACAATAGGCTATAGGTACGTGTATAGTGATTGCCTGTAAACACCATTTTGAACACAGCAGCGAGTGCGGATATGCCGACGCGTTATCGTGATTAGCGTTAAGTTGCCCGTAATACTCCGTAGGTATTTTAATCATCGCTTCGACTAAGTGCTAAGAAAATTGTGTCACTGTTAAACTTGATAGTGGTATTAGGTCGAGTGTTTCATACTTCACTTACTCGTTATAAATTAAAAGATAATGATATCACGGAAAATACATTATCAATTACCACTAAACTATTTAATTGTCTACTTTTTTAGTGAAATATGTAATTATTTAAAGGGACGACAATTGAATTAAATAACATTAACTGGGCTCTTTAAGAATAACTGAGAATTATAAGACTAAAATACCTAACTTTATATCGATTTATGAATCGTTATGGACTAGGAAACGTCGGTTGGTAGTAGGCGATGGCTGGCTTGTCATCGGGAGGTTCGGAATCGGAGCCGCATACGTCACACTCGTTGACGCCACACTCGCATACAGATGTAGGGCGAATGGAATGCCGCAACTTCTGTAACGGATATAAGTTGTTCATATTTCAAAAATCTACTTTTCACTTAAACAAATGCTTAAAAAAGTATTGGTACAAAACTTCTAGGTACGTATATATTAATTAGCAATATTTTAATTGTCTATTTAGTCAGTTCAGGTCTTCTTTAATTTTTTTTTAATTTTATTTATGTAGATAACAACAGTTTACAAGAGTTTTTATGTAGATTTATTCTATATTACCTCTATTATCGTTTTTCCTGGAGCTCTTGCGACGATAACCACTGCGTAAACAGGTATACAAAGCAGGGAGAGAGAGGCGATGATCCAGCCGAGGACCTGGGCCCACGTAGGATACTGGTACTGGCGGTAGCTGGGCGGCGTGTAGTCCACCAAGCTCGCCACCCACAGCGCCAGTAGTAACGCGGGCGACGCTACGAGCCAACAAGCTCTGAAGTACAGTGATGGGTAACGGCCTGGAAGATACCAAAAGTTACTTTAGACGCATTCATACTTTAAAGAAACACATGTCATAGTCTAGAATTGTGCACGTCGTCGAAATTTTGTTTCATTAGGAAATTACGTACTAAATCAGGGTAGGTAAGTATGATCAGTTGCCAATATGTATACTTACCTACTTAAATTCCTTTCGGCTCGGACGCCGTCGTTAGGATAAATTATTAATATTTTATCTAATTTACCTACTACGAAAATACAACAACTTAGAGATAATTCTTGGACAACGACCAATTCAACGACCTCGCATTACAAATGCGTCAAGATTACAAAAGCTCGCAAAGAAATTTATACATGACCGCATACTTACATACTCGTACGAGTACATATACAACCGAAAACATTTCTGTTGGGCTGTCGGGTGAAAGAAGGAAAATCGACACCATATCATTGAAAAATGGAAAAATGTTCCTTAAACCAGAAAATTAAAACAAACGCGACCTACCTGTCATCTGCTTGATGTTCTGGGATAACTTTCCGCCGCCATAAAACCAGGCTATTGCTACCACCTCGAAAAAGGCCAGATACGTTATACTGAGCGAAGCAGCGTAGTAGTCCATCAATTGGAAAACATAAATTCCATTGTGTATTATGTGCGGTAGTCCAAACAGGAACGACACCACACATACACATAATACCAGCAATTCATGATACACTAATTTTTTACGTATCATATCCGGAAAACCGTCTTGGATTGACGTCACTACAACTTCAACGATGGCAAACTGAAATAAAAGTAATTTAGTTAGCGTTTGACAATTGGGCTCTAAAATATGTAAAACGAATATACAGTGCCTCCTTCTACTCGTAGCCTTTTGTTAGACTAGCCATCTCTCTGGCACTTGCACTTGCAACTGACAGTATATTTATTTGCCACCTGCGCGAAATAATAAGATCGGCAATCGATATTAGTAAACTGGTTGTACCTAACCTACCTACTGCTGTAGGTACATATATCATGTTATGTCACATTAAGAAACTAAATTACCTGACTGTTTAATCCGAGGCAAAGGAACATGAAGAAAAATAAGACTGCCCATAACTGAGATGCTGGCATTTTTGCTATAGCTTGGGGATATACAACAAACAGTAACCCAGGACCTGAAATTGATATAATACACGTTAGTGTATTCAACTTCTTAATTTACACACTGTTCAAGTTAAATTAGGCATTGTTAAAATAAAAAGGTTTCATTATGCAAACTGGGTTATAATAAGTAAATACTCACTATCAGCGATGACATCCTTTACAGAGGTATTTTGCTCAAACGCGATGTTGCCAATAGTAGCGAAGGTGAATATACCCACGATCAAGCTGGTGACTGCGTTTACTAGCGAGACGGCAAGCGTGTCGTGCAGGAAGTTGTTGTCGAATCGGTTGTATGAGGCGAACATTATCATCGACCCGAAAGCTATTCCTATCGAGTTAAATATCTGTGACGCCGCGTTAACCCAGGGCCTCGATTGTTTTAATAATTCCCACTCAGGTTTAAAGAAAAATCTTAAACCTTTGTCAGCCCCTTCGAGAGTAAGTGAACGTCCCAGGAAGACTATAATCAGTAGAAATGGTAGAGTTGTGGTGATGTATCGCACTTTAGCTGATGATTTGATACTCTTCCATAGGGCGAAGTAGACTAACACCCAAGCACAAACTAAGCAAGCCGCCAACTCCCACCGCATGCCACCAGGATATTCAATACCGTCACTCATGTTTAATACCTTTTTCCTGAAAATAGCAAATAATGAATTATGATAACAATAGGTACAGCCAGTGTCTTAAATAGCGATCGGCCATTTTTCCTTATTCTACGACACAAAAGTGACAAATACAGGTAGGAACCTAATGTCAGTTGCGAGTGCGTTTGATAGCGATAGCCAGCCGATGTCGAGATGCATAACGCTTGGTTAGCGATTATCAAAAATCGACAAAATGTATAAGTGACGTAAGCTGATGACAGATCGTGTCGACCGCTATGTCAACTCCATACCAACATGTCGAGTCTAGAAAACAGAAACGCTGGCAGCGTTTGCACTTGGGCCCTCTGTATAAAAATGATTTTTTTGTCACGATTTCCGCTACTTATTTTAACAGTAATTATTTATGCAAAATTCAAAACTTACTCGAAAAATTGTTCGGTAGGTGTTTGAGATCCATTTGGTTTGGTATGATTATGAAATGGGACCCAGCATTGAGCAGTGTTCCATCGGTTCGAGCAGCTTGCCCATGGGACTTCCGCCTTAAACGATGTGAAGAAATAGTAAATTGCCCACGCTATTATAACTGCATAATATGTTGACATCAAAAACGAGATCACTACGCTTGCGATTCCAGCACCTGTAAAGTCCAGGAGAGAATAGACGTTTTATGTACTAAGTAAATAAGTATCCATATGCATATTTTAATATTTAAGTGACTTACCCGTAAAGAGTGGGCAGATCTGTGAGAGTGCTCCGATAGGCCCGTGCGCCGTGTACTGGCCTATCGCCAGCTCCATGAACAACATGGGCACGCCGCAAATAAGGAGTATTATAAAGTAAGGTATAAGAAATGCACCTGCAACAAACATGTTTACTAAAATATCTATAAATTTATGTAGATAATTTTGAAATGGATAGGTAGTTGATACCTATGCGTTTCCTAGTCGGTAAAATATCACTAACAGCTAAAATCGGTTTTGCGGTACCTAGTGATTTAAATGGCATTTTGTTTAGTTTTTCTTATTAATTGTCATGTTTTTCTGAATTGAGTGCAACGATTAACGTGAGATACCTACTTTATCTTCTATTATTTCACATGTTATGACTTTTCCGTCGTCGTCCCATTTAGCCAAGACTAACAATGAGTTGACCTACAGGAACTGGCGTAATTAAACTGCTAATTTGCTCGCAGAGGCCAATTGAACCAATACCTAGTCGTCGCCTAATAATCACTTTAGGAAAATGATTATTTTGAAATGTAAAGACTGAAAAATCGGTCATAGGAGATTCGTGTAACGTATTTAGTGGCTATTTAAGGTGGATGGCATATTTAACAATAATAAAGATAATGACTAGTAATCACTTGATATCTCAGGTCCGCGACGTGTGAAGTGTCAGTTTACCGAAGGCATCAGCTGTAATTTACACTACATTGTCGTGTAGTTTGGTTTGTGTCGACTGCACGTTGGTGCCAAGTGGTCGCAGTTAGCGCGCGCGACACAAACAATCTCAGCCACGATCTCACGAGTTTTTGTACACTAAGACATTGTACCTACTCCTCTTATCGCGGTTTATCTCTAATTCGATAACTTCCAAACATACGTAGATTGATTACGATTATGACGTGTTTATTTTTAACTGGAATAATAAAGATAATATTTTCTTGGTACTGTACTAGGTACACTGACGAAAAATTAAGGGATTGCCAAAAACATTACTCATTTAAAACTATAGTTAACGTTAGGCCAACTACTAAAGCAATAATAATTGATTACCTTACAAGCGATTGGTTATGCATTCCGTAGAGCTCATTTGAAAAATTAGAACTTCCTTTAAGTAGATAGAATGCTTAATTATCTTGCTTCAAATCATGCCAGGAATTGGTTGGTAAACCTACTATGTATTCTCGAGTTAACGTCTCGGTTTAAAATAGGTATAATACCTTCATTAGTGGAGAAGTCCTCATGGCCATCTTAATTTCTGATTTCATAACATCGTGTGAGGATAATTTTTACCCATGTGATAATAAAACGTTCGCGGAACATTCTATAGAACGTGGTGCAATGCCACCGAGATCACGATGTTTTTGTCGTCTTAATGAGTGATTTAGAGCGTCGTCCGACGCGACGGCGGCACGCCTTGTTAGCATTAGCGTAGAATGAGCGCTAAATTGCCTGTGCAAAAGTGGTTCTTTGCGCTAAAATTCGTTCTGGATTTTTTATTCGCACGAATTATAAGAAGAGAGATAAACGAATTATTTAATTAAATTATTCTCTTATGCAGAAGTACCTATAAAAAACTGCCAAGTATCTATCTATGCCCTTAGCCGTAACTGGTAACAAATAGCGCGCAGACTAAAAGGTTTGCTATAAATTATGCGACTAATTTAAGGCGATTATAATTATCTATTAACTGTACCAAATTTCAACACTAAGTATGTCATTCAAAGTCTCTGACTTATAATAAATGGTACTCTATGACTTAATCTTTAGATACCTGCAGAACTTTCATGTTTTTATTTGAATGAGAATATATACAATTGTTTATCTCACCTCCTCCGCTTTTGTAACAGAGGTATGGAAATCGCCACACGTTGCCCAAGCCGACGGAATAGCCCACACACGCGAGTACAAATTGAATCTTGTTCGGCCAGAAGGGCCGGCGGGGTTTAAGGTGATCTGTCTCTGCATCCTCCTCTTCTTCGTCGCAATCGCTCTCATGCGAACCTGTGTCTTCATCTGGTGGCCTGTAATTTAAAAATACACGTTGACGTAAGCATTTCTTCTTTAAGCCAATAATATCTACCTCAAGTCTAGGACAAACGCTTTGTTTCATATATAGGTTTATAGTATAGTATCCTTGTATACAACGACCTTCGCCGAACAGGATAATGAATGAAAAGTATTTTTCACTTCTCTCGCTTTAAAATGACTCATAATAGCCATGTGTAGGTGGACTAAAGTGATGCTTTTAATCTTTAGGGACTAAAGTGACATTTTAATCCCTAGGGACTAAAGTACTTTTTCCTTTTAATTTCCATATAAAAATCCTTGGAAAAACACAAACGGCAAGATACAATGTTGCCGTTTGTTGATGTCGCCCTTGTCGTCGGAATGCGCGGTGGAGCCGGTGGAGGGCAGGGCGGCTGGGGCTGGGCATAGGTACTGTAAGCCTGGTAGGCGCCTATTCCTAAGCGTAATTGTAAGCCTGGTAGGCGCCTATTCCTAAGCGTAATACTTTACGCACTTTTATTTAAGCTACGCAGAACAAAAGTATATTCCTTGCTGAGTTTCTTGACTTTATTCTTTTAATTATCTTAACGTTTAAATATACATCAGTTCACATGTGAATGCCAACGCGGTCCGTTGGAGACTCTCGAGCGTTCCCCTCAAAACCACCGGCCGGCATTCCATGTTTCGAAATCCTTTTTTTATTCAAAAGATTTCGAGACATTTCGACATAACAAAATAAAATAAAAGAAAACATTGAAAGGAGTATGTATTGCTGGGTGAATCAACTTTTAAGGTACTCCCCAATTTTCGACATGTCTCACTATGTCACCTTAATTTGGTAGAATGCAATGTTTTTTTTTGATGTGTTCAATATATTGAATAAATCAGACAATTAAACTTACTTACTAGCTGACAATTTTAAAAATTCTATGATTTACACAAATATATCAGGTAACGCAGGGGACGACGTTGTCCCCGGGTTTTGTATGAAAAACGTGCATTTTCCACTGCGTTACCATGTTTTTACAAAGTTATAGAATTGGTTTATGATTATGAATAGTGAAATCCGAAAATCTGATTATCTAATTTTAACATGTGTAAACCATTATCAATCTCACATATTCTAGTAAGTTTTTATTAGCGTGTAGAAAAGGAGGACTTTAAAAGTTGATTCACCCTGCTACATCCTTCTTTCATTACAGTACAATCTCCACTACCGAGGTCTTCGTTTCGGAAATGTTGTCTATGGACTATTTGTAATTTTCTAACCCCAAAAACAACCTTGTTGTTGCTATCTCGTTCTGCATTATACCTAGTTCTGGTTGAGAGTAAAAATGATAGCGCTATTAAAGTGTATTTTTTTCAAGGTTAATATATTTATGTTAAAACTATTATCTATTATATTATCTACGCTGTTATTACAAAAATTTAAGACACGCCTTAGACATGTTTAAAATAACCGTTTTTTGATGAATTGTCATTTATTGAACAAATTTTCAACGGTTGTTTTAAGTTTTTGTAATGACAACATTATAATTTAATATTTATTTTTCTCGCAATCGTAATAAAATGCCATAATAACACTCGTGTCATAATGGCTTACCTTAGTCCCTTATTGATCAATCTACTATTATATTAAATTAAATATGTTAAAAAATTAACATGCAAGTGGGTTGACTAAAAAAAATCAGTCCGGAATATGATTAAGAGGACTGTGAAGCAACGTTGTCTGATTTTTACGATTTTTGAATTCATTGTAGATATTATGAAAAAATAGGTCTGTCTGTACGTTATCTTGTCCAAAAAAATATTTACTGAAAATATAAATAATAAAAAAACAAAAGCGGAAACGTACATACGAAGTTTTTCATAATATCTACAACATAGGTATTCAAAAATCGTGGAAATCGGATTAGAGTTAGGGGGTAAGAAAAGTTATCTCCCGGAGCAAATTTTGTATTGATTATTTTTGACAGCTACGCGATTTAAGCATCGCTTCACAATCCTCATAATAATTTATTTTTTCAACATCACCGTTCGGTAAATAGACAAATGACATACCAATCAAAAGTATAAAGCCTATATTCTATAGAACATGCAAACGCTAGGTTGACTATTTTTCCCGTCATAACTTTTGGGTATGCAGGTGTAAACAGGTAAATCGATATTTTTTTTTTTTTATTATTTTTTATGTTAAGGTGAAGGCACACGAGCACTCAGGCCACCTGATGGTAAGTGAAATCTGAGACCCATAGACATTTGAATTCTCAAGATTATAATCCTAAGACCTCAAATGCGCTGCCAAGCCTGAGGACTAAGATGGAATGCCTCTATGCTAGTAATTTCACCGGTTGTCTTATCCCCACACCGGAATACAACAATGCGAACACTGTTGCTTGGCGGTTAGTATTTAGCACAGACCGGTGCTAAAAATCAATAAACTTAATGACAAAATAAAGATTACATTTTTATTTATAGAATATGTACTTTAATATCACGTTAAACCAGTAAAATATATACCTACACACATATCTTTCTAATACCTTCAAACGAGAAATTCTTGTATACATATGTATATCTTGAACATACATAATTTGAATGTCAAAAACGGCTCCAACGATTTTCATGAAAATTGCGAAATAGGGATTATTCAGGTCAAAAAATCGATCTATCAAGTCGTCATCTTCGGGAAAATTCGGGTTCCGAGGAATTTGACATATAAGGAAGAAACTTTCAAATTGTGATTTAATAGTGTCGTCTACATATACCAGAGTAAAGCTCGGTCGCCCAGGTACTATAATTAATTAAGTAAAATACATAATTATTTTGTTTCTATTCTGGCCAAATTTTTTTAGTCATCCCACTTGTAATATATTTTTAACATATTTAATTCAATACAAAAATACATTTCATCCATTGACCAGTTCGGTGAAGGTCGTTGTACCTAGTTGGTTACTAAGTTCTGTTACTCGATTTGCAAACTCTTTTCTTGCGTTAAAACAAATGCTACCGAAAAAATAAAAAATGACATAATATGGCGGGTTGTCAGTTATAATTTTATAGCACACACAACACTTATCTCGTCGTATTTATAATGGATTGGGGTCTAAAAGAAAATCGTGTCGCTGTAATTGCGTTGCACAAATGCGGGCATCCGCCAAACGTGATTTTGAAGTTGCTTCAAAATCTGAAAATCAAAAAACAATTCGTTTATCGTACCATTAATAGGTACAATAGTACCCTGAGCTTTGATGACCGCAAGAGGTCTGGAAGACCACGCACCGTTCGGACCCCAGCTCTAATAAAGGCAGTGAAGGCGAGAATCGCAAGAAACCCCGTCCGGAAGCAAAAGCTGTTGGCAATTCAGATGTCTGTGAAGAAGCTCCCTTAAAAAAGTTATCAATCAAGACCTTGGACTACACGCTTATCGTAGACGGAAAGGTCATTTGCTTAATGGACGATTGAAGACTATGAGGCTGAATAGAAGTCGCGTGCTACTGAAGCGGTACGCACAAAATGGCCACCGAAATATATTATTTACAGACGAAAAAATGTTTACCATTGAAAAATGTTGTAACCGCCAGAATGACAGAGTATATGCAGAAAACAGTCAAGAAGCGAGTGTAGCTGTTCCGAGAGTGCAACGAGGCCATCATCCCTCTTATGTCATGATTTGGTTAGGTGTGTCATACTCAGGGTTAACACAGGTCCATTTCTGTGAAAAAGGTGTCAAAACTGGGGCTAAAGTTTACCAGGAAACCGTCCTGGAACCAATAGTGAAGCCTTTAAGCCACTCTCTATTTCAAAACCAGCCCTGGGTCTTTCAACAAGACTCAGCCCCTGCACATAAGGCAAAAACAACTCAAGCCTGGTTTCGAAGCAACAAAATTGACTTCATTGCCCACGAAGACTGGCCCTCCTCCAGCCCGGACCTCAACCCCCTGGATTATGCTATATGGCAGGTTATTGAGGAAAATGTTTAATGAAACTTTACTTTCAATTAATCGCTGCAAATCACTCCATTTTTACTTTTGTTAAATATTAAACACGAAAAGTGTAATTTTCGCTAGTTGGGCTTCCGCCCTCTACAGTCAAAAAGTACTAAGCACTAGAAATATTAAAATTATCTTAAATAAAAACGCATATAATGAACTACTAGCTTCGCTAACTTCGTCCGCGTAGAAGTCGTTTATCGCTATTCTCTCAGGAATGGTACCGTATGTTCTTCACCGGGACTCATACTATAATATCCATACCAAAATTTCATCTCAATCGGTTCTGCGGTTTATTCGTGAAAGCGTAAATACAGACAGATAGACAGAGCTTTTCACATTTATATAGTACTATGGATTAGTAGGTATAGATTTAAAAGGATAAGTACTTATTAGACTTGATTGGTTCTTGAGATATAGGCGATTAAAGTGTTTATGGGATTTGTTAGACGGCTTCCGCTCAATCGTTTTCCCATGCATTAAACTTTCAGCCAGGGATCGTTACCGGTATTCTGACTACCGGTTTTAAATGAGGTATAACCGGTTATAATTGTATTACGCTATTTATATCGCTAAAGCTCTGATTAGCGGTATAATGAATACCGGTATTCAAGTATAGGTATTATCGGTTTAGCCAATTGAGAACAATACCTCTTTTTGATACTTTACCCCTAAAAACCAAAACCAGTCAACCTGTCAGTGTCAATACCTACTCGTTTATTTGTTTCTGTAAATGTTTTTGGTGTTAAATATAAAAAACTCGGACACGCCTTAACTAGTCTGAAATTACAATTAATTACAGTCCAATTGACATCTTACTTATCAGGTGCAATGAATAGCGGTATTGAATACAGGTATTTAATACTGTAAATAGTGTATACATAGCGATAAAAACAAAAGCGAAATGACAATAATACCTCTAATCCGAATATAGGTATTACTTTTTTAGCGGTAACAATTTGTCATTTTAAATACAGGTATTGAATAAAACCGGTTTTACAATCCCTGCTTTTAGCATTCGCGCTTTTCCGCTATCTCTTTGTTCAAGTAGTGAAATATCTTGGTCCGGCTTTTATGCAATAGTGAAAATGTTTAATCGCGTTTGTCATCGACCGCAGGTTTATTAACAGCAAATTTTCTCGACATCTTGTTTTTATAATCGATCATATCCTTATTCGCATGTATTTTCTGACGTATTTATTTTCAATTACATAATTCATTAATAATAAGTGTTTACGGAAATTGCTGTTTTACTACATTAATTTATTGTTTATTTTTTTAGGTGCCTGAGCCGCCTCACATGCACGTTTTAATACATATTTGTTTTGTATACTTTTCACTACTAATAATGACGAACTGTGGAAACCAGTTAACCTGACGCCGAAAGGATGAAATGTGATCAAATTTACCGGGACCAAAAACAAAACGAATGCCATTGTTAAGGAGGCGATCAACCGGTTGAGAAAATCCTGGCTGATGTTGGTGGTGGACACATCCGAATAATCGACTAGAGGCAACAGAAGCGCCTGACAAAGTAATGTTTTTGTACTTACTGGGAGAAAATTCTTGTACTTAAAAGAGCGCGAGTCACCTTGCGTCTCACCTCTGAGAGCAGTCCATCCCACAAGAGAGAATAGTTGCCAAAAAGGCTGAGATCCTTAACGTGCTTGACAGGGGAATGACTACTAGGACCATCAACTGAGATCAGTGCAACTGTCTAGTATGAAACATTCTAAAATCTTCTTGTTTATAAAGATTTGAAATAACACGATCGTGAAAACCTGCGGTCGATGACAAACGCGATTAAATATTATCGCTATTACATACACTTAGGTGCAAAACTGAGTCAATATTAGCATCTTATTAGAATGTGAATAAGTTGATGATATTTAAGGGTATTTTTAAATGTTTAATACAAACAAGTACACCTTGAAATTTGCTACAAATCCGCCCAGCAAATGATTGACCTGTCATTTACAGTTTTTAAGTAATTTTAACGTAAAAACTGTTAAATTTAGCTTTTTTTACTCTCTGATATTTTAGTTCTCTCTATTTCAACCATAAAAAAAATAAAATAAAGAAATTTAGCCTCTTTAAAATGAGTAGGAAATTATTAAAATTTGCCATATTTTTTTGGTGGTAGTTATTGGCGACATTAGTTCGATGCATGGTTCACTTTTGCACCGAGACCAACTAGCCATACAAACTGGTTGTTAGTTCCCTATTTTAGCGGATTAAAATTTTGTAATATCTAGAAAACTATATCCCTGATTCCAGCAGTAGATCCCTTATTTTAAAGAGGATGGAATTCCCTATTTTAAATAGTTTTCTTATTTGGGGTTGCCATAGAGAGAACTGAAATATTAGACAAATAAAAAAAGTGAAATTTAACAATTTTACGTTAAAATTAAGTACTTAAAACTGTAACTGACAGGTAAATCATTTGGTAGGCGGATTGGAAGCAAAATTCAAGGAGTACTTGTCTGTATTAAGCATTTGAAAATAGCTTTGATTGTCATCGACTTATTAACATTCTACTAAGGTGTTAATATTGAGTCAGTTTGCACCTAACTGTAAAAGTCTGAACAAGAAATTTTACTAGTTGAAACAAAGAGATCGCGGAAAAACGCGAATGCTGAAAGTTAATGCACGGGAAAACAATTGAGCGGAAGCCGTCTACCAAAAATAAATACCTACGAAAAATATAATTTCCAAGTATTATTAGAAAATTAGTTTTTACTGTTAGTAGTTACTTGTTTTTTGTGTTTGAACTTAACAGCTTCGGAACCCTACACTGAGCATGGTCCGACATGCTCTTGTCTCGGTTTTTAGGGTTCTGTAGTAAAACTAGGAACCCTTATAGTTTCGCCATGAGGCCAAAGGCAGTGAATTTGTTTCATATGGCAATTTTGTTGTTTTAAAGGTTAGAGCCATGAAATGAAAGTGGTTTATGTAAACCCCCCAACTTATAAAAATATGTTCCAGAGTTTTATTGGAATAAAACATTTTTAAGGTGTTGTGACCACTAGGTCCACCCTGGGTTGTCAGGTTTCCTGCATAAATCACATAATGATTCATGAACGCAGTTTTGTCCTTGGTCCGATACGTTTATGAATCAATTGGGATCAAACTTGGATAAAACTGTACACATACAGGAATAAGCAACTGGACGTACGATGATGGAAATGCACTCTTGTACGGGGATAGGCAACGCCGGGACCTGTTAAAAGTAGACGATTGTAACGTCTTTATTATTACTATAAATTGTTTCGCTCGTTGGTAACTATTTTAAAAATGTATCTTTTTACTTTATAAATTGGTATTGAGACCGAAACCCTAAATTAAATCGTGCGCCATATATGTGATTTTTTAGGGATCCGTATCCAAAGGATGTCAACGGGACCCTATTATTAAACCTCCGCTGTCAGCGGGCTGTATCTGATGAACCGTAATAGGTAGGTCCTAGCAATTTCCACAAAGCGTGTGTGTATTGCCTCTATAACAAGAAAATAAAATTAGGCCCATACAAGAATGGCACGGAACCCTTTATGTGCGAGTCTGACTCGCATTTAGCCTGTTTTATTATAACTATGTATTCGGTTGTGTATAAAAATGACTAGATAACGTGAAGAACACTTAAGATATTTCTAGGTGTACGGGGGTATTTGAGCGTTTCAAGTTTAATAAAGACAATAAATAAAGATAATAAGGTGTGTAATTATTACTAGTTAATTTCATCTTACAAATATTTGTCAAATTGTATGGTAGAGATTTTCTTGTCTGGGAGTAAGGTTGTTAGGTTGTAGACGATGATGGTGTGTCGGGTTTTAATTTAACTGTGAGTGACATGTTTACCCAACTAATTAAATAGGTACCTACTTGACTAGGCGTAGATAACAAAGAAGACGTTAAGGTCATGCGTCTGGATTGTAAATCACCTACATAGTCGTATCTACACTATGCAGTTATACTGAGTATTTTTGTAACTTTTTATTTGCATTTACCTGTAGATATATTTATAAAGTACAAGCTTATTAACTTGCTCCGTTCGGATGACATTCCGGACCTTGCTTGCTTCATTGATATTATGTCGGTCATTTCGGTTTAAATCTTACAATTCTATTTTGAAAGACTTTCCGTTATCATAATGGGCCGAAATTGGTAATAGGTACATACTTACGAGTAAAATGATTGTGCAAAATGTTGTTATAGAAACATCAACAAATCTTTTTAGAGTTGTTGGTATTTCTGTAGCTCTGCCTACCCCACTCTGGGAATGAAGGCGTGATGTTATGTATGTATGTACTTACGAGTACATAAGTAACCCCAAAGGGTAATGCAATATTATGGTATGTAGAAGCTCATCTGAAAATGGAGTCGAAAGGAGATAACTTGATCTCCGATGTAAATAACGTAGACACACCCAATTGGGATTCTTTTGTTTGGTCAATGACTAAACTAAAAAGGTACAGTCGGCAACAAGCTTGGCTCAATTATTTATATTTTCCGAAACTTTTCATTTTATTAATCAGCCACTGCTAGTTTCGTTGTTTTTTAAGTTCTATTGTAAGTACAATAGTCTCTGAAAATGTTGTTAATATTAGTAAGTCATGGTCTTGTTAGTAATTGTTTCGCATAGTAACGGCGATGCATGAACACTGGTCCCCCTCTAGAGCGACTACAGACGGGATGTCCGGCTCATTGCTAGTCTTTCGTCATTGTTCAATGAGTGTCCAAGTCTAAATGCATGTGAGGTTATTACTCAGTAGATTATTGTTAGTTTTTATGGATCATTAGGACCATTTTTTTTACGTGATACAACCAGGTAGGTACTAGAGGTTGTTAAAATTTTGTTATTACGATGTATACAGGGTATCTCATTTAAATCGGTCAGTATGTGAAATTATGAAACTATAAGACATACGAAAATCTGTTGTTAGGAACCATGTCATCGATTTTAATAAGAAAAAAACTGCATTCATATATCTTTAAAAAAACCTGTACTCACATCGGGAATCGAACCCGGTTGTTTTGAAAAAAATAAACTTACACAATTTCTATTTATTCTATTTCTAGTTAAATATTGTAGGCATACATAAAGCGAGGTATTTTCAGTAACAAATCTATCATTTGCATGCCTAAAGTATCATTTGGTGAAGTGAAACACATGTTGGAGACCACTGATGGCCACCGGAACTCTTCAATGGTACCTATTTCAAGGGTGGCGATAAGGTATCTCGATTTAGATAGTTGAGCGACTATGACGAAGCACATTTAAATGATTTAAATATAATTATGCACTATGACTTTCCCGCGACGTTGCTTGCGGCAAGCGAGAAATATCCTGTGGTTCTAATTCATAGAGATGTGGATATTCAGTCGGATTATGACCACTAAAAAGTATAAAATAAAAATTAAAGGTTTTACAAAACAATAAACCGCCTTCAAAACCAAAAAAAAAAACTTCTTTTTAAATCGTACTAGGTCAGTTAAACTGAAGTCGGCGTCCCACACATTTTTAAGGACGATACCTAGGACGATTTGAAAGAAGTTATTTTTTGGGTTCTTAAAGACGAATTATTGTTTTTTAAACATTAACTTTTTCCATAAATGGGTATTTTTCATAATAGTTGTACCTAGTTAAGGACTAAAATTAAGAAACGATAAGTTTTACATGTAATTAACGAAAATTAGTCATAGATACATTTAATTGGTTGATTTTCGTGACCGAAGACGACCACCGTAAAGTTACAGTTCCTTATTTTAGTCCTTAATTAGGTACAATTATTTTGAAAACAAACCAAATCGAAATGTACTTTCATAGCGGATTGCCCGACATGGATTGATTGATGTTTGCTTATTATCAGTTGATCAATGTTTACAGTCGTGGACATAATCGGCTCTTGGCTTTTGCAATTAAACAACTACCTTATTATTGTAGGTATAAAATGGTAAAGTTTACTTATACAGGGTGGAAAGGGACGACGGCCCTTCCGGTAAATTCGAGATTATGCATCTTTAGTACTATATTTTTCTCCAAGAAACTATGCTAATATTTTTAGCCGTTTTCGAGTTACAGCTCGTTAAAGTTTAATACGTGTAGTTTCAACCCTAACAGCTGATAAGGTCAATGATCCTACCTTGACCAAACTTGTAAACATTAACTTTGTGATGTTATTGATGGATGACATTTAGTAGGTGCATTGCCAATATTTTTGTTTTCCAACCTATTTGTTTCATAGATAATTATTACAATGACAATAAGCACGTCACAATTATGTCACACTCTTAAACTAATGCTGCTTGCTTAATAATGCCATTATTTGAGGCTACAGATTATCTCAATTTGTTACTGTTATACGCAGAGTGCAACTACAAAACCTCTGAGACTTTGCGTCAATACAGACAGCGATATCTTCCACCGCATCCATCAGACCGTCGAACGATTTTACGGGCCTTTGACCGCGTTGCTAGCAATCGTCCTATAGTCCCCCGAACATCTCAAGACGATCAACGCGGAGGAGGTGTCGTGCGACTTGCTGCGGGGCTCGAAGAAAGAGTACTGCGTTATTTTGATCACAATCCAAGAGCAAGTTCCAGGCGGGCGGGTTAGCACTTTGGATTAACTCATACGACAGTATCGAAAATACTAAAACGTGCCCATCGTCGTCCGTATCACATACAGAGGGTTCAAGCGTTATTGCCCAGAGACTGCCCCATCCGGGAAGCATACTGCCGGTGGTTGTTAGACAAAATAGCTGGAGACCGTGACTTCGTTAGACGCATTATTTGGACGGATGAAAGTGTATTTACACGCAGTGGTATGTGGAACAGGCGAAATGAACACGTGTACGCCGAACAAAACCCATTCGCGTACCGTTATTCAAATCTCCAATATCGTTGGTCAGTTAACGTGTGGGCTGCAATTCACGGGGAAACAATTATAGGACCTGTGTTCTTACCTGCAACACTAAACAGAGTTGGATACATGGCCCTCCTAAACTCCGAGGTTGACGCTTACCTCGATAACTTGCCACTGGCCGAAAGACAAACGCACTTGGTACCAACAAGACGGAGCACCAGCTCATTCCGTGATGGAAGTGCGTGAGAAATTAAACACTGAGTTTGGGGACAGATGGATAGGGCGATTTGGGCCACACCGTTGGCCCCCAAGGAGTCCGGACCTCACGGCACTAGACATTTTCTGTGAGGCACGTTTAAAGACAAAGTGTACAGGAAAGAATGTGATACTGCCGAGGAAATGAAAGAAAGATTAATCGCTGCCTTCGAACAACTGCGTCGAAAAAATCGTGAAGAAAATACATTATCGAAGGTGCATCGCCATACTCTGGCACGAGATGCTGCCTGTATTATTAGACGTGGTGGAATATTTGAACATCGGTTGTAGATCCCTAAGATAACAGGTATCCTTTTCTCCTTAGCCTTACAAATGTTTTTGTAGTTAGGAACATATGGTTGTCACCAATATTAAACATGACTCATTTTAACTTTTTTGTTTTCTTTATAATAATTGTTTCTAACCATTGCACATCGAATGTACACCACTTATGTGATACTATATTTTCGGGAACGGCCCTCGTCCCTTTCCACCCTGTATACTTACTTTTTTTTTTGTTGCAATGAATTTGCAAAGTTTGGCTTCTAAATTTTGTACCCGTTTAAGTAACAAGGGTCTTTTTACCGACCTAATAAATAGAAAATAAAACGATTTAGAAGCTAAACTTTGCAGCTTCTAAATCGTTTTATTTTCTATTTATTAGGTCGGTAAAAAGACCCTTGTTACTTTAACGATATTATTTTCCAATTTAAATATCATAAAGGAATGGACAAATTTTTTCAAGGCGATGTTTCTAGATTACCCGCTTTTCGTTTAACCTTGACGTGTTTGGTTTTAAAGATGGATAACTCGCACTGTAGATTTATTTGACGTCACATAGAGCTCAAAGGATTTTGTACTTAAACCGGTCAAGGCAATTTGCTTGATTATAGATAATCCCCGTGAAGAAATTGCCTTCCCGTGATAATTTTTGGAACATCCTGACTTTCACCTGTATTTTCTGGTTTAGTGCAAGCGTGATTGTACAAACTAAGTTGCAAACAAGTCAGAGGCACCTTTACTAAAGATAAAGATTTTTTTAGTAAGCGCTGCTGGTGCAATGCGCCCGTGTGCGATGCACACCCTGCACACTAGGTAAAGACGCATCTTTACATATCGTAACTACTTACTTAATTCCTTGACATGTTCCATGTTTGTCCTTGCAGCAAAGAACACTTGCATATTTAAAATTTATCGACCAATAATCTATTCTTGTCAAGCCAATACCTAGTAAGTGCGAGTATATGAACGTATTTTAATCATTATCAGGAAGGAGGTGATAAGAATGGGCGTACGATCATCGTTTATTGTTACTTCCAAGATAAAATGCGGGAAGATATCAGAGTTGCAGCCTTATCATTCCAGTCAATGAAGGTCATGTCGGCTAACACACCCCTAATCTAATGGGATTTTATAGGATTGCCTCAAGATGTTTTAAATGACACTTGAAGTAAGATAAGCCCTATATAGAAAGTACTTCAGAAAAAATGCATTCAAACCTGTCACAGCGTCAAACAACGAGATATTTCACCAGTAGGTACAATGCGCACGTCAATCAACGAACAACGTGATAATTTGCCATTTCCGATTTGATTGCTCCATCATTCATTTGCACCTTAGAGTATTGCCTTAAACAGTGTCGATTGGGTGTACCTAAGCAAATTTGCAAGTTATCA
Organism: Acleris holmiana; assembly: GCA_949316455.1. NCBI lineage: Eukaryota > Metazoa > Arthropoda > Insecta > Lepidoptera > Tortricidae > Acleris > Acleris holmiana. The sequence goes on from OX438766.1 coordinate 11,352,778, forward strand.
CTTAGGTTATTAGTTTTATGATAGACATAACTACAAAGAAGGAGATTGTCAGTTCATCACGTATGTATTTTTTGATCCTGGTTTTTACAAGAAATGTTTGATTCGTCGGTAGAGTGGTGTTGTTTACCACGCTGTCTAATCTGGAAGTGCAATAACATGATTTATTGGTATCTGCTCCATTTGCTCTTTCTATTTATTACCTACTGATAATGTGAACTAGTGAGCTGTATTTTGCAGTAAGGTATACCAACTATAATGCTATACGTTGCATAAATATATTGTTTCAGTCCGCTAAATTTATTTTGATGTCGCAGGATTGCGTAAAACACTATAGACTCGGTCCGGAAAACCAGCATTTAAAATTGCTTACTTGATATTTAAATAAATTAGTCCGTGGATGGTTTCACAAAGACAATATAGGTACCTACCTAGCCTCCTTGCTAAATTTGACTTTCTCTTAAACTTTTGGCACCGCTGCTGGTCTTTGCATTCATTTGGGGGTTTTTGCAACACCAACACGTAACGAAAACACATAAAATGTAAAGGGTGTTGACTCTAGGTACTACAAAAGTGTAATTAGGGAATTTTTACATTTTAAATACGCCGACAAATTTGTATAATAAAGCTCTACAATGACTCATAATAGCCATGTTTTGGCGGAGTAAAGTGATGCATTTTATCCCTAGGGTTAAAGTATCATTTTACTCCCTAGGGACTAAAGCACTTGTTTTTAATTTCCTTATAAGTAAAAGCCTTTTGAAAATCACAAACAGCCAGATACATGTCGCCATTTGATGATGTTGCCCTTGTCGTCGGAGTGCGCGGTGGATCCGGTGGAGGGTAGGGCAGGCTGGGGCTGAGCATACAACCTCCACCGCCTCAGCTAGTCCTCGTTTCGGCAATGTTGTCTATGGACTATTTGTTATGTTCTAACCGCAAATCAATCTTATTGTTGTCTCTTCCTGCATTACAGTGACAGGTTGAGAGTTATAACGATAGCGCTATTAAGTTGCAATTTTTTACGAGTCTATTTTATAACTATTATTTATTTTTCTCGCAGTCGAAGTAAAAAATAGAGTGATTAACTCGATCACACTTCGTGTCATAATGGTTTAGTCCCTTGATGAAGAATCTACTATTTTTTGTGTAAATGACATGTAAAGCAGAAGGTTTTTATACGCTATACTGAGGTGTCATTGAATACTCGTAGCTCTTTAAAAACATTACTTATATACATTTTATTATCAGTTTATAGATTTGGGGTACTGTTAAGGAAAAATTTGTATTTAAGTAAATAAATATATAATATATCAGAGGGTCGTTCCCTTGTTTTGCAGACATAAATTTCTTAGAATTTCGTTAAGCAGAAAATGTTTCATGTAATATTTGGTCCTTTTATTTTTATTTACAATATTATTGTTTGATCGACTATTCACTTGAATTAAACATATTTCACAGAAACATAATTCAATGAATTTTATAATCTCGGTTTTTTATTTAGCAAACTTATCAAACATTAAAATTATTTTTAACGAATATTCTTTTTTCGTTCTAAAAAGATTCTAAAAGACGTCAAACGCGATATCGTTATAACGCAGTAGAATAAAGGGCCAGCACACTGGCGCAATTGGAAATCAGAAGCAAACCAAAAACCGAATCATACAGTGAAGCTGTCAGTTTGGTCTCCGTTTTGCGTGCGCGACCAGTGTTACAGGCGCAGGGAGACATTGAGCTATTTCTTAAATCAAAATAGCATTTAGTTTTAATGTTGAACAATGTTATTTATACTGTAAGTTAAGAATGTTATTTAAACTTATTATTTATTTCAGATATTAATTAAAGCGACACAGCGCCGATGATGTAAGGGTAAGTTTTTCTGGAAATGTTTTTGTCGATCAGGTTTCGCAAAAATTTTAGTGCTCATTATATTTGTTGTCATTTTATTTTATAGGTGGTTCTATACGGCTAGAATTATTACAAGCTTTCTAACGTTTCTTTCATAAGAATATGAATGATAACAAAATTACATGTAGGTACATAATATTATGTTATATTAATAATTAAAGCTTTGAACAGGGAAGACGAAAACTACTTATACGAAAATTTGTTCTTACAACCATAACGTGAATTTTAAGAAGCTGTCTCACTCGTCGAATTTGCCTGTAACGAGCATAGCATTTAGCGTGGAATATTCAAGTGGTGTGGACACACGCGAATGCTCTCAGTGAGGACGCTCGTTATGAATGAAGAAACAACTTGAGTACCTACCTACCCACACATTAAACTTTGAATGGAGTAGCTTTCTTCTTTTTTCTTCTTTATCTAATGTAATAGGTATGTATTGACAGGTTCTGAGAAAACAATCATTGTTTTTAATGGCTTATAATATAAAATTACGTTGAGTATAAGGATAATTTACCTACTAGTGTGTTGCCAAATTATAAATTAGATCTGTCTCATTTAGATTTGTCAAATATCTTGAATGATGGCAAAGATATACAGGCTTATGTACCTATTATACATCATTCATTCATCATTCATTCATTCATTGTGGCTTCATTGTTTCATCGCGCGGCTGTGCTTGTTTGCTGTTAAATCATACCGAACTGGTATGAACTTATGACCCATTATAAGAGTTACTCCTGTTTAAAGTAGAATACCTACATAGTTCAAGGGGTGCGTATTCTACAGACTGTTTCAGTTTTTGTATAACTAACTAATAGTCGAATAAGAAAATATGAAAGGAAAATCAGAAGTACCTACCTAGTATTATTTGTATGATAAAGGTGTGCTATTTTTACTAATCACAATGCAAGTGTTGTTTCAGGTAAGATTATGGTCGTTTACCTATTGTGATTTGATTTGAAAATGATTATTATGATTCAAATATAAAATGAAGCTTAATCTTCTGGCACTTAGTAGGTAGGTAGGTAGGTATTTGTCCTTTCTCTCATTAATGCATTATTATCTACTTCATATCACTATACATCACTCATCGCTGTGTCACTCATCTGGAATGAACATTTTGGATAGGTACCCGCTAAATAGGTAACTACCATATTTTTTGGTCAGATTTTAAACCGAATTCGAATTGAGCTTCCGAGGTCGCGTTTATTATAGGTAGGTATAATATGAAGATATGTACGTGTACGTACCTATCATATGAAACTCTTAATCCACTCATTATCATATTGAATGAGGAATATGTTGTCGACAATAATAACAATAACCTTAAAATATTAACAACGAAATGTGTAATCAATAGGTCCGCCCTAAACGCAATGCAACATATTAATATTTTATCAAGAATTTTACTACTACATACCTAGGTACCTACCAGGTAAATAAAACGGGCCTGCTCATAATTACTAGATCGGCACATAGGCACCTACCTACCTAATACGTATGCAGTCATTATAACATAGGTATAACTTACTACCTACTAGGTATGTCATAAGTAGTCATAACATTAAGATTAAGTTTAATATAGGTATTACGTAGATTAATTTCGTCCTCTAGCCCTGAGTCCCTAGGTCCTCGGTTGAAGACAAAATACCAAATATAAAAGGCACGCTATAGATAATTCTACAAGGTTGTAATTACAATTTTATTAAAATAGGTACCTATTAGATCTTACGAGGCTAGATACATACACGTGAATACACATGTTCAAGTTGAACTGACAACTGGGTACCTAATTGAATAATGACAAGTGTAAAAGATTTCTCTCTAAAGATACTCACGTAGAAGGACGTACTAGATGAAATAGTTCCGTAGGTGAAGTCGGTACTCGTCTTATAACCATTTTGCGACCATCAGTGCATCCCATTCCGATGGATGCCAGAGACCTGACTGACGGCGCTCCGTACTGGTTGGTGCCGCTGTCGGATCCCTCGGGATAAGGGGTCACTTGCTCGTAGGGGCGCAAGCACCTGGCTGATGCTGCTCCGGAGGCGGTAGCCACATCGCGTATTCTGTGTGTATCGCTGAAGCTCTTTACTTTACGCATTTGTCCAGAGGGCGTTACTATCGGTGTTGGTGAGTTTGCATCGAGAAGTTTTGAATGCTCCTCGTCCGGGTCATCATACTGTTCAACGTTGATGGCCACACTGGGCGCGGCGGCTTCCGCTGAAGACTCCGTCTTACTCATAGTACGAGTATCATAATCACAGGGCCATAACGCGATGACTTATGTCGCGTTCGCCGCTAGCGACGCGCGACGGCTGAATAATGAGCGGACGCAAGCGAACGAGGTCGCTCTTAGCGTTGCGAACACTGGACTGTCTGTATCCGTCCGTCAATCGTAGCAATTGGTGAATAACTGCGATTCTAGGTAGTGGGGAGACCACAGGAAGGGGGGCGGGTAGGGGGCCGCGCCTGCGCCCGGCGCCGCTGTACGACGAGTACGACGACAGTTACGTCACGCCTGCGCCTGCGTTCGTACCACAGCTACATTATATTTATGAGATAAATTCCTTTATACAAATATTTTTATTCGCTCTGGTGTTTAATCATACTAGTAGTAATATTAAAAATATTTACCTTAAGAACTAATCATGAATAGGTACCATAACAGTTCTTAACTTAATTACCTAGTTACCTACCTCTACTTAAGATGGGTAGATTGTCACCATGGTGCCGTGCACAAAAGCAAGGTTTAGCAAGGTTTACGACAAAGTAGGCGTCAAATATGTAAAAAAGATTTAAAAAAAGTTGTTTATTCAGTAAGTAGGCCGCACGGGCACTTTTACACGTCAAAACTCTACTGGCGCTTCAAAGAGACCACTGCTGAGAAGAAGCGCCACAAGAAACTCAACAGTCAGTCATTTTTTTTAAATAAGTATTGCTTATGACAATGATAGAACTTAACCTAGCGTTATATAAATCAAGTAATAAAATTTAAATATATATACTATATATACATTTAATAAATTATTTATTTATTTATTAAAAGTGCCCGTGAGGCCTACTTACTGAATAAACAACTTTTTTTAAATCTTCTGGGACACCCTGTATATTTATAAAGAATAACAAGCTTCTAAAACACCAAAACTTGGGCATATAAATGGTTGTACTTATAGTTATTTAATTGAAAATTAAAAATGAAAATTCATTATGATTATAATTTATTCATAAAAAGCTATACTGTCATACCGTGTAATTTTTTTTCAAGTTTATTCTTAGTCATAATGTTGAGCCAACAACTTCCACAACGCGAACTTATTTTGCTCTAACATATACAAAATCCAATGCTCAGCCACAGGTATGTAGCAGAAAGACTAACTACCCACCAAAAACATAAATGTAAAAAAGGAGAGCCAAGTTCAATACAAAAATTATTCTCTGCTGTGGGCTTCGCCGCAAAAAGAATGGAAATCTGAGATTGAGTGCCAAGTTCTATGCAAAATCCAAATATGTAGTCTAAGGGCTGACTTGGCTGGTTTTCCCATACGAATTATATAGCCTTCGCATGTTCTAAACCTGTTACCTTTCGGTTCTTATTTTATTATTTCGAAAATTTGGCTTGCTGGTAGAAACTACCCATCGAACATAAGGCTCTTCCATGACTGTGTAAAAGTTAATAATAATTCGTATGGGAAAACCAGCCAAGTCAGCCCTTAGACTACATATTTGGATTTTGCATAGAACTTGGCACTCAATCTCAGATCTCCATTCTTTTTGCGGCGAAGCCCACAGCAGAGAATAATTTTTGTATTGAACTTGGCTCTCCTTTTTTACATTTATGTTTTTGGTGGGATATCATTACTTTTAGTAGGTAAGTACATATCCCATCGGGAGGCATTGGAATAATTTGGTGTAAGGTGAGAGTGTCACCCACCCGTAATTCTATTGTACGACTCATTGTACAATACCTATACCTACCTACGTCATAAAAAGATAACTATTTGCTACTATCAACAAGTTCTCAAACTCAGAGTTAAGTAGGTATATACACCTACTTATTTTTAACTATACTTAACTTACCTACTTAGTAAAAAATACAATTATTATTTATTTAAACTATTGCCTATACTATACTAAACCTACGTACAGTCACGGATTTTAATTGTTATGCCATTGTGAAGTTATTTAAATTTGCAGTATGGCATCTACGAGCATTTACGAGATTACACTATTAATCACGAATACATGACACCTTGGGAACTACATAATAGTTAAACGTGATTAAAATATTGACAACTGGCATTTTAGAAATATTGCAGGATCGTTGTCATAATGACATACAGATCAAGTTAAGACGTCATTATTATAAATAAGCAAATTTAAAGAAAATAAGATGCCACCAGCAATTTCTACGGCATCATAAAAGTAGGATGTTTTTTTTTTTGACATTTAAGTCGGTTCGATTCCCAGACACAGCAAGTAATTTTTAGAAAATCTATGAATGCAGAATTACTAACTTTTAAAAATAACATAAAGTCTTCTTTCAGCAAAATACACTATCTACGATATTTAAGGTACTTCCCCTTCATGTCCCATAAGTTTGGGACGCCCTGTATACCGAAAATCTAAATGACTATTATTTTATCATTATTTATGAGTAGGTAATGATTTTACAATATTGATGTGCGCTAAATATAAAAATAATAATTAATCCCATTTAATAACGTACCTACGTTATATTAGTTATTTATGTTAAGCGTTCATAATAGAATCTAATTATTTAAAAATTGACAGTTTTTTATTTATTCCTTTGTATTCATCTAATTACCTATCTGCATACCAAATTTTAACTCTCTAGGTCATCTGGAACTGGGTTAGAGTTTTGGTCTATAGGTCAGTCAATGATAAAAATGAGGAATTTTGGACATTAATATCTAAATAACCGTTTGAGATAAGCTTATGAAATTTAGAACACATATGTATCTCGCAAGTCTCAATATATGAGCCAAATTTGATACGTTTATGTAAAATAGTTTTTGATTTATGAGGGGGTCAAAAGTGGCTCCAAATGGTTCGTGTAATATTACACACGGTGCGGCTCGCCAGTTCTGTTTCTTGAACTTGGCTTGGCACGCTCCCGCGTGTCTAGAAAAGATCTTCAACTCAATGTTTGTTCCGCATTGAAGAAATCCCGGGAAGTGGAGGGTTACAAGTTGTTAAACAAAATAAGTTCCTTTCTGTCAATAATTTAATTTGTGAGACAAGCTTTTGTTGCCGACGGTACTTTTTTCTGCAAAGTCATTTACTGCTTATCGAAACCAACCTAATGAATCGAAACTCGATGTGTCTACGTTAAGTAGAATGGAGATCCTGTCGCCGCCTTCCGACTCCAGCATCAGATCAGCTCCATATCATCATATTGCATTGTCACGCGATATATGTACATACAGGATGTTAGGTAATTAGTGGATAAGCCGTGACCTGCTGGTAGGGGGCACTTAGGACGACGTTCCGAAAAAGCTACGACACTTGTTTCTAACAAAAATTAGCGCTTCAAAGCGTAATATTTCATAAACGCATCCCGAGGGATTTCATGAAGTTCTTATGGAAATAAGAACCCATTTGTCGAAAAAGAAAATCATTTTTCACCAAGGCAACGGGTAGACACTTGTACACTTGCCATGACTAAAATCCACGAGTTGTGTTACGAATTGCTCCCGCATCCGCCTCATTCTCAAGATTTGGCCCGTGCGACTATTTTCTTTTCCCAAACTTGAAGAAATGGCTTGGTGGAAAAGATTTGATCCCAACGAAGAAATCATCGCAGAAACCAATCCGAGGGAATCGAAAAGCTAGAAAAGCGATGGACCAAGTGTATTGAGATACATGGGGACTACGTTTAAAAAAATACATTTACATGGATCAAAAAAAAGTATGTTCATATTTCTCCAGACTTTCCACTCTGCCGTCGTGGTTATTACTTGTTTTTTTTTTATGTTTAAGTAGTACATAACGGCTTCGGAACCCTACACTGAGCATGGTCCGACATGGACTTGACCGGTTTTACCCTTAAAAGAACGGAACGGAACGGAACCCTAAAAAGAACGGCATGAATATAAAATCGGTGGCTGATCTGCGAAAAATATGTATGTAAACATTTTATTGCACTAAAACAATTACATTACAAAAGTATTTAAATTACAGAAATAAAAGTAGTAATATGGACTTGGGTGGTAAAACGTTTCCCTGACATTAAAGTGCAAAGCCTCACGAGTCGTATTCGACGCAAAGTGCGATCCAGCTTACAAATGAAAGACTGTTGATGTTATCCAATAGTCTTTCAATGAGTAATTAAATTATATCAATATACTGCAATTTTTGACTACCTACATTTTTTTACTTAATTATTGAGTGCCCTAGGTTTGGCCATACAGTGATTGCCCGCGACCAGTGATTGCCCACTACATTTTTTAGAGACTGCACTCACAGATAACAACTGTATGGTTTACCCTACTAAGGTCGTGGCCATATTTTTCCAGGGCACAAGTTAGGTCAGTAACATGTAAAAACGGATAAACTTTGTACCGTGTTTTTTCTGGATTTTTTCCTGGATTAGTTTGACTCTACATATCTCTATCTTTCTTCACGTAGTTTAAAACAAAGTCGGTTTCCACTGTTTACACAAACAGTATGGGACTAGGGTCCATATTGGCTCATATACAATTTTAATTTAGATTTTTTTTATAATACCGTTTTGTGATCATAAACATCATTTGTTAGAAAATTGTTTCTTAGAATATTATTCATGATAATTTTGTAGTACTACTAGTATTACTCATAATATGCAATACTTCGATTTTTTATAGTCATAATACTGTGGCCAAGATTCTATGCGGACCTATAATTTTTTTTCGAAGATTTTTTTTCTTTATAAATTAATATGATAGTATTATTTGTACTCATATAATTAGTAGTTATATTATTAAAAGTGAATGCATTTATCGAAAGGAAGTTTTTCTGGGCAGATAAAAAAAAAACCTTCTAACCTAACCTATCCGAGTCGGTTCTGCCCTGATTCGTCTTGTTCATTCGCTACAAATAAGGAAATTCTGTCTCCCGTAGGTAATACGATATTTGCCAAAATAAAACATTTGCTTGCTCTAAGGGACACAAGATAACCCTAACCTAACCTACTTATAAGTATTTTCTGCATAGTGACTTTTATATTTAAACAGTTTAGGAATAATCAAGGGAATCTTTAAAAATGTTTATAACATTAATTTTTATTGCAAAAAATCGTTATATTGATAAAAAATATAATTTTAAATAAGAATAGTAATAGAAGTACATATATTTAATGATATTATACACATCAATGATTTGGAGTTGCAATAGTTATTAACTAACAATAGATATAAGTAATGATCATTAGGAAATTAATTTTTATAAGCAACATTTTCGAACTTCCAATAATCTACTTTGCAATTTTACTTATATGAACTTTTGCGCACCCATGGGACTACCATATTTCCTATAAAATCAAATGATATAAGATTAAATGCTATAAATTTACATGCTATAAAATCACTTAATATAATCTTTCATAAAAACCATTTTCTATAACCATTAGTAACTATAAATTTAAAAAGTTTTACATTCTTAATACGTAACATGTCAAATCTATATAATTATTAGTTTTAATAATATTTATTTCTTATGAACTTGATTTTATCTAATGTTCAAATATTGACCATGTCTAATCGTTTAAACCTAACCAAACAAACAAACTCTGAATTCCGCTCTACAATTATCATATTTAAAGAAATATTAAACTACCATCTTTTTCTTTATTTCCTATGGTTTTACTGTCAAGTGTTCTAAAGAAAAGTCAACGGAAACTCGCTGCACGAGGCACCTATTTTCTTCTACTCTGAGGGATTAAAGAAAGCTAACAACCCTGCCTATCATATAAAGGTGATGATAAGGTTTGATTTTTTATAGCGGGGACTGGGCTGTCGAGCTACTACTTACGGTAAACGTACGTAAACCGAAGCGAAGAGAGGCCAGGTCTAAAGTTCTATATAAAAATCCATTATGAAAAAGTGCGTTATACGATTTTTTATGTGAGAGGGTGTTCAACAGATAAAATACGACTATTATAATTTAAAAAAAATAGAATTAAGCATATTTGAGAGCGTCGGTGGCTTAGGAAGTTTACTCGTGATAACAAGGTACCGAGTTGGAACCCCTGCGGTCACCATATTTATTAATAATATATTATAGTTTAAACTAAATTGCCTTGATTATGTACCTCCAATAGCATACCTGGTGTCACGAGGATAAAAATATAACTTACCAGATTCGACCATATTTCTTTGGGGAGTCAAAAAGCACGGGCACGCGAGACATTGGATTCACGATTGTGATATTACTAAGTCGGTAATTCGATAAAACTGACTATTAGCAAAAGTTAGCAAATGATTATATAACCTTCTGGCTGTACACGCCCCTTTTGTAAATAGCAGATGTTTGTCGCCATTCGTTACCTTTTAATTAACGCCTAATTTACAAGTCCATATTTTGTCGTTTACCATTTTTACATTTACAAGTACGTGATAAGTAGTTACTGATAGTTACTTGTGTTAGGTTGTAGTCTGATGTCGTAATCGTTATTTTGATATCAATTTATTTAGACATCAAAATTTTATATTAGTACGCGTTTAATCAAAAATAACATACTTATATGTTAATATATAATATTATTTGTAGACTTATATTATAAAGGAGTAAATTTGAGTGTATGTTTTGCTGGTTATTCCCTGGAACTTTTTATCTGTTTGTTTTTTATTAAGCCTTCCGTAACATGAATACGCTTAACATCTTCATTTTATGTTTCTTATCATATATTTAATCCAATAATATGTTCTTAACATTATATGCTAATTACTAAACATGCATATGTAATAAATAATACTATTATGCTTTTTTTTCTTAATATTACAGATCATTCCATTGTTGGACAAAGGCTTCCCTCATCTGTTTCCATGTCTTGCGCTCGGCGGTTATTCTTGTCCAAGTGCTCAACCACTTGTGTAGCTAGTCTCACCATCGAGTTCGTGGCCTGCCAACTGAGGGCTTATTGGCTAACGCACTCGCAATCACGATCGTTTTCATTTTGAAAATCGAACGCTCGTCTGCATACAATATGAAAACAATTGCTCCATTTTGAAGCCGGTTGCGATTGCGAGTGCGTTAGACAATAGCCCCTCAGGTCTCGTGATGTATCGTGGACACCACACAGTTTTTTCCCATATGATTTCTTTCGCTTGCCATATCACATCTAAGATTCCGGTTTTCAGTCTTAAATCTTTGTTGGAAATTTTATCTCTAAGTTGGTTCCCAGTTATATTTCTTTCCATCTTTCGTCGTGTGATTTTAAGCGTTTTTTGAGATGCGATGTTATGTCGCAGGTTTGTGCGCCATACGTTTAGCATTGGTAGAATACAGCTGTTAACGCTCTCGTTTTAGAATATATGGATAGTTTTTTACTTTTAAATATGAATTTAAGGAACTAGAATCACTTTCATGCGTTGGATATTCTACGATTAAGTTCCTAGCTTTGGCAGTCGTTTAAAGATAATAGTTTTCCAAGGTAGATGTGATTTTGTATTCTTTCCACTGTTACCCCTTCTATTTGTAGATCGCATGATTCCGTGCTGATAAACATAGTTTTAGTGTTGTTAAAATTGATTTCTAGATCAGCTCTTGTACAGGCACCAAGCAACAGTGTTCGCATTGTTGTGTTCCGGTGTGGGGATAAGTCAACCGGTGAAATTACTAGCATAGATGCATTCCATCTTAGTCCTCAGGGTTGGCAACGCATTTGAGGTCTTAGGATTATAGTCTTGAGAAATCAAATGTCTATGGGTCTCAGATTCCACTTACCATCGGGTGGCCTGAGTGCTCGTGTGCCTTCTCTTTAACAATTAAAAAAAAGGCTTCATTTAATACTGATACTGAGCTATGCATTTGATATGGACATGCCTCAAATAGTACAATATCGTCCGCAAACCGGAGTTAAACCAGTTGTTGTCTGTTAATTGTTATTACATAGTTTTCTAAAAGAACTTCACGTAATGTATGTTCTAATATACAATTAAATAATTTGGATGAGATTGGGTCCTCTTGACTTACTGTTCCAATTTTAAATGGGCGCCCTACCGTTTCTAATTTGATACGTGAAAAACTGTTCTCATATATTGCTTTTAGCAAGACTATGAGGTCGGAGAAGATACCATCCTGATATAGAGATTCCCAGAGACGTTCATGTCTCATGGTCAAACGCTTTGCAGAAATCGATAAAGGTGATATAAATTGTCTGTGGATATTCATTTACTTTCTCTATAATTTTTTGAACGGTGGTGGATAAACTGCTATGGAAGCCAGCCTACTCTGCTCGTTGATTTTCATCTAGTGTTCTACTAATTCAATTGAGGACCATTTTGGAAAACACTTTATATGTATAATATGGATGTTATACTTATGGGTCTATAGTTCCCATATCTGTGGCGTCTCCTTTTTTGTAGATAAGTTTTATTGTTGCAGTGCGCCATTGTTTCGGAATATACTTAGTCTTGAGAATGTTCATTCTAGAGTAGGGACCAAGTGGTCTATACCAAGCTTTAGGATTTCAGCGTTTATTTTGCCTGTACCTGCCGATTTCCCTGGTTTCAGTGACTTCATCGCAAATTAAATTTCCTCTTTAAGAATACGTGGAGTCGTTAATACTTGGTTCGGTATGCTAATATGCTTCCAAGTGTTAGTGTCCAGATCAGGCGAGCTATTATCGTAGAGTTGTTTGTAAAAGAAGGTTGCTTATTCCAGTACCTATTGCGTTAGTAGTCGGCTGTTTTACACGCTTTAATTACGCGTGGTATCCATGTTATTTCTTGTAGCAGTTTTTTTTTGGCTTTTCGTACAGATCCGTTCTTTTCAACATTTTGTCTTATGATTTAATTTTCATGCTTTCTGATGTCTTTCCGTATCATGTGTTTCGTTAATTTGTTGAGGTTACATAGTTCTGAGGTATGCTTGGTTGTTTTATTACACGACTGCCCAAAAAAGGGAGTGTAATGTTTTCAGGATTAACGTATGTATTTTTGTGACTTGTGAGTTTCTTTATTCCACCTTAACTTCTTAAGAAGTTAAGACATTAATGTCTCAACCAAACCTAGGGGTATGGGGTATCAGTAGAATCATAAAATTATCGCGAGTAACATAGGCTAGCTGCTCTCTTAAAAAAACACGTGGTGGCAATGGCAACAAGTAATAACTAATTTTCTATTTAAAGTAATTTGGTGCCGTCTTAGATGATTTTAGTAGGTATAAACACTTTAATCGCCTGTATCTCAAGAACCAATGATGTCTACTCAGTCGTGATAGTAGTGTTACTTTTAAATTCGTTTTATGCGCTTTGATTTAAGATAACACACTTGACCCTAACAAGAATAATATTTCATAAACAAATCCCTCAATCGAAAAATAAAATTTTCAGGGTAGGTATATTGCTCATTACATGGGAAAGTTTTTAAGCTAAAACCTACTTCGTCGTAATAATTTTCCTTTTAAATTCATTATTATGCGCTTTCATTTAAGTTTTTTTTTCTGATTTTAGTTTTTTTAGTTTACGCTGTAGGGGGGGGGGGGGGGGTTGGGACACTTGACTCTAACAAAATATAGCGTTTTAAAGCTTAATATTTCATAAACGGATCCTTTGATCCAAACGCAATATTTTTGAAATACCTATCCAACGACAACTCAAACTATGGGGTAGACGAGAAAAAAAATTGACATCCCCACGTTAAGTGTAGGAGAGAAATTCTAAAAATTTTTTTTACAATATTTTATTATACAACTTTGTTGGCGTGACTAATATTGTAACTTTGTTGGTGTGTATTATGCCAAATTAGAGCTTTCTAGTACTAATAGTCTCTGCGCTAGGCTGCGGACGGACGGACGGACCCTAAAAAAGATTATTTTCGAGATTTTATATCATAACTTTGTCGGCGTGATTAATGTATTACCATGTCATATTACATTTTTATCTATCAAGATAAACCACGGACTGACGGACAGACGGACATTTATTTATTTATTTATTTCTATAAGTACACAAAACTATCCTTACAGGGTATCCTAATTCGACCATGTGGATTTAATTATATATACCATAGGTATCTTACAATGCTATTTAACAAAAAACATTACTTATTACTAATCCACGTTATGGTAGCATAAAATATACAAAGTAACCCTTGTGAATTTATTCAGAGAACAACAGAATAAGTCAACCTCGTCCGTTACGGGGATTAATGTGCGCAGTGCCCTCGCTGTGACATGCGAAACTATAAGGGTTAAAAAGTCAGGATTTTCAGCCTGTGGTTTCAGTTTATTGAAAACCTGTCCGAAGTTTAATTTTTTACTATCCGAAAACATTTTGAGGGTTGCGAGGCGCATACTGAAAATTTGTGATCCCAGTATTTTAGGAAATGGCGTTTTGTGGCAAAGTTGTAGGCGCCATTTTCTAAAGTTCATGTTAGACTCTCCTAGGGCTTGAATCAGTATATTTTCTGCGCTTTACGTTCTCTAGAAAGTGCTATGAAAGAGCCGAATAACTGTATCCGCGAAACAATTGTCGTGTAATTTTTCATAAGATATGAAGCTTAAAAAGTTCAGAGCCCCTGCAAAAACACTCTATACAAAATCGACGTCTGGAATGACGTTACAACTGTTGTTCCATGTTCAAAATAATACGGACCATATAAAGAAAATGTATTTATTTCAGAAATTACTATGTTTAAGCCAATATCATTGAATAAAAATATTAAGTTGATTAAATGAGGATGCCGAAACAAATAATCTAAACCTTAAAAGAAGTATTAACATTTTAACAAGTTTTGATTTTACATACATACATAACATCACGCCTTCATTCCCAGAGTGGGGTAGGCAGGTAGGCAGAGCTACAGAAATACCAACAACTGTAAAAAGACTTGTTGATATTTCTATAACCACATTTTGCACAATCAGGCCAAGAAGTTTACCCTTCCAGACCCACCGTACCCCTCAGCCGTACCACTGGTGGTACTTTGACCATTTATTACAATTAAAATCGAATTTAACGGAGTCAACGGAGCTCTGCTCTCGCAGAGCTCCTACTTCTAGGTAGTTTGGCCCTCCGGGCCTGCTGAAGAACTAACATAACCTAAACCTACCTCATATTTTTGAAACTAATTTTGGTCAGTGGTACGGTTTAGTGGTACGGTGGGTCTGCACCCCAGTTTACTAGTGTATTAGTGACAGGTTGCAAGCCCATCGCCTAACAGTACTACAAGCCCTTATTCCCTGAGTCGCCTCTTAAGACATCCACGGGAAGACATGGAGTGGCACTATTCTAACCCGGCAACCACACGGGCATTTTGACTTTATATAAAATATTAATCAACGGGTCAAAACTTAGTGTATTGCGTTTTATATGTTTTTTTACATTTTCTCCTAAATCGTATCAATGATACTCAATTCTGTTTTTTATGCATGTTTCCTATTCTGCGTGGACAATACGTTATCAAGTTTTATAAAGCAAACAGCAATATCGTTTTCAAGTTTTATAAAGCAAACAGTCACAAACAAACAAATATACGCAGTGAAAGCTAAATGAAACCGTGTAAAAAAAAAACTTATTGCTGGCTTATTATGAAAGTTTCGTGCACCACCACCTATGCAATTTCCAGAGAAAACGTCGTGTAAGATAAGAATAATTTCTTAGAGGTTTAGAATGCATAATATTTGTTTTTTACTAAACAGACAATCTGTTAATTATTTGTATTCTATAACAAATTTGTTTTTGCTCCCGCGATAACGAGGTATGCTAAGTAGACTTGATTGTTTCTTGAGATACAGGCATACTTAAGTAGTATGCATTTAAATATGTAAGCAGAAAATTAGTTCATATCTGTTGTTTTTTGAGATAGTTTTTTGTTTGTGTTTGTAGAAATGGCTTCGGGACTCGACACTAAGCTTGGTCCGACTTGCTTTTGCCCGATTTTTCCATTTACAGACAGATTTATGTATAAAAAAATACATAGCAAGTAGGATTAGAAGATTATCATCAAAATTGTGTAGGTAAGGCAGAAAATTGGGCATGATAGAAGACATCTTTATGTATAGTTATATTAGTTTGGGACATAAAGGAAAAAGGGATGACAAGTGAAACGCATTCTTATTTATTAATTGTTTACTTAACCTATGTTTATTTTACATAAAAATCTGGTGATTTCTGTCAATGTATAGGTATTATGAATATCACAAAATTCGAAGGATTTGACAATTCCACGTTAATAAAGATACAATATGATCTAAACAGGGCGCTGCGAGCGCGAGCGAGGGGCGTGATGAGACACGCGGCGCTCCCGGCGCCCTAGCCCAGCGGTCCTCCGGCGGCGCGCACAGATTAAAGCTAAGTGAGTAAGAAGAAAGGAGCCGACACCGCCCGGCGCCGGCGGAGGAGCGGGGCAAGGACTAGTGTAGTGTGCCTTAGCGCTGGAATAGAGGATTTGGGAAGTCAGGCGGGTGCGGCAGGGGCGCCGGTGGCGGGCGCGCGCGGCGCCACGCTACCAGCCAGCAGGCCACGGCCGCAGCCACTGCGACTAGAGCGAGCAGCGCCGTGAGGGCCAGCGCCACCGCCAGCCCGGCCGCCGACACGCACACGTCGCCGGCACCGCCCGCCGCCTGCCCTCCGCCGCTAGACGCATCGCGCTGCCGGGCCACTCGCGACGGGTCGCGCCGTTCTAACGTTAATATTTGATTCGATTCGACCTTAACTTCTTCTCGTATTTGATCCTCTCTAGTTGATAGAGGGCCTTCGTCATCGATTGCTTCTCGTTTTCTTCGTTTTCCAAAAGCATCGGCTCCGCGACAATTAACCTGTAAACATTTTCAAACTTATGATTCATACTTAAACATTTTAATAGGATAATGATCAACGATTATTTTACCATCTAGTTCTATGAAACACGGTCAAATGGGTGAATGAAAGTATACGAGTTGTCCTACAAGTTTTCGGTTAAAAACTTTGACTACATTTTAAGCGTCTCCCCACATGTATCGACATGGAATGGCCAAGTCGAACGACGACTTTTCGCTCTAAATGCATGTGTACACAACGCTTTTGTTAAGCGGTTTAAGCAAATTCCGTGTTCATAGATATTCCTAAAACACGACATTTACGCAAATGAACTAACAGTGACCTTAACTTCGTTTATTACGTACTTTTATCGCATCAGTTTGTGATGGATGTGACAAAGTTTTTTGATCAGTGTATTTTTTTCTTGTATAGCCAGCAATTAAGTCGTATCTTTGAAACAAATGTTACGAGTTCGCACTGCTTGGGTCATCGTTTACTACAGTGGGATAATATGAATTTCTTACGACTTCATAATAAGTTCAGGTCTGGTTTAAAAGCTAACACATTCATTTAGACATATCCAATATCGAAAATGGATTAATATAAATAGACTTGCAAGATTTACTCAACCATTCTAAACTAACAAATACTTAAAGTTATATTCAATCAAACTTTAGAAAATATGTAAAAGTTTGTGAGGATGTTTTGAAGTTTTATTTCAATCACGCATAAACGGCTAAACTTAGGCAAGTAATGGTGTACGGCCGAATACTGATTATCGGTCGCTCTAATAAATGATTTAGCTACGCGGGTGAAGTCACGGGCAAAGGTTATTAAATGTGGTACTTTAGGTAGGCAACAAAGCTAAGGTTAAGGCAAGGCTTTTGTACTGTCCCGGCTGATGTAATGACATAAATCTAGTTTTAAGCTGATTTGTCTTACCGGTTGACATTTTCCGAAACAGACGCGTATGTTACATTGGAAGCGTATATTGTCGCTACTTGGGAATTTAAACGCATTGAAAGCGGCGCGCAGCGCGCTGCCGTCTTCGCTGCGTTCCCAGTCACCGAAGATCGTGGCGTCCGTGGCACAACCGTCCGCGTCTGTCACTGTGTATTCGTTCTCTACATTCGTCGATGCTTCGCTCGTCTTTGCGATACAACTGCGCGCAAATCCGCCATAGATGCCTTTGGAAAAAAAACGTCGCCATACAGTAATCACGTTAACGATCATATTTAAACATATCTAAGTAATTTAGCTTTTTAAACATTCTCTGGATACGTACTTGACGGTTGAACGTCGACTTGTAAGACGAGGTTCTCTCCGATCTCAGCAGAGCTAACCTCGTCTCCAGTTCGTGATACGATTCGCATCGAACATGTAGGAGGGGGGCCCGTATTGGCGATAGTACCGGCCGTAGTTAACATCGACACATTGAATGCTAGGGTGACGTTCTTTTCGCCCGTCTGATAGATGCATTTGATGTGGAATGCCTTGGCGTTTGATGTTAACAATGTTGGATGAATTTGCATCACTAACACAAAGCTTGCCATACCCTGAAAAGGAGGAAAACCGTATTGAGAAAAATCTAAAATGGGTACTTTAAAAAGCATATTATTGTGTAAGACTAAAAAGTTAAGTGTAATAACTTACATTAACATGTACCAAGCCGCAATCTCCGAAGCGCACAGTAAAGTCGACAAGGCTCTCCTCGTGCACTACAAGTCTACAACGTTCGTCCTTACTGTAGCCTTTAACGTATAGTACTCCATTAAAATCCTTGATTTTCAGGCTCACTTGCACTGCGGCAGCAAGACAGGACACCTAAAATTCAAGTTGAGGATTAACTAAACTGAACTTATCCGAGTAATGGTTTAAATCGACCGGGCCGTGTACATGTGCAGTCTTTTTTGAGATTCGGCGCGGTCCAGACAAATGGAGTCCCTGGTTTAATTGGTTTCAAATTACGAACCTTCATGTCCGGAAGAGGGAAGTCAGTACGATAGTTTGGCGTGGTAGCATTGCATTGTTCTCTTGGGTTTCCGGTGGATCCGTTAGCGCAATTGCAAATGGAACGGTGACCCTGGGCAGTGCAGATGGCATGCAAGCCGCAGGGCTCGGCCTTGCAGGCGGGCACACAGACGCGGTTGCGGCACATATCGCGGTCATCGCAGTCATCGTCGCGGCGGCAGCTGGCGGCGGGCACGCACTCGTCGTCGCGCGCTACTAGCCCCCGCGTCGCATCGCACACGCAGCGTCCGCGGGAGTTCACGACTCGCCCCTCCGATGCACGACACGGCACGCACTCGCCATTTAAGTCAACTGCTTGGCCTTCTATGCATACAGCGTTTGGTGCTACAATAAAAGTTATAACGACATCAAATCAAAATCATTATATAAAATGTTTATTTTACAAGCACTCGTTAATGCATTAATCGCATTCAGCGCTGACAACGCCAGAGGAGCGTTTTAAATTCAAACAAATAAGTAAATTTCAAGTTTAATTGCGAAAATAAATTAGTACTTACGTTTATTTGGAGTGCATTCAATTAGGGCGTTTCCGCTGTATCCAGGCAAACATTCGCAAATCATTGTTCTTACTGGTAACGTGTCGACCACTCTACATTCTGCCTTATTTCCACAAGGAATGGTGTCAAGGCAAGGGTTAACGCATTTGGCGATCAGACACGCCGTTCCTGCCGGGCAGCCTGTATCAGAAATACATTCTGGTCCCAGAGTTTTATTACATCCCTTCTCAGTACTCTGATAACCAGGCGGACATACGCAGTGTACTTCGTGAAGGTGTACCCTGCATTCTGCTGGTTGTTCACAGGTGTTCTCTGTGCAAGGCTCAATACATTGAGAGTTAATACATAATCTATCCGATGGACAGTCAGAGTTTGCTCGGCATCCGATAGGCGTACATCCATTCAAAGGATTACCGGCAGTTCCGATTTGACACCGACAAGAAGCACGATGGTTAGTTCCATAGCATTCAGCCGAAATTCCGCATATTTCTCCATCGATAGAACATGCTGGCACACATCGGTTATTGATACAAGTTTCATCGTCTGAGCATTGAGAATTTGAACGGCATAGTACATCATAACAGCCAGTTCGTGCGTCACCAATAAACCCTGGTCGACACGCACAGACTGGCTTATGATTCTTTATTTGACAATCAGCATTTGGCCCGCATTCACAAGGATTTTGGCAAACTGAAGATATGCAAGCATGGTTTGATGAGCAATTTGTATCGATTTCGCAAACGTCATCTACTATTGTTGGAATTGGACGGCATAGTCCTCCACCGCTGCTTATGTACCCTGGTGGACAAGTACATATCATAGTGCGGACAGGTAATGTGGGTGAAACATCACATTGGGCTGGCGTGGCGCATGGTTTTAGTACTGTGCAAGGGTTAACGCATTTAGACGATAGACACGCCGATTTAGATGGGCAATCTGCATCAATGTAGCATTCTACTGTAATTTCCGGTTTACATTCCACATAAGGACTTCCAGAAAATCCTGGCTCACATTTACAAATAGCTATGTGATTTCGCACCAGGCAAAGTGCATATGCACCGCAATTTGTGTTTCTATAGCATGGGTTGATGCACCTGTGTGCGTGACATTCTTTATCCACAGGACAATCGCCATTTGATCTACATTCGATTGCGTTGCATCCCTCATATGCGTCTCCTTCAAATCCAGAACGACAGCGGCAAAGTGGTTGGTTCCTTTCTACATAACAATCAGCATTGGGACCACAATTATTGTTCAATAAGCATGGGCTTAAACAATTGCCATTGATGCAGGCTTGATATGACTCGCATTCTGTATCCGAGCGACAGCCAACTGTGCGACAAGTATGATATGGGTTTCCATCAAAACCTTCACGGCATGAACATACTGGGCGATGGTTTCGCACGAAACATTCTGCGTTCTCACCGCAATTACAAGGGTTTCGGCAAATTCTGTTGACACAAGATTCGTGATCGTTACAATCATCGTCAGTTGAACAGCTCGGAGGTGGTAATTGTGCAGGTTTGCAAGCTCCACCTACATCAGGAATATATCCCTCAGCACAGCGGCATATTAACGTGCGGAAAGGTACACTATCCGAAACTGAACAACGCGCGTTGTTTTGACATGGCTGCAATTCCGTGCAAGCTTCACGACATTGATCTCTAAGGCATGCGTGGCTACTGGGACAGTCGCTGTCCAATTGGCATTCTGGTCCTTCTGGGAGCTTCTGACAGTAAGTAAGAGGGTCACCGATAGGAAGTGCGGGCGGGCATCTGCAGGACGCGGCGTGATTCCGTGCGAAGCACTCAGCGTTGCTCGCGCAGGGGTTTCGACCATCTGTTGAACATGCGTGGCGGCAAACTCCTTTAGTGCACACGCTGTCATCGTTGCAATCGGCATTTATTTCGCACTCTACTGGTTGACATCTTGTGAATGGGTTCCCGCTAGTGCCAACTGGACAGCGGCAGTTTGCTCGATGGGACCTTCCAAAGCATTCTGCACTGATAGAGCAAGGCGCTTCCAATGTGCAGGGATTAATGCAGGCGCCGTCGTAACATGTGTCGCTGTCAAGGCACTCGGAGTCCGATGAACATCCAACTGTCAAAAAAATATGTTTAAAGACGCTATAAATATAAAAATAAGTTATGGAAGGTTAAAATTGATGAAAACATACCTTTGGTGCAACCAACATACGGGTTGCCTGAAAATCCTTTTTCACAATAGCAAACCGGATGGTGTCTTACAACTGTGCAATCTGCATGTGAACCACACGCGCAAGGCTCGGCGCAAACATTGTTTATGCATGCTTGGGATAATGGACATTCCGAATTTGCTTTGCAGCCTACTGGCACCACCGATTCTGAAAGTTGACATTATTGGGTTAAAATGAATTCACCTATGTTTAAAACAGCTACGGGTACTAATATAATGTCTTAGAGCCTATTATTATGTATTAACTTACGAGATAAACACCGGTCCAGAGCATTGCCTTCAAATCCGTTAGGACAAGAACATTGTGGTTTGTGGTCGATAACTCGGCATAAAGCGCCAACGCCACAGGCAACATTGCATGGATTAATGCACCGGCGGTCCTCACAGGTTCGCTCAGAGCCACATTCTTCATCGTTATAGCATTCCCATATTGATGGCTGTCTGGGTTCTATAAAAATATTCTTTAGGGTATCTACTATTTCTTATGCACTATTGTTATTAACGTTATTATCTCATTCATTACTTATTAGGTAGGTATAAGTATCTAGATAATGAAGCATAAAAATGGAGACAACGAAAATATAAAAATACATTACCTAAGCTACATTCGATTCTTGGATTCCCAGTATATTCCGCCGGGCATGAGCATCGGGAGGCATGGTCTACTGATTCGCAAAGAGCATTGAGTCCACATGGATCTGCTCTACAGGCCTCGACGCAGCTGCCGCGGCGGCAAGATTGACTATTAGCGCAATCGGCATCTACGGAGCACTCGGCATCTGGTGGCGCCCGACAGCCGCTGTCCGGAGCCACGCGGCCGCCGTCAGGGCAGACGCACGCCACGGCGCGCAACGGTAGTACGTCAACAGTCTTGCAAACGAGCCCAGCTTCGCAGGGGTTACCCGTACACAGATCAACGCAGAGAGAGTTTAAGCACGCCAGAGGAGATGAACATTCAGAGTCGGTTGTGCACTCGGGGCGGTCATCTTGTATGGAACAGCCACGTAAATACGCATCGCCAGATCGACCTGGAGGACATGAGCAGACAGGCCGATGCTTCAAGGCCGTGCACAATGCTCCTGGTGCACAAGCATTGTCGGAACAAGCGGGCCGGCAGACGCGGTTGAGGCGATCGCAGACCTGCATGTCATCGCAGTCGTCGTTATAGTGGCAGACGGCGGAGATGCAAGTACGCCGCGGGTCGCCCTGCGTGCCCGGCGGGCAGCGGCACGTCGCCACGTGAGCGATCGCTTCGCATACTGCATCTCGAGCGCAAGGTGACCCCAGAATGCATGGGTCTTGACAATATCCGTTTATACACGTTTTATCAAATGGACAGTTGTCATCGGTTGTGCATTCGGCTGAAAATTAAACGTTCATTTTAGTCAGTAAAATCATTGGTAAGGCAGCATATTTTAAAATGGTCAATCTAATGGTAAATTATTACGTGTGTAGCAAGTGCGTGCAGGGTCTCCAGCGGTCCCGGATGGGCAGTGGCAACGTGCGCGGTGCTGGATGGCTTCGCACAGAGCGCCGGTGCCGCACGCGCCCGCGCATGCCGGCACGCACTGACGCGCCACGCACGCCTCCGCAGAGCCGCACTCGGAATCCGATGTACATTGAACATCAGATAAACCTGTTATATTAACAGTAACTATTAATTATTGCAAGGTTTTGAATGCGGGGATAAGCGGCAAGAATAATTGGTTTTAAGGCTTGGCCATTTTCAGTAATTAGATAGTAAGAGCCGTGAGTGCAGGCTGATGCATGGATGGACAACAGTCAGGAAGTGGTATTATTTGTCTGTAATTACCGGGCATGCAGGCGACCCTGGCGTCTCCCTGCAGTGGCGGCACGCAGGTGCAGGAGGCGCGGTGGTCGCGCCCGCGGCACTCGGCGCCGACGCCACACGCGCCTCTCACACAAACTGGCACGCACCGTTTCTCCGAACACTGATCCTCAGTGTCACATTCTGAATCCTCGTTACATTCTCCCCCTAAAATGTACGTTTGTAAATTTTACAGCAATTGTTTAATACACCCTTAAATTGGCGGAGTATCTAACAATGCATAAATTATAATATTTTTTTAAATGCTAATTTAGAATGAAATAGGGTTTTAATTCACGACTTGTTTATTTTTGCCAATTTAAGGAAGTCATAATTGCAGGAGACTGTACCCCAATTAAAAGTAACATGCATATTGAATAACGCATAAAAAATACATTCTGATCAGATATCGTATTCTTATTTTTAAAGTTCGATTGGTTTAAAGAGACGTATCGCGAACTTTATATGATACTTCTAATATCTACTATTAAGAGTGAAGAGAAGTATAGAAATGTGTAGGTAATTTTTACAGTGTAAAATTTGACCTTAATCCAATTTTATCAGTAGGCCACTTTAGAACCGTGTTATATAGTGACTTGCGTCGCTATGAAAAGGTTATTTTGGTCCCCAGAAAACATAATGATAATTTTACGTGTAGGTTCATATATACAAAAGTGCACCGATATAAAGTTGTACCTACATTATACCCACTCAATTTATTTGCACCCTTATTTTACAACAAGCCTCGTCGACGTTGATAGAAATTGGACCTGGTTTTTAAACAATAACATAAAATCACAGATTACTTTGTCTTTGTATACAATACATTATTTGTTAATCTAGGCTACAAGCTTACTTGGGTTGCATTGCACAGAGGCGTCGCCTGTGAGTGGTTTGGGGCATTCGCATACGAGCGTACGGAAGGGTAGAGTGTTGGCCACACGGCACACGGCGCGGGTGCCGCATGATGTCGCGTCGCACGGGTTACTACATTTGCCTTGCAGACACGCTAGATCCGATCCACATCCAGCGTCGTTCTCACATTCCACATCTATAGTAACTGAAAAGATAACAAATAAAGGTAAATATAAAGTCGAGTTTTGGTTTTTACAACAACAACATAATATGACCAATCGGAATAAACTTCGGTGAATACGAATACGAATTTATGGTAAGCAACACTAGGTGCACAAGTTACATTCTCTAGTAGTAATTCAACATGTGATATGCGGACATCGATAAGTTTGACGCATTTTTATTGCAGTGTTGTGTTGGCAGTAGTGCCAAGCATTCAATTGTTTGAACAAAGAAGTCGTGTGGATCATATAAATTTGAAGTTATTTAGACCTAAATATTTAGTTGCTCATAACTGGATCTATGTAGGTAATGCAGTTAAAGTTAAGAAATCTTTATCGAAGGTTATAGTTTCTTTTTATGATTAGAAATTCTGACTTATATTATATTATAACACTGGATGGACAGATGCATAGTAGACAGTCCATAAAATATAGAAGTAATTCTTCATGGATTTTCCGTCAAGTGCTAGGAACTATAGCTGTGTGGATTATATGTAAAGAAACATCATTTTTGTCGGTCGTACCGTAATAAAAAAATTAAACTATTTGGAGCAAAATATTATAATTAATTTAAAGTAGGTATCTAGTAATATAACTATGTAAGAGTAGTTGTAGCGTTTCATTTTCAACAGCAATACCTAATTACCTAAGTTATTTTAAACATCAATCATATTAATCAATCCTAAGGTTGCTGTAATTACATCATTGCGACGGTTTTGCTACAACATTTTTGATATATGGTGATATTTATATACCTGGTCGACATTCAAATTTGGGGTCACCCTGAGTGCCACGTGGGCATTCGCAAACGGGAATATGGCGCGCTACGGTACAGAGCGCTTCCTGAGCGCAGGCCTCCGGGCAGGGGTTCTGGCACGTGCCACTGCGGCAGGCTAGCCACATAGCGCAGTCGTCGTCGGCGGCGCATTCGGCGCGGTGGCATGCGGTCCAGGGGTTACCGCGCGCGCCACTATCGCACTCGCAGGTAGCTACGTGCCCGCGCGCCACGCAATGCGCTTCCACTCCGCAACGCACACGAGGACACACCTTCACACATGACCCTCCTTCACAGCTCTCGTCATTCGGGCAGTCATTGTTACTATGACATTGCACTGTAAATAAACAAATGTAAGGTTGAAAAAAATTAAACTTTATTTCAGAACTTAATGGAAAAAGATAAATCCTTACCTGAATAACAACCGGTGTAAGCATCGCCTTCGTATCCAGGTAAACAAGCACACCGCGCTCTATGTTGTCTAGCTAAGCAGCGAGCGTTAGGCCCGCAATTACTAGGTCCGCAGACAGGAGAACAACGAGAGTCGATGCAGGCAGCGTTGTCAGGGCACTGCTCGTCACTCACACATTCCGGCACCGGGGGCGGCACTATTATACGTTCACAGCGCACAAAAGGAGATCCTGTGTATCCGCTAGGGCACGAGCATATCGCTGAGTGTCTTACTCCTGAGCAAATTGCGTTTAGACCACAAGCTCCAAAGCATGGATCTGTACATTTACGATTAATGCAAGCTCTGTGTCCGGGACAATCGTCATTGACAATACATTCTGGGTATGAGCAGAAGCCATTGCGACATAATCCGTGAGGTCCGCACGGGTTAGGATCGCAATCATTGTGTCGTTCTGAAAAAAATATGACATTTTCTAAATAAATACATTCTAAGGTTACATATAAGTAGTTAAAATATTTTGACCTATTTAAGTAAAGACCAGGAAATGGTAGTTGAAGTCGTGAAGAAAATTACCTCCAGGTGTACAATCTTGGAATGGATCACCAGCCGTTGATGGTGGGCAGGAGCAAATAGGTGCGTGGTCAAATACGCGGCACTCTGCGCCCGTCCCGCAAGTGCCGACACAGGGGTCGATGCAGCGGTTGCGCACGCAGGCGCGATCTCGCGGGCACTCTGAGCTTACGACGCACTCCGGTCGGCAACCGGCTGCGGCCGCGTCTCCGCTCGTGCCTGGCGGGCATGAGCACACTGCGCTCTCGCCCACCGCCCGGCACAAGGCGCCCGGTCCGCACGGAGACGGATCACAAGGCGGCACTGCAGCAAAATAAGGCAAATTATTATTTTAGCCCTAATTTGTACTCTCACCTCACCTTATTATTCATCAGTACCTGATTGTATTACTTTTTCGCATTTCACGAAAGCATTTCCCTTAGTACCAAGTGGACAAGAACAAAGTGGTAAATGATTGACGGTTTCGCAATCTGCTCCGATGCCGCAACTGCCGACACATGGATCGCGACAGTGCGAGCGCATGCAAGCCCGTGTTGGTGAGCAGTCTGAGTCAGCCAGACATTCAGGTCTGCATCCGGTGTACGGGTCGCCATGCATACCCGGCTCACATTCACAAGATGCTCCGGTACCTCTAGACCGACATACTGCTCCGGGGCCGCAAGGTGATGGATGGCACGGGTTTGGAGGCATATCTGAAACATTAAAGTCAACACGTGAGCAAAGCAGTTCAAGCACGTACCATTTATCACGGAGAAGCAAAAATATTTCAAGCGCTTTCCGTAAAGCAGTCACCTAATATGTGGTAAACAATGACGAAAGTTTTCGACAGAACGGCTTACTCTGTTTCGCTAGTAAAACCCATGCCTAAGTTTTAAAAGTGAAAACAAAGGTGGCCATCTATCACACCTCACTGTAATATCTAGCAACACATTCATAAATTCGTTGACAAAGCTATGTTTTATTTGAGTCTGTCTTACTGGTGTCATCAAAGTGTAGACAAGCAACGAGAGGGTTTCCAGTAGTGGAAGGGGGACATTCGCAGCGCGGTTGGTGTGCGACGGGTGAGCAGAGCGCGCCGCGGCCGCACGCGCCGGAGCAGGGGTCTACGCAGCGGCGGTTCACACAAGTGAAACGCCACTCGCAGTCACTGGAACTAAGACATTCAGGCCGGCAGAATGGAGCTTCTCCGAAGTTGTTTGATTTGCATCGACATTGTCCATCGATGCACTCTGCGTTGGGCCCGCAGTCACCACATCGCAAGACAACATTGGACTCCGTAATTGGCGCTGAAACATATCATACTTGTATTTTAGATGAGAAAGTTTAATTGAATAACGCGATGTCTAACAGCACGCCGTTTAACATTGTTATAGGTTTGTAGTGTCTTCAGGGTCTATATTGTCTGCTATAAGAAACTGTTACTTTATTAGGATTGTTACAAATCGAAGCTAAACCAGATTTTCTTAATTTTTAACGATAGGTATTTATTTTATCAATTAATATCAAGGGACAATCTGACCCAAATTGACCTAGTCCCAAACTAATCTCTATGCTTGTACTATGGGTACCAAACAACGATAATCATACTTATAATATTCAGAAATACATACTTACTTAACACGGCGATATTCGCTACTGGTTGGGTAAAATATACCACATAGTACTTGAAATTGAACTTTAAAGTTATATTCATAAGATCTCAGTGAAATACCGTCGAATACCTAGGGAGTACCGCCAGGTTAAATACACAAAAAACATCAATCATCGTGTTAAACACACAAATATTTGCCCATACCGGGATTCGAACCCGGGACCGCTAGCTCTGTAAGCAGGGTCACTAGTCACTACCAACTAAAATATACATTTAAGAAATTTAGATATTTACGTTACATATTTAAGAAAAGATTACGCTTTTAGCGATATGAAAATGATGGATAAACTTTCAATAATCTCGATAACATTTATGGGAAACAACGGGCTCCCAGTTTCTAGATATGGTTGACCTGGATATACCAATACGTACTCTAATAGGACTAGGAACTCGGGTAATTATAACAAAAACACTAAAACAAACGAGTAATACCTACAGTAAAAAAAAATCCTAACGTAATATTTATTTGTTTATTTTTGCTAATCGGATGAAGAATTACTTTTCATATGAAAGATTAAATTAAATAAACTACCTGACGAGCAACGGATGAATGGATCTCCAACAAAATTGATTGGGCAAGCGCAAATAGGAGAGTGCATTCTTGCTTTACAGATTGCACTGGTGCCACATGCGCCAGGGCAGGGGTCGCGGCATTTAGAGTTCCGACAAGCGCGGTCAGCGGGACAGTCGCTGTCGACGCGGCACTCTGGTTGACAGCTGGGCGGCTCTGCGAGCGCAGGCGGCCGGCATGAACAGTGTGCCACGGTACCCTCCGCGCGACATATGCTGTTTAGACCACAAGGGTGTGGCGTGCAGGGGTCACTTACGGTAGGAGCTATAAAAATACAGCGTGTTTAATGTAATACTTCTTAAAAGCAAAAAGTATATTAATGTTAAGCAAATGTTCATCGAAGTGCAAAATTATCTTGCAGATTTGTAATAAGTCAGTATTTTAAAACTTAAACTCACCAACTGCAGGGCGACAAGCTATAAAAGGATCTCCTGTCAAAAGAGCGGGACAGTCGCAAATTGCAATATGGTTGTAAACATTGCAGATTGCATCTAATCCACATGCATTCCTACACGGGTTAATGCATTTATAGTTAACACATGCTTGTTGCTTTTGACATTCGTTATCGTTTGTGCATTCCGGACGACATTCAATGAAAGGATTGCCTTGATAGCCGGAAATACAGAGGCATGAACCGTTATTACATATTGCGTTGATTCCACATGGTGATCGCGCGCAGGGATCATTCGAAAGAACTTTTGGAGGCTCTGCAATAACACAAAATGCGAATTGTTAGGATTAAAAAAAAAAAAAACATTATGCCAAAAAAGATTTTTAATTTTACCTCGATCTGGATAGCAGTTGACGAATGGATTGCCGCTATAGCCAAGTGGACAAGTACATATAGCCAAATGGTTCATAGCCCGACAATCGGCATACGTTCCACAAGAGCCGAGACACGGATCAAGACATTTTTCTCGAATACATGCCTTATTATTTGGACAGTCTTCATTAATTGTACACTCAGGAGCGCAGTTTGGTGGGACACCAATATAACCCTGTCTACAACTGCATATGGCTGATCCACTAACGTCTTTACAGGTAGCAAATTGACCGCATGGATTCGGTTCGCAAGGGATTTCTTTGTTAGGTGCATTTGCATTTTGTTTTATACATCTTGTGAATGGATCTCCTTCAAATCCACTTAAACATGTACAGTAAGGACTATGATTGTAAACCTGGCATTGCGAGTTTTCACCACAGGATCCGACGCAGGGATCAGCACATTTTTGTTTAATGCAAGCTTTATTGGGAGGACATTCTGGGCTAGTTAAACATTCTGGTCGACAGTTAGGTGGGCTCCCAAAATATTGTGGCATACATGTGCATATAGCCTTGCCATTAGAAACTCTGCATGTGCTATAAGACCCACATGGAGATGGATTGCATGGATCAGAAGGTTCATCTGAAAATTAAATATTAATTTTCAGTATAAATTTAAGTAGGTACTTTATGTATTTATTCATATATGAAAATACACTTTTAATTAAATAAAGTTGAATTATATGCTTACCTTTTTGCAGAATGCAATTATCGTACGGATTTCCTATGTATCTATCGAAGCATAGACACACAGGGTAATGATTAACTATTTGACAACGAGCGTTGGAGCCGCATGTGCCTGGACATGGATTTAGGCACTTATTATTCATGCAAGCTAGATTTTCTGGACAGTCTGAATTGAGTAGGCATTCTGGCCTGCAACCTTCATATGGATTACCAAAGTATCCATTTAAACATGTGCAGCTGCCTACATCATTACGTTCTTGACAGATTGCATTTATGCCACATGGATTTGGCGAGCATGGTTTTTGTGTGATGTGGACGACTGGTTTTAGATCTAGAAAGAAACGTTTGTTTTTTAAATAATTTAAACTTTATAAAACTGTTGCATAAAAAGAATCAATTAAGTGTGTTCATAAAATTGATGTAGATTTCGATACCTTTGATCGGTAAACATTGATCGAATGAGTTCCATTCATATCCTGACTGGCAAACACATTGAGGCGAATGACTGATAACGCGACATATAGTATTGTGTCCGCACGCTCCAGGGCAGGGATCAACACATTTGTTTCTAATACACGCTTTATCAAAGCTACACTCGCTATTTGTGATGCATTCTGGACGACAGTATGGAGGTGTCCCAATGAAGCCAACTGAGCACGAACACGATGGCGAGTCGCCCACAGCTCGGCAAATTGAGTTAGGACCGCAGGGAGTTGGCTCACATGGTGATTTGTTTGTAGTATGATC
This sequence comes from Acleris holmiana, assembly GCA_949316455.1. Classification (NCBI taxonomy): domain Eukaryota; kingdom Metazoa; phylum Arthropoda; class Insecta; order Lepidoptera; family Tortricidae; genus Acleris; species Acleris holmiana. The sequence continues at coordinate 11,383,526 of OX438766.1, forward strand.
GCCTGTGTAAATTGTGAAATTGTAAGTATAAAGTAATCAATAAATATCGTGCGATTTCGATTAGATGTACAACTACTTCTGATACTTACGATCGATGTTAATTAAACATCTGGAGAATGGGTCACCAGTAAATCCATTTCGGCAATAACATATCGGTTTGTGATTGTGAACTCTACATTCAGCATCGAGACCGCATGACCCTATGCATGGATCATTGCATTTCTGATTTGAGCAAGCCATAAGGTTTGAGCAGTCTGAATCTACTACGCATTCAGGCCTACACGACGGCGGCATACCGATGTAACCAAGTAGGCACGAGCATACCGCTTGTTCATTAATTGTGCGGCAGACACTATAAGGGCCGCAAGGAGACGGTGAGCAAGGATTCCTTCTTTGTGGTATAACTGGAAGAAAAGTATTTTGATGCGTGTAATTTGTGGTGCACAAGTTTTCGTGATTTTAGCATTAAATTAATAATATAAATGCAAAAGTTTGCGAGTGCGAGTGTATAAAGTTGTTTACCTGTAATGGGTATGCATGAGAAAAATGCGTTTCCAGTTGTATTTGATGGGCAACTGCACATTGGGATGTGGTTGTGGACCTCGCATAAAGCACCCTGGCCACATATGTTAACGCATGGGTCAGAACACTCGTTGTTGATGCAAGCAAGACGCGCGGAACAGTCGGAATTTTCGGTGCACTCCGGCCTGCAGCTCATGTAGGGGTTACCATAGAATTTTGGTTTACACATACATTGACCATCTTTACAGTTAGCGTTGGCTCCACAAGGGCTTGGGTTGCACTTATCATAAACAGTAGGTTGAGGATCTGCAATAAAATGAGCATATCAACTATAATGTATTCTGACAAAAAAATCTCTTAAAATGCTACTTAAATCTCTGCGAATCGGGACTAAAGCTCCTTATTAATCTCTAGGGATAAAAGTTTTTTTTTTATTTACTTTGGAAACCCCTAAACAACCAATCAAGGTGTTTGTGAATGGAGGATTATCGCCATTTTCAGTGATTGTGTATGGACCATATTTTTGGGTGTCGAAATAACCTCAAAATGACAACTGTGCAAATATATAAAAAAAAGGATTTAATTTCGTGAAACACGATTAATTATTACGAATATGAATCTATGTAATCATATTAAGGCCGAACTCTTTTATTATGCGTGGTCCAATTACTTTTAAAATGGTTTCCAAGTTTGAATCTGTTGGCTAAATATGCAAGCATTTAAAACATCACTTTACAAAAAAACGGCGGAACTTTTTTTTCCTATTTGTATTTTGAATAGATGTTCATAACTTGTATTGAGCGTACGTTGTTAAAAAACAATATTGTTTAGAACGTCGTTTTTTTCCTCGCATTCAAAGTGAAAAGTAGAGTGTTTAACGCGAGACTAAACAACCATAATGACACTCGAACTACAGCCACCCTCGCTCGCAAGCTCGCTCGCGTGGCTAAACATCTCGTGTCATTATGGCTTGTTTTAGTCCCTTGTTGAACAATCTACTATTATGGATAAGGCGATTCATTACGTCCGTACCGATATGTTCTTGGACAAAGCAACTCTGGAATGGATTTCCTGTAAATCCCTCAATACAGCTGCAAACTGCTGCATGCTGGTAAACCTGGCATAAGGTCATCAGGCCGCAAGAACCGGGACAAGGGTCACGGCACTTTTGATTCATGCAGGCCAATGTACTGGGGCAGTCCGAGTTAACAGTGCATTCTGGTCTACAGTTGGGTGGCGATCCAATGATATTGCTCATACAAGTGCACACGGGTTGCCGATTAATAGTTTGACAAAGTGCGTTTGGTCCGCATGGAGATGGTAAACACGGGTTCTGTTCAGAACTCGGTATTTCTGAAAAAAAAATAGGTGCTTAAAAATGTATTATGACACGCAGAATTATGTATGGACCCTGCTTAAATATTGTTTTAGTTTTTCATCTTATACATTTATTTGTGCATCTTATAAAAAAACAGCTTAGTGACCTGACAGTTTACCTAAAGATCATTTTGCCAACTTATTTTATGTTTGATTTGCATAATTTATTAATTTTTCATTGGGTTAGATTATTCTGACAGTAAAAAAAAAACAAAAAATCATATAGGTATAAATTTGAGGATAAATTTGGATTGGGTAGATGATGTTATCGCAAATAAAATCATAAGTGTTAGGTGATTTCTTTGTATTTCCTGTAATATACCGTCTACACCTATTTGCATTTTTGTTTTTTTATTATTGTAGTTCGTCGTGCCTTTTTTAATCCGTACGACAAAAAAGTATGAACAAATTACAAAGCTTACACTTTAATAAAAGGTTAATAACTTATTAACATAATCGGGTAAACCGTTTTTAATATACTTTTTGTGTTTGGATGTAGTCTTCGGAACCCTACACAGGGCGAGGTTCGACATGCTCTTGTCCGGTTTTTTTTAAATAAAACTTGCACGGTAAATTTTGTATTGTGGTTTATAAAATTATTGTCTACTTACAAAGAAGCAAAAAGGGCAGAAATAGCAGTTACGTTTTTTATTTACTTAGAGGCCACATAATTATGCTGCCACACGCCCACACAAGAATGAAATAGATAATTGGCGTTTACTTAAAAACTTCAAAGTATATAACAAGATCGTTAACCAGGATTACTTAGATCGTAGGGTTTAGATGATTTCACCAAAACATGCGAAAAAGGTGTCATGTTCGAAAAAAACTACCTATCGAGAATGTGGTTTCTAATCGAGTTTTCATGGTCCGACATGCTCTTGTCCGGTTTTTATTATTGGATACGATATCGTTAATAGTTTTAATCTGGGATTATGTATATATGTATGCATGTATTTTTGTTCCCTCGTAGAGGCTGGATGGATGGGCCGATTTCAACAAGCAAGGTATCGTTAGATTTGTATAACGTCGTTCTTGTGTCACTGGGCACTTAAATGAAACCACAAACAATTAGGCGGAATAAAAAAAAATATAAAAGGTAGGTTAGGTGACCTACATATATATGAGTGGGACTATTTTCGGACACAAACTTAATTACTTCAAACCAATCAAATGGCGATGTCAGAAATAAGTGATTGACTTACAACTGATACTTTTCATTAAATGAAAGTAAAAAAGTTTATAACCTACTGGGCTGAGATTCTACATGGTAAAAACGATATTGCCCTTGACGTGTTTCCGTGTCAGCTGAGTTAAAAACAATACTAAAACACGTCAAACGCTATATCTTTTTAAAATAGTTGAATAGAAGCCCTGTTTCATTTGGTTTTTATTTATATTCTGTGTTTAAATAACTATATTTTATATACTTACTGGCGACCAACACGCAACTGATGAATGGATCTCCTTGAAAACCTGACCTACAAGAACAGATTGGTGCATGGTTCACTACTCTGCACTCGGCATTTTGTCCACAAGTACCAATACATGGGTCGACACACTTCCGCCTGGAGCAACTTTTCGTTGGTTGGCACTCAGAATTTACCGTGCATTCGGGCCGGCAATATGGAGGAGATCCTATGAACTGTGGGGCGCAGGAGCATGCCGCTGTGCCACTATTGTCATGACAGATAGAATTGCTTCCACATGGGTTCGGCTCGCAGGGGGTGATTATGGTTGGCTCTGTAAAAAGTAATTTATTTATTATTAGCGGTTAGGTTAGGTTAGGTTAGGTACTGTAAACCTACACAACTATGGTCCAAATCTGCAACAATAGTCCAATTTTCATCTTTACATTATGCTAAAAATATGATGGCTATATGGCTAGACTTTAAAGCATTTTTTTAATGGTTTTTTGTAAATATTTTTGGAAGTCCAGTCGACGTCATAAATATGTTTACACTTTAGTACAATGTCACTTTCATTCTATGAGACAATAACATATAATTATATATGAAATTGTCTCAGTGAACGAAAGTGACAAGGTACTAAAGTGTAAACATCTTTATGACGTCGACTGTACAAGGGTCGTGCTTTAGTTTCTAGAATATGTCATCCAACATTGTGGTCAAAATATCTGACATACATACACATAGTTTAAAACTAAATAAATAAATATTAAGGACAATCTCACACAAATTACCTAGTCCCGAACTAAGCTCTAGGCTTGTACTATGGGTACTAGACAACGATAAACTTTTAAATAGAGAAATGACATACTTAAATACATAGAAAACATCCAAGACTCGGGAACAAATATTCGCGCTCATCACACAAATATCCGCCCTTACCGGGATTTGAACCCAGGACAGCTGGTTTCGGAGGCAGGGTGACTTCCACCCAACTAGGCCAACGTGTCGTCAAAACCGTACACAACCCTTATTACTATGGCAATATAGTTGATGTACTCCTGCACATATTAGTGCAGATAAGTATTCATTATTAACCTTAACTGTACTGGAGGCGAGTCAGATATTTCGGAGATCAATGTTGAATAGTATATTATTGCTGGGTACTGACGGTTATTTTGTGTTGCTTTATGATCAACTATGATTAGGATGACCTAATCATAGTTGATCATAAAGCAACGCATTAGCCCAAAATACAATTAAGGCAAGTAGGGTCAGGTGGGGTGAATAAAAGACACTGGTAAAAATAAGACTAAGTTTTTAACACTCAAAAATTATTCTACTTCATGCCTATTCCATTTAAAAGGAAGTATACACACAATGCTTCTTTTTAAATGGAAAAGGAATGAAGTAGGTAGAATAAGTTTTCGAGTGTTAAAAACTTAGTGTTATTTCACCCGTGTCTTATATTTACCCCACCTGACCCTATTTGATTCTCAAGCACCTAAAAAAACATTATTTGGGCAATCTGCCGGTTTGAGCAGACCCTTAAGCTATAAAATATTACATTAATAAATAAATAATAGGACATAAATGTATTCAATCCGCCCTATGGGCACAGGTTAGTTGTTTTATTTATGGGTACTTAGGCCGAGAAAATTAAGCCTAATATGGGCAATTAATGGGAATAATTCGTATAGTTTTGAGAATTTGCAATGTAGAATTTTTTGTCAGTAGTAATCATATTGCTATATTGGTACAAATATTCGAGGTATGACCAAAAACCTGAAATAATAACATAACGCTGACAAAAGTTTTTACATTCACATCACATACACATGATACACATAACATCACGCCTTCATGCCCAAAGTGGGGTAGGCAGAGCTACAGAAATACCAACAAATCTAAAATGACTTGGGCTACTATTCTACTGCGTTATAATAAAGATATTGCGTTTGACGTGTTTTAAAATCGTTTATGCCACAGACGCCATTATTGTGAATGACATAAGAGTTATCAAAACGTTGACAATACGGAAACACGTCAAAGACGATATCGTTATTACCGTGTAGAATCCAAGCCTTGTTTACAATTGTATAACCTCATTTTGCACAATCAGGCCAAAAAGTTTACTAGTGTGTTAGTGACAGGTTGCAAGCCCATCGCCTAACAGTACTACAAGCCCTTATCCCCTTAATCGCCTCTTACAACATCCACGGGAAGACATGGAGTGCCACTATTCTAACCCAGCAACCACCACATTAAATTTCCTACAAATTTGGTTAAGTATATTAATTTTTTCTTTACTATTAATACTTTAAGAGCTACAGGGTGTTTTGAGTTATATAACAGATGGTTTTTTTTCTGAAATGGCTGTAGCTATCGTCTTAAAATTTGGAATATTTGTGGTATTTAAGTAATGGTCCAAACAAAGTCTCATCATTAGAAATTTTACCATTTTAGCAATACTTAATAATCTCGGAACTCCGACTCACACTTCACTAGTTTTTATTATTTGTTTATATGCCATATAGTTCTCTCTAAAATCACACTAAGTTTTACGTTTATAAGTGTTACCATTGTAAAGAAATGAAAAATATAAATAAGCAACTACCTTGTATGGGCACCCCCCTTATATATTTTTTTTATTTGAATTATTTAACAATTTGTCCGCCATAACCGTGTATATTATGTGAATATCTCAAGTATCTATCTCAACTAGCTATCTATTACGATTTAGGAGAAAAAGCCCGGTATTTTCATCTCTCAGATAGCTTAAACACCATGTAGCTCCAAAAGTATTGATAGTAGAGTAAAAATAAACATGACCTAATTTGAAGGAAATTTAATGTAAAATCTTTTGTCGGAAGTAATTATATTGCTATTGCTACAAGTATCCGAGGTATAACCAACGTAAAAAATGGGACCTTTAATTCCCCCCCACAATTGAGGACTTTTAGTATGTTCATATAGACACTTAAATTTCTTGTGTGCCAATTTTTGAAACTACACGAGTTATTACCTTTGATTTTATTAATTTTCTTGGCCTTACTATAAACATACTTATATAAAAAAATACATACTTACTCAAATATCTACATATAAAACAGCCAAAACTCACGAACAAATATTTGCACTTATTATCGGGTATCAAACAAGGCTCGCAAGCAGGATCACAAGCAAGTAGGCTAAACGCGTTGTCAAAATATTGTGGTTAATTACGAGTAACTCTTTATCTTACCTGGTGTGTTTATTACAATGTGGCAATACTCGTAGGGGTTTCCAGTGTAACCAGTTGTACAACTACACGATGGCACGTGGTTAATAACTTGACAAATAGCTGATACGCCGCATGTTCCTGGGCAGGGATCTATACATTTATTCTTCAAACAAGCTTTATTATATGCGCAATCTGTTTGCACTACACATTCAGGTCTACAAGATTCGTAAGGGTTTCCGTAGTACCCGGGGTCGCAGATGCAGGTGGCGATGTTGTTCCTTGATATTCTACACTGTGCGTTGGCGCCACAGAGCGTCGGTTTACACGGGTCTATTGGCGCGGCTAGTGGTTTCTTGTAGCATGTAGTAAAAGGATCCCCTGTGAAGCCTTCTTGGCAAGAGCACATGGGAGTATGAAGATGCGCAACACAAACTGTGTTGATTCCACAAGATCCTAAACAAGGATCTTTACATTTGTAATTGATACACGCTTTATCCATTGAGCAATCATCGCTTGTTGTGCATTCCCGACTACATTGCGGCGAGAAACCTTCAAATGAGGGCTGGCATGTGCATGCGTAGGAGCTACCACCGGCAGTGGGTGTGCAAATACTATTCGGTCCACACGGAGAAGGCACGCACGGGTTAGATGGTGCCTCATCAATCGGAATAACTAAAAAGGAAAAAAAGTTCAACGAAAAATCACTTACAAATACATAGGCGCCCAAAAGTATAGTTATATGTTTAATAACGTACCAGAACATTGTGAAAATGGAGATCCAGTAAACCTGGCGGGACAGCTACAGATTGGATTGTGATTAATGACGTTGCACATGGCATTAACACCACAAGAGCCAGGACAAGGGTCTTGACATTTTCGATTAATGCATGCTCGATTTGGCGAACAATCTGTACTTTGAATACATTCTGGGCGACAATTTGGTGGATTCCCAATAAAACTTTGAATGCACGCACAGACAGCTTGTCCATTGACTTCTCTGCAGATGCTGTTTGGTCCGCACGGTGATAGTAAACATGGACTGTTTATCGGTTCTGTAAGAAACAACTCAAGTTAAAATACATGAACGTTGTTCGTGTACAGCACGGCTAGCACATGACGGCGCGCGACTTATGTCGCCCGCGAGATAGTCTACCTGTCTTTTTCTGAAGTAGGTAGTAGGTAGTAGGTAGTCTATCTCGCGCGTGACTTAACTCGCGCGTCGTCATGTGCTAGCCGTGGCCATACATGGCCACAATAACAATTGACACGCCATTTCCAATAGAAAAATTAGTGCTTTTAACAATGTAAACATGTTACGAGTTATTTATAATTAAACAGATGCAACTCGCCGAAAACGGATAACTAGGTTATCGATAATCGGGATGCTCCCTAATTTATTCTTAATTGTATAGTAAATACCTAAAGCTTGTATGAAAAGGTTTGCTTTACTTACTTGTAATTTGATTGCATTGAATGAAAGCATCCCCAGTCATTCCTGATGGACAACTGCATATTGCAACATGGTTGAAAACGTTGCACTCTGCATTAGCCCCACACATGTTACGGCAAGGGTCGATACACTTGGAACGTAAGCAAGCAAGGTTCAACGGGCAATCAGAGCTTAGCACGCACTCTGGCCGGCAACCGAAATACGGATCACCTGAATACTCAGACACACACGTGCACTCGCCGTTATTGCATAGCGTATTAGCACCACATGGCGATGGGTTACAAGGGTCTACATTTTGTGGTAGTTCTGAAATAAAGGCAAACTTTGTAATTTGATTCAATACGTTATTTTCTGTAAATTGTTGTAATACGCTTTACAACAATTCAAGATGAAAAGGTCGATTGATAAATGCTTACCTAAAGGTTTGTAGTTACAAATGGCAAACGGATCACCTTGATATCCTTCCGGGCATGAACACATAGGCACATGGTTGATCACGTTGCATAAGGCGTTTATACCACATGAACCTAAACACGGATTTTCACACTTCATGTTTATGCATGCCTTGTCATTATTGCAGTCAGAATTCAAAACGCACTCTGATTTACAATTCGGTGGGCTACCGAAATATCCAGGATTGCATGAGCACGACGATATACCCCGAATGTCACGACAAATGGCGTTCAATCCACAAGGGGAGGGAAGGCATGGATTAACGGGTCGCAAGGATGTATTTTGTGGCGGTTGTACCAGGTAACATTGGGTGAAAGGATCACCAGCATAACCTTGCTTGCACGTGCAGATAGCATTATGTATAATTACTCTGCAATCTGTGTTTGTACCACAACCTTTTGGACACGGGCTCATACATTTAAAGTTTTCACAAGCCTTGTCCAATGGGCATTCCGAATTAGTCATACATTCTGGTCGACACATTGGAGGTGATCCTTGGTAGCCATCCAAACATGTGCAAATAGCTAATTGATTTTGAGATTGGCATCTACTGTTAGGCCCGCATGGTGATGGGTTACATGGTTGTATTATTTCAGCTGCAAGAAGAATGTATTTTTAGAAATAAACAATTATATACGGCAAAGATATTTAAACAGTGATAACGAGGGTATGAGTACACTACACTAGTATACTTACGTTTAGGCTTAAATGTACAGATTTTGTACGGATCCCCATAATACTGGTCTCGGCAGGAACAGCTCGGATTGTGGTTGACAACATTGCACAGTGCATTGAAGCCACAAGTACCAGGACAGGGATCATAACATTTATTAAATTGACATGCTAAATTTGAAGGACAGTCTGAGTTAAGTAAACATTCTGGTTTACATGCCTCATAAGGATTACCAAAGTAGTTTGGTAAACAAGTACAAGATCCTGCGCTGTATTGTTCTCGGCATTCAGCATTCGCGCCGCATGGCGAGGGAACACATGGTGTGGGACGTTCTTGTTCCGTAGGAAGATTTTCAATAGAGCAAAATAGGAATGGATCACCGGTATAGCCATTCTGACATAAGCATATAGGTGTATGGCTTACGACTCTACATTCGGCGTTGACACCGCAAGAACCTACGCACGGGTCTACACATCTCTTATTGATACACGCCATTTTGATAGTGCATTCTGTGTTACTAGTACATTCGGGTCGGCAGTTGGGTGGGGCACCAATAAATTCGTCTAAGCAGGTGCAAACGTAATTTTCATTTCTCTCAATGCATTGCGAGTTCGGTCCACATGGTGATGGAAGACATGGATTAATTTTAACGGGTGGTGCTAAAGCTAAAACAGAAAATGGTGATTAAAAAAATGGTTATTACGCATATTAAGGTCATGAACAGAACGTCGGGAGACGTTGAGATACATGCGATTATTGTACCAGAACTTTGTTATCTGTAGGTATAACATAATGATACTTACGTGTAAATTGACAAAATGAAAACGGATCGCCAGAATATCCGGCTGAACAAGTACACACTGGATTGTGATTTACAACAAGACAATGCGCATTAAGCCCACAAGCTCCGGGGCAAGGATCAATGCATTTTTGGTTCGAACAAGCCCGATTCAACGCACATTCGGAACTTATTGTGCATTCTGGCCGACAGTTTGGAGGACTCCCCATAAAGCCTTGAATACAAACGCACACAGCATGTCGATTAACTTCCATACATTGGCTGTTGGGACCGCATGGTGACGGTTGACATAAGTTGGCTGGTGTAGTAATTTCTGTAAATATAATTTTCCAAATAAAAAAATAGGGTTGAGTTTGGGTTTAATACATTTTAAAATAGTTCATGATTCACTTACCGGCAATCTTATTACAGTCATAAAATGAGGATCCAGTGAAACCCGGTGGGCAAGAGCACATAGGAATATGATTAAATACTTCACAAATGGCTCTATTGCCACATGTTCCTACGCAAGGATCCTTGCATCTGTTATTTATACAGGCTTTATCTCGCGGACATTCATTGTTTAATACGCATTCAGGTTTGCATCCGAAATAAGGATCTCCTTGATATTGTGGTAGACATGTACATGTTCCATTCTGGCACATTGCGTTGGAACCACACGGTGAGGGGAAACAAGGGTCCACTTGTTCTGAAATAAGAATATTAGGATGAGTATGGTTTTCTGCTACTAGCTTGAAATAAAAAGTATTTTTGAAGTAAATTTATAAATTCTGTTGTTTAAAGCGAATATAAATTTTAAAGGAGTGACAAATATCCTCGGTATACCTTGCATCGCTACGAAACAATCAACGTATGGATCTCCTGTTGATCCCGGGCTACACGAGCAGATCGGCAGATGATTCACGACGCTGCACTGCGCGCGCAGCCCGCAGGCGCCGGGGCATGGGTCTTGGCAACGGCTGTTGATACATGCGGCCATGGCACTGCATTCCGCGCTAGTCACACATTCGGGGCGGCACCGCGGTGGGGAACTGATGTAATTTGGCAAACATGTACAACGGGCGTTGTTTCCATATACTTGACACTCTGAATTTGGTCCGCATGGAGAAGGAATGCACGGATTTACGTCTGCTGGGGGAGGTGCCACAGGTACTGGAACTGTGAATTAGTATCAACGGTTAATAAATAACGTGTAGTTTTTATTTATAGGTGCCCTTTTTTTAAATGAAAGGCAATTATAATTAAAAAAAATACTTTGGAAATAACTTACTTTGAACACAGTTAGTGAAAGGATCTCCCGTAAATCGTTCTTGACAAGAACATATAGGATTATGAGCTACTACTTTGCAAAGTGCGTTTCTAGCACATTGGCCAACGCACGGATTCACACATCTGCGTTGAATACAGGCCTTTTCCGTTGAGCATTCACTATTGATAGTGCACTCTGGTCGGCAGTTGGGCGGGCTGCCAATAAATTCTGGTTGACAGCTACAAACCGCTTGCGAGTTCACCTCGCGACACTGACTGTTAGCTCCGCATGGCGATGGTGTGCATGGTGATAGTTTAACATCATCTGGAATAATGCAATTTAATGTAGTACCTAGATATAAGTGTTACAATTGATTTACAACGAGTTTGTGGTTTCGTATAGGTAAAATTTTAATTACCTTTAATTGCTTCAATACAATGTGAATATGGATTGCCAGTGAGGCCTGGTGGACAAAAGCATGAAGGTAAATGGTTCACAACTTGACAAATTCCGTTTGAACCACATATACCAGGGCAAGGATCATTGCATTTGTTTTGAGTACAAGCTAGCATTGGCGGACAGTCCGTATTTATTACACATTCCGGTCGACACCCTTCATACGGATTGCCAAGATAAGATTCGAAACATTTACATGCTCCAACTCCATTTCTTTCTAAACACTCTGCGTTAAGTCCGCAAGGTGATGGCTCGCACGGGGAATTGTAAACGATGGGATCTATAACAGACAATAATTTAATTTCACGTCTTTTTATTCTGAATATCATAGTGCTATCTTTTTTTTAGTTTGTTTTTCAAAAAAGGTACATGCTTTATTATCTAATTACATGCTCGCCATACTGTTGTTATCCAGATTGTTGGCGAGTAAGTTTAAATCACTGTATGCGTTACCTGAGATTGGGTTGCATGATATGAGGGGATTTCCCGTTAAACCGTACGGGCAGGAGCAGACCATAGCATGGCTGACAATTTTGCAGTCAGCATTGTACCCACAACTCCCAGGACATGGATCCTTGCATTTCTGATTTATACAAGATAAATCGCTTCGGCATTCGGAGCTACTAATGCATTCTGGGCGGCAATTAGGAGGGGAGCCTATATATTCTGCTTGACAGGTGCATGTCGGCGAATCTCCAATTACTTTACAAACAGAATACGGTCCACAAGGTGATGGTGAGCATGGATTGCCCACTGGCAATGGGGTTTGGTCTGAAATGTTTAAATTAAATGTAATGGACACTGAAATACCTAATATAAAAACACATACTACTTGTTAAACTTTTACCTAATGGTATGCATTGTGTGAATGGGTTTCCAGTGTATTGATTTGGACATGAACATATCGGGTTATGATTTATAACTTCACATTTGGCGCCATACCCACAGGTCCCAATACATGGTTTGATGCATTTGTGGTTATTGCAAGCTTCGTTCAGCGGGCATTCTGCACTAATTGTACATTCTGGCCGGCATGATGGTGGACTTCCGATAAATGTTGGCAAACATGAACACACTGCTTGACTATTAATTTCACGGCATTGGGTATTAGGTCCGCATGGACTAGGATTACAAGGCTGAGTCGGAGCAACTGAAAATTATAAACAATACCTTAGCATTTCCGCAGCAGTACGACAAACATGTTCCTCATCAATAAAACATGTGAAACACGGTAAATAATGACAAGATACACACCGGCATTTATATGACATCCGATAAATGCATTTCCTGAACTCCCTTTTGGACAGGAACAAATTGGTACGTGATTATAAACATTGCATTCAGCTGTAGAGGCACAGATTCCCGGGCATGGATTCATGCACTTATTTATGAAGCAAACTTTATTTGGAGGACAATCATTACTTGATATACATTCGGGCCTGCAACCGAAGTACGGATCACCTTGGTAATCATTAATACACTCGCATATCCCATCTTTACATTGTGCATTTACACCACATGGTGATGGATTGCAAGGATCGGTCGGCAACGCCTCTGAAAATATACAATTTATGATAAGTTTAAGTTATTTTTATTATTTATCTATCTGTTTCCTTTACTCATGCGTTAACGACATTCATTAAATTTAATAAATAATTAATTAAATCATTCAAGACTTAATAATATTACTATTATATGTAAATATTGTAAAAGTAAAACAGCCCACTGAGAATTTAAATAAATTACTAAATATAAATATAAAAGTAACTTTATCTGTCGGTTCGTTATGCTTTCATGGCTAAACCTCTGAACCGATTTCAAAATTTTGGTATGAATATAGCTTGAATTCCAGAAAAGGCCAAAGGGCACTTTTTACCCCAGAAAATTGGGCAGTTCCCGAATGAAGAGCGATAAACGATTTCCACGCGGATCCGTCCGTGGCGGATAACAGCAAGTATATTTAAAATTACTGTTGATCTTACCGCTTTCTGGTGGGATTAGGAAACAAGCTGTAAATGAATCTCCACTGTAGCCTTGAGAGCACGTGCAAGCCGGTGAATGATTGAACACTGTGCATATTGCGTTTTGCCCACAGCTCCCAGGACACGGATCTCGGCATTTCATGTTTATGCAGGCTTTATCAGATGGGCAATCCTGATTTATAACACACTCAGGTCGGCAATTAGGGGGTTTTCCTTGATATTGATCCATGCAACTACAAGACGGTCCACTATTTACATTACGGCAAATGGCATTTTCTCCACAAGGGTTTGGAACACATGGATTCCGTACAGGTTCCGGTGGTAGCTGCAATGGTTCTAATAATAAAAAAAGAGTGTTATATCATTTCACGTTATTAGGAGCATTTATATTTCAGTGTATAACCTTAATTTACTTACGGGTTTTGAAGCAACGAGTAAATGGATCGCCTGAAAATCCTGCCGAACACGAGCATAATGGACTATGGTTAATGACCCGGCAGTTCGCGTTTAATCCGCACCGCCCCGGGCATGGATCGTTACATTTTTGATTAATACATGCTTTGCTGTTCAAGCATTCTGAGCTGACGGTGCATTCTGGTCTACATCCGGGAGGTGAACCAATGTAGTTAGCCGAACATGAACATGCACTCTGACCATTTACTACACGACAAACACTATTCGGTCCACACGGATTAGGAACGCATGGTGTAGTTTGCTCTGGGAATTGATCTGAAAATAAAAAATGTAACAGGCGGTAAAGTAATAATTACTCATTTAAAATAAAAATAAAAAGTAAGATTTTAATAAATTACCTTTTTGAACATCGCATCGCTGGTACGGATCTCCAGTAAATGTGGGTAAGCATGTACAGGACGGCAAATGATTAACAACCACGCACGTAGCCATGATGCCACATGTTCCAGGACAAGGATCTTGGCATTTGTTTCGAATACACGCTTTATTGGAGACACAGTCAGTGTTAACTGTGCATTCCGGTCGACAACCTTCATAAGGATTTCCAAGATAGTCTGGTAAACATGAACATGATCCAGCAGATCCGAGCTCTTTGCATACTGCGTTTGGACCGCAAGGTGTTGGATTACATGGCTTAGTAATTTCCAAATCGAAATGAGGCTGCATGTAACAATTAGAAAATGCATCACCAGTGAATCCGTTTTCACAGAAACACATGGGAGAGTGACTTATGGTTCTGCACTGAGCATTAGTGCCGCAAGCATTTATACAGGGGTTTGCACACTTTGAATTAATGCACGCTTTATCGGATGGACATTCACTGTTACTAGAGCACTCAGGCCTACAGTATGGCGGTGATCCAAAGAAATCAGGCAAACAAGTACAGGTAGGCGTTCCTGAAGAATCTTTGCAGAAGGAATTCGGCCCACAAGGTGAAGGCGTGCATGGTGTTCCAACTTCATCTTGTGTTGGAGCTAAGAAAAATAAATTAATACAATAAATTTCAAATAATTAAGAACTTATGCAAATTGTACCTTAACAGCTTGCCTGTCCCAAAGCAATGTGCAGCGTTCTTTCGACACATCCACAAAGTAATAATAAAATTTGATTTCGTAAAGACACGTCATTTCCTTCAAGTATTTTATGATACTTTGTATCATAGTGATTGATAGATAAGTATACATATGTATATACATTTAAAGATAAAGAAATTTGCATTATCTTTAACTCTGGCCATGAAGTACATGTGCCTATGGTTGCGCTTATACTTAGCATATGGGTGAGGACCAAAAAGTTGGACCTTAGTTAAGCGCAGTTAACAATACAAACAACGAAGACGGAAAAGAACCGCTGTGCGACAAAAAGTATCGTTACAATGCGGTAGCAAATTTTCGTCGCACAATGGAAAAGTTTCATAGAAAATTTAATTGCGTGAGTTAGCGTGGACAACTCGTTAGTCCTTACCTAAATTATTTATATTTATACACCATTTAAACTAGTCAATAATTGTTAATAAATTGATATTTATGACAAAAGATGTACTAACCATAAGGCATGCATCGCACAAACGGATTTCCCGTGAACATGGGTGGGCATGTGCATATTGGATTGTGTTTTACCACTACACACTTTGCATCAACCCCACATGCCCCAGCACATGGATTAATGCATTTTTGATTGCTACACGCTGTATTTGCTGAACAATCTGAACTAACAGTACATTCAGGACGACACGAAGGAGGGCTGCCTCTAAAGCCTGGTATGCAACTGCAAACAGCTTGCCCGTTAATTTCTCGACATTGGCTGTTTGGACCACACGGTGATGGTAGACAAGGATTTGTCACTATAGGCACTGTAAAGTAATTTGTGTTTTTATGCAAACTAGAATATTTAGTGAATAATTTGTCATTAATGAAGTTACAACTGTTATATTACTATTTAATTATTTATTTAATTACCTTTAATTGGTGTACATTCGTAAAAAGCATTGCCTGTCATTCCTTGGGTACAACTGCACATGGGAACGTGGTTAATGACATCGCATATTGCAGTTTGTGCACAGGTACCTTTGCATGGGTCGACGCATTTATTCTGGACGCACGCTTTGTTTCTTGGGCAATCAGAGCTTAGCACACATTCGGGTCGACAACTCACGTAAGGGTCCCCTTGGTGTTCAGGTATGCAATTGCATATTCCGTTTGAGCAGATTGCGTTCGCTCCGCATGGAAATGGGCTGCACTTATCGTTGACATCGACGACAGCATCTGCACCACATAAACATTTCAAATTATTCAAACATTTCAAGTTTTATTTTAAATAAAACGTGTTTTCCACATGAATAATTACTATAATACGCACCAGATGGTTTATGGATGCATGATGTAAAAGCATCACCGGTGAAGCCTTCGGAACATGTACACATGGGTGTGTGCCGAGACACAGTGCACAGAGTGTTTATTCCGCAAGAGCCGGGACAAGGGTCACGACATTTCTGTTGGATGCACGCTTCAGAAGATGGGCATTCCGAATTTATAGTACATTCTGGTCTGCAGTTTGGCGGGTTCCCAATATAAGTAGGCATACATGCACATGACGGTACATTTCCAATATCCTGGCAAATTGAATTTGGTCCACATGGCGATGGTACACAAGGATTCCAGTACGGTTCTAACTCAGAATTTGGGAAAGGCGCTGCAAATAAATGCTTATTTTAAAAAGGACTGCGATGCTCAGTAACATGATGAACACGGTGCATACATTTTGTTTATTTTTCTCTCGAAGTACCCATACAAACCGATACTTTTTGGGCAAAAGTAGGCAGTAAGTAGAATAGTATTTTTCTCTAAAATATTGAATTTATATACTCCCTACACTGGAAAATTGTATGATTTCCGTAAAAGTGGGATAGTTGCCCCATGAGGATAGATGCCCCGAATTTTAAATCAAGAGTTACAAACATATAACAGGCACAAGGAATATTTTTAAGTAAAATCCCCCCCTCCCCTCGCAGCCAATATGCGAGTTGCAGTCGCGTGCGATGAATGTATCGTGCGTAAAAAAAATAAGTTCGATGATTTCGCTTACTGACATGGCGAATTACGAAGTAATCGGTTGCTGGAAGCGTTTATATTTAAGTGTAGGGTTCGAATATTACTTATAAGTACATGTTTAATTTTTTTACTGAAAACATTATTATTTTTTTAATTAGGGGCATCTATCCTTTTCGATAGGGATAGGGGCCCCTAATTAAAAAAATACATATTAGTGTTCGACAATTTGTGAGTATAGATACCCTTAAGGTTTAAAAGACCCAATCATCTGATGATTACAATTTATAATATGCAAGCATTGGTTACATGAGGATTATACTATTTATGGTAACAATTGCAACAAACCATATTATAACTTTAAGGAAACTTAAGAAGTGATTCAGTTTTTTTATAAGAACATTTGTGATTAAATACAAATTATAATTTATAATGTGCAAGCATTGGTTAAATGAGGAATATACTATTTATGGTAACAATTGCGCAAACCATATAAAAAGAAAACTTAAGAAGTGATTTTCAGTTTTTTTGTAAGAACAGTTGTGTACAAATCAAAGTTCTGGGTTACGTGCCATTGACAAATTTAGATATTTTTTTTGGTATGATTTAACCACAGTGTTTTATTCCTTTTAAAGAAATTAAAATAAATAAATAATAGTTTTTACTTAAAAAATCCGAAAGGGCAACTATCCTCATAGTGATAAAAGCATCGGGGCATCTAACCCATATTATAGGCATCTATCCTCGTCATTAGTCACTCGGAATGTCGGTTTTAAAATATATTTTACTCGTATGATATATTTTTACTCAATCCCTCATTACAATGCAGTAACTAATAGTCATATTTTCGGCAAAAAAAAAACATTTTCAAAATGTGGGGCAACTATCCCACTTTTACCCTAGGCGATGCAGATGGGGGATGAAATCTTTAATATTATTATGAAATGGAAAACAAAACTTACTGTAAATATTTATTGAGTACTTACGAGGTAAAGGTGAACACCTAGTAAAAGGATCACCAGTGTACTGAACTTTGCATTGGCATATAGGACTATGATTTATGACTCTACATTCAGAGTTTATGCCACATGCATCGACGCAAGGATCTTGACATCTTAGATTGATGCAAGCCTTATCTTGTGGACATTCGGCGCTAGTGGTGCATTCCGGTCGGCATCCTGGAGGTATTCCTATGTAATCAGTTAAACAAGAACATACAGCCTGTTTATTAACCTCTCGGCAGCGACTGTTTGGTCCACATGGTGAAGGTCGGCATACATCTATTGGTGTATCGGCTATTGCTGAAAAACAAGATATTTTTAGTTATTTTATCAACAGCCACTAAAGATATAAAAAAATTAAAAAAAATATTTACCTTCAGGTGCACAAAAGCGGAACGGGTCGCCAGTAAAACCTCGAGGGCAAGAACATTGTGGAGCGTGGTTTACTACTTGGCACATAGCGTTCGGTGCGCATACACCTGGGCAAGGGTCCCGACATTTGCTCTGTAAGCATGCTCTGTTCGACGCACAGTCTGTGTTTATTGTACATTCAGGCCTGCACCCCTCGTATGGGTTTCCGTAATATTCTGTCTGACAAGTGCAAGATCCAGCGCCTTTTAATTCATTGCAATTTGCGTTTGCGCCACAAGGAGATGGGTGGCAAGGAGACACAAAATCAGATTCTATTATTAGTATATGGCACTCAAAGAATGGATTTCCAGTGAAACCAGTTAAACAAGAACATGAGGGAGAATGACTGATCACGTGACATTCAGCATTAACGCCGCATGATCCCACGCACGGGTCTATGCATTTTTGGTTGATACAGGCTTGGTGAATAGGGCATTCAGAATTGCTTATACATTCTGGCCTGCAGTAAGGAGGAGATCCTCTATATCCAGAAAGACATGAACATGAAGGACCGCCTGAGATTTCCTTACATATTGAGTAAGATCCGCATGGTGACGGGTTACAAGGGTTGACCGAGTCCAGATCGATAAACTCAGGTATGTTTATACATCTGATGAACGGATTCCCAGTGTTCGATTTGGGACAGGAACAAATTGGGCTATGGTTTATAACTTGACATATTGCTTCAACTCCACACGCTCCTTTGCAAGGATTCACACATTTTCTATTATTACACGCTTCATTTGGTAAGCAATCCGAGCTAACAGTACACTCAGGTCTACATGAAGGAGGGCTTCCAATAAATCCGACCAAACATGAACATACCGGTTGCCCATTAATATTTCTACATTGGCTGTTAGGTCCACATGGGCTAGGTTGACATGGTTCGGGCCTGATAACTGAAAATTAGAAAAATACATATGTAGCGATGCCTATACCGGGTGTTGCCTGTAATAGGAGCAATCAATTTAGGGATCATTTCCACACCACAAACGTAACAACATTTATTCTACAACTTTTGAAAATAACTTGTTGTTTACGAAATATGAATGAATTTAGATTTTCCAAGCCAGTAATGTATTGCGAAAACTACGAAGTTTGTAGGCTGACAGTAGATGTCAATTAGACTATTGGATGGAGTACATTGAAAATGCTATTTAGTTTGTTCGAATAAATCCCAAATAATAAATTACATTTTTGTAAAAGTTGTAAGAACAAATGTTGCTACGTTTATACAGTAGAAACGATCCCTCAATTTATTGCTCCTATTACAGGCAACACCCAGTATAACGTAGGGACTTTGAGAAAATGATGATATTCGCGATTTAAAACAAATGTACAAAAAAAACGTACCTTGCATTGGGATGCAATTGACAAAAGCATTCCCAGTCATAGCATCAGGGCAACGGCACATTGCAATGTGGCGGATGACTTCGCAGTTCGCGTTAACTGCGCATACGCCACTGTTACATGGGTTTACGCATTTATTGCGCACACATGCTTTATCTTGAGGACAATCAGAGCTTAGAACGCATTCAGGGCGACATTCAAAGTAAGGGTCTCCGTGGTATTCTTGAATGCATGTGCACTCGCCATTATTACAAACAGCGTTTGCTCCGCAAGGCGATGGATTACATGTATCAATTTCATCATTAGATATTTCTGTAAAAATAAGGTGAAACTTGGATTTTACATTATGTCAACTCTGCTGTTATGGTTGCAATTCAACCAAATTACTGTATTTCATTTACACTTACAAGTATAAATTAATGCAAGATTTTAAATTTTAAAACAATAATTAATACATACATAACGTCACGCCTTCGTTCCCAGACTGGGGTAGGCAGAGCTACAGAATACCAACAACTATAAACTTGTTGATATTTCTGTAACCACATTTTGCACAATCTGGCTAAGATGTTTAATAGTGTATTAGTGACAGGTTGCAAGCCCATCGCCTAACAGTACTACAAGCCCTAACTCCCTTAGTCGCCTCTTACGACATCCACGGGAAGACATGGAGTGGCACTACTCTAACCCGGCAACCACACGGGGTAAATACGGGGGGGGGGGCATTAATTAATAATAAAACCTAATTAGCACTCTGGCGCGACTGCAAAGCGGAACTAAAACTGTACAATTAACTACAAATACGTATTTGCTCCTTATTACAATCAAATAAGGAACAAAAGTGGATAGGCATGTCTTTGTAGTTTATTTTAAAATATCTAAGTGTTATTTTAAAATATCTCATTTCGGTTCGCTTCCGAGGGTAAGTGTGCTAAAGTACTTAAGTGAAACCAATAAGAAAATGCAAATGGCCCTTATAGAAGATGGCCCATCATCGGCCAGTGTAAGGAACGGACTAATACGTAAGAATAGAGAAGGCAAAACAAGGAGATACTCATTTCATAGAACGTATCGTTTCACCGAATTTCACTTCATCGAAAGCTATTTTCTGCTTAAACCCTGCTGGTTTCAGGTTATCTTAAACATTCATAACGTAGGTAAGGTTGGATTACACTTGTGACTAAAAAGTAAACTCCTTCGCCTAGAAAAGACTGTCAATGAAATGAAAATTCTGTGATAAGTTCTACGAAATGAGTATCAGTGAAACAAGGGTAAACCGTTGCTTGCTCTAAGGCTGGCCCATGATGAACCATCGAGAAGAGGGGCAAACAACATTTTAAAATAATCGTATTAGATATAGTAAGGTGCCCATATAGATTTAAAAAAAACATGCCGATTTAAAAAAAAAACTTGCGTAAAAAGCCTCGAAGACGGTGTTATTACTATGCTATTAAGTTAGATATTATATAAAACGTATTAAATCAATTTACCTTGTAATTTACATTTCGTAAAGGCATCGCCTGAATAATTGTCAATGCATGTACAGATAGGTGTGTGATTTTTGATTGTGCATCGTGTGTTTAGCCCACATGAACCTGGACAAGGGTCTCTGCATTTCTGGTTCATACATGCTTTATCACTAGGACAATCAGAGTTAATTGTACACTCAGGGCGGCACTCGGGTGGAGCGCCGATGTAACTAGGTAAACAGGAACACGAGGGTATTCCACCTATGTCTCTACATTCGCTAAAAGGTCCACAGGGGGAAGGTAAACACGGATATTGAGGTTTTTCAAACTCAACTGGATTAATTATTAAATAGCAGCGATTAAATGGATCTCCAGTAAATCTATCCATACATGAGCATATTGGACTGTGATTTATAACATGGCATAAGGCATTCTGCCCACATTGCCCCACGCAAGGATTGCTGCACTTTTGAGCTATACAAGCTTTGTTTGTCGGACATTCGGCACTGACAATGCATTCTGGCCTACAACTAGGTGGGACTCCCTTATACCCAGGCGTACATGAACAGACAGCTTGGTCGTTTATCACTTTACAGGCACTATTTGGACCACACGGTGATGTAGAACAAGGATCTCTAGTTGGTTCCAAATCTGAAAAGGTTAAATTCACAATTAGAATACATTATTTAGTTACAGGGCCTATAGTAGTAGTTTTTTTCTTATCTACCCTTTTTATGCAAAGCACAACAAAAATTAAGAGATATGAAAAACGTCGGGAAACCATATTGTTTACCCAATTGGTACTTACGTAAGATAGGTATGCAGTTTTGATACGGGCTTCCTGTAAAGCCTAGAAGGCAAGTACACATTGGTGTATGATTAATCGTTTGGCATTGAGCGTTCAGTCCGCAAGTGCCCGTACAAGGATCTTGACATTTGTTTTGCTGACATACTCTATTAGAAGGGCAATCGGTGTTAACTGAACATTCCGGCCTGCATCCTTCGTAAGGGTTTCCAAAATAACCAGGGAAACAACTACACGACGCTGCGTTATTATGTTCCTTGCAAATAGCATTACTTCCGCATGGCGAGGGTGTACAGGGATGTTGAGTTGGCTCGGTATCGAATGCGATATGACAATTAACGAAGGGATCACCCTTGTACCCCTGCGGGCACACACAGTTCGGTGTGTGACTGAGGACTCGACATTGCGACATTATTCCACAAGCACCAACGCATGGGTCGGCACACTTATGGTTAATACACGCCAATTGATAAGAGCATTCGCTGTTGCTGGAGCATTCTGGGCGGCAGTTAGGTGGTGCTCCAACATATTCTGGTGTACAAGAACATGACGGCAAGTCATTTATAACTTGGCAAACTGAATAAGGACCACAAGGTGACGGCGTACATGGATTAATTTGTGGTGGAATTTCAACCGCTGCAAAAGAAAATATTTTTTAAATTACGAAAAGTTTCCGTTAATCTTGATTGTAACTTCAATAAGAATTATACGTAAGGTTAATATAGTGCTCTAAGGTTAACTCACGCTTTGGTATGCATCTAGTGAACGGATTCCCTGTAAAATCGTTGGGACAAGAACAAATTGGACTATGGTTTACAACTTCACATTGAGCCCCAATACCGCAAGCTCCGTTACATGGATTTATACATTTGTAGTTGTTGCAAGCTTTGTTCAATGAACATTGTGCGCTGGTCATGCACTCGGGCCTACATGTGGGTGGGTTTCCTAAATAGCCCGGTAAACATGAACATACTGCAACGTTTTTCACTTCTCGACATTGGCTGTTAGGTCCACAAGGACTTGGATTACACGGCGCGGTGAGTGAAATTGCTGCAAGTAAAAAAAAATGGAGTTCGTATAATAATTCTTAATTTAAAAACGACTGGATCTGTTAATACATACCTTCAATTCTATTGCAGAAAACAAATGAATTGCCCGTGAATCCAGCTGGACAGCTGCACATAGGCACATGATTTACAACTTCGCAAAGAGCATTGTTACCGCAAGTATCGGGGCATGGATTGACACATTTTTTATTTCTACATATTTGGTTTCTTTGACAATCTGTACTCATTGTGCATTCTGGCCGACAACCTAAATAAGGGTCGCCGCGGTAGTCAAAAAGACATTTACAATCTCCATTGTCACACTCAGTATTAGGGCCACATGGAGAGGGGTTGCATAAATCTGTAGGCGTAGGATCTGGAAAAAACGTTTTCTTATGTTACTCGTAAAATGAAGAGTTCTCATTTTTATCAGTTAGAGTGATTTCGAATATGTTTGATTGAATAGTGTAACAGGATGTTTAATTGAATAGGGCTCAAAATTTATTAAAAGCTGACGCTTTTAATAAATTTTAGCATGAAGATTGTGTTGGTTATCCATTAGCAAAACGCAATAATTTATATTTTTTTAAAGCTTCGTTTTTGGTCTAAGTAATACAGCAATATTACATGGAAATCATGATTGCAAAGCATTAAAATCACCCAACATGACCTTAACTTAACATTCATCACTCATCAGCAGAGGGCGGAATTTCTTATGTCAAAAATTGAAATGTCATAGGGATAGAACATATTGCAGTATCGACTTTTCCAGTTATCGATATTGTGTAATCACTAATCCCTTTGTTACTTTAGTTTTGCTTTTATATTAAAATGTAAATGTCATTATTGATTCGCATTTAGTTATTGTTTTCAACAATACGTGAAGTTTTAGTATTTAATTTGTAAATATTATGTTATTTTTGTCTAAAACACATGTCTTTATTAACGGTAAAGAACAAATGAAAATAAATCTAAATGTAAGACGTAGAACTATACAATAATAATGAAAAGTACACGTACATTTACCAAAAACTATATAAATCTAAAAGACCGCTACTAGAGGGCATTTTTAATATTGGAAAATTATTTTGCTAAGTGTAATGTATCGATAGGAGGTATAATTCTATTCGGTAAAAGATCTTGTGCTACGTGAACCAGAGCCCCTAGCCAAGATGCGTTCGCTATCTAGCGTTTCGATTCGTTTTGTTTTTAAACCAATCGCGTCACTGGTAGATCACGTGACTTTAGGTATGACGCAATCTACCAGTGACGCGATTGGTTTAAAAACAAAACGAATAGAAACGCTAGTTAGCGAATGCATCTTGGCTAGCGGCTCAGAACTACTTGTCGATAGTCGATAAAATACGTCGTTCTATCCCTATGACATATCAATTAATGTCATGAGAAATTCCGCCCTCTGCTCATCAGTCTCATCACACGACAAATCAAATCAAATCAAATCAAAATGTTTATTCAGTAAATAGACCCCCATGGGGCTCTTTTACACGTCGGTAATATAAAGTGAATTTACTAGCGCTTCAGATAAGACCATCATTGCGGAGAAGAAGCGCCAAGAAAGTCCAGCAGAAGGTAATTTTTTTAACCATAAAGCACAAAAATACTTAAAACTAAGTTACATTACAGGTACTTAATAAAGTAATAAATAATAATTACTAAAGCTTGAACAAATAAAATCAATACAAATGTAAGGCTAATAACATTAAACTAAAAATAATAAGTCTGGGAGAACAACACGACGAGGTCTCTACGTCAAAAGCCATAACTAGAATAATAAACTGAAGAACCAGTCCTTGCAAACGTGAACAGACCGGACCCCACAAATAGCACCCGTTCACGAGTATGACGCGTATCTCAGCCATCACCAGACAGACTAAATATATAAATAATAATAATAATAATAATGTACTAATTCATAGTAAATAATAAATTATTTATTTTCGACTCAAATTGTTACACAATAATTGCCAGTGGTTTAATTACCTTGTTGTACGAAAGTACATGCGGCGAACGGGTCACCTCGGTACCCTTCTATACAGGTGCACATAGAAACGTGATTAATGACAGAACATCGTGCATTTTGTCCACATGATCCGGGACACGGGTCCGTGCACTTTTCATTTATACACGCCAGAGAACTAACACAGTCCTGGTTTGTGACACATTCTGGTCGACAGTTGGGTGGGCTTCCAAGATAGCCGGCTGAACATGAACAGGAGGCATGCCCTCTGATGTTACGACACGTTGCGTATATGCCACAAGGCGATGGAACGCACGGATCTTTTTCTAGTAGCGACGGCTGGGTTACTAAAATAAGGTAAAAAAGTTAAAAGACGTTCTAATTGCGGTGGTATATGAAATAAGTGTATATGTAAAAGTGCTTACTGGGTTTGGCGTAACATCTCGTAAATGGATCTCCTGTAAAACCTGATGTACAGCTACAAATTGGATTATGATTGAATACTCGGCACTCTGCTCTTTGGCCACAAGGTCCAGGGCAAGGATTTACGCATTTTTGATTTATACACGACTTGTCCGCTGCACAATCAGAATTCAGTAAGCACTCTGGTTTACAAGATGGAGGATCACCAACGAAGTTGGGTAAACAACTGCATACGGCTTGGTCGTTCACTATGCGGCATTGACTGTTTGGTCCACACGGATAGCAATCATTTGTAGGAAGTTTATTTACAGCTAAAAGTAAAAATACCAAAATTATTTTAGTGTTTAAAAGAGTGCTTAATGCTTGCTTAATTATTTCGTTCAGTTGACTTACGGGGAATATTATTACATCTTCTAAAGGCATCTCCAGTGAAACCCGAAATACAGTTGCAAGTTGGGTAATGGTTAATCACATAACATTCTGCATTGATTCCACACATGCCAGGACATGGATCTTGACATTTATTTCCAATGCAAGCCCTATTTCCTGGACAATCTGAATTTGAAATGCATTCTGGATGACACCCTTCATATGGATTACCAAAATAACCCTCGTTACATGTACATGATCCCACGTTGTTCTGTTCTTTGCACAATGCGTTAGAGCCGCAAGGTGATGGAGTACAGGGTGTAAGTATTTCAGAGTGAAGTTGCAATAAGCATCCTGTGAAGGGGTCACCAATGTAGCCTTGAGGGCAGACACACATAGCAGAGTGGCTGACTACTCTACATTCAGCACTGGATCCACATGCTGCAATGCATGGGTCTTTACATTTTCTATTGACACAAGCCAAATGAGAGGCGCATTCACTGTTGCTGATACATTCAGGTTTGCAGTAAGGTGGTTGACCATTAAAATCCGGCAAACAGGAACATGATGGGCTTTCATTGATTTCTTTACAAACAGAATGTGGTCCGCATGGAGATGGTTCACAGGGATTGACAAAAATTGGTGTATCTATAACATATTAAAAATAAATTTTAACATATTCGTTTTATTTATTTCTTCAACCATGTTTTTATTATATTACTAAGGAACTTACTCGGTACCGGAGTACAATGTGCGAATGGGTCGCCAGTATAAGTCGGTGGGCACGTACAGACAGGATTGTGATTTATAACTTTGCAAATTGCTCTTAATCCGCATGCTCCTACGCAAGGATCAACACATTTTTGCCTCATACAGGCCCGGTTTTGTGGACACTCGGCGCTGACCACGCACTCGGGCCGGCACGCTGGCGGAATGCCGATGTACGAAGGCAAGCAAGAGCATACAGCTTGGTTATTTATTTCTCGACATTGGCTATTTGGTCCACACACTGCTGAACTGCACGGATTTTCGTTTGATGGTGCTGTTGAAGTTCATGACACAATGGATAAATAAACAGATAATTAATTCATAGTACTTACTATTAACACCTTACTATCAGTTTTACCCGTACTCATGTATCAGTGAAAGTGCAAGCCTTGAGATCTATCGTCAGATATATCCGTGGATACTGTGAGTGTTGCAAGTTGATCGGTGGGTATTCCGATAAAACAAAAATGAAATCAAATTCCGTGGAACCGAAAAACTTTATTTTTATATGATTAGGAGAAGGCACAGGAGCACTGTTACATTGACTGGGGAACAACTTTCAAAATTAATGGAATTAATGTGTTTCTCTGTTGTAATTATAGAATAGAATCGAAAAAAAATATTTGACACCAAAAATAAAAATAAATAAAATAACATAGAAAACATATACGGAATGCATGAGTTGTGGCACCAAAAAGGTTCCCACTCAGCATAATGTCAGGAGACCGCCTCGCTGGTTTTCGGTTACATATTGTTTTTGGTTATAACAATATATGTATTTATAAATGTAAGTTATAAATTTACCTCTTATTTGATTGCACAATACGAACGCATTTCCACTGAAACCATTATTACAGCTACACATTGGAATATGGTTAACAACATTGCATATTGCATTTTGTCCACAAGCTCCAACGCAAGGGTCGACGCATTTTCTTTGAACGCAGGCTTTGCCTTGGTCGCAGTCGGTGCTATAAACACATTCCGGACGACAGTTGAAGTAAGGATCGCCATGGAATTCAGGTAAACATTGACATTGACCGTTGACACACTCTGCATTTCCAGCGCAACGCACATTGGCGCATGAATTGCTGATAAGAGGTATATCTGAAATGCATAATTATATTACACATCTTTAAACTATTACGGTTATTATTCATAAATTTCATAATACTTATAACGGTACGAGGGCTGCCTTTTAAGTTCTGGGCCTCTATTCAACTGCGTTATAACGATATCGTGTTTGACGTGTTTTAGAATCGTTTATGTCACAGTCGCCATTATTGTAAATGACATAAGAGTTATGAAAACGTTGACAATGCGGAAACACGTCAAATACGATATCGTTATTACCGTGTACAATCCCAGCCCTGTCGTTCGTCCCATGATTATTAAAAAAAAACTAGTATCATATTAAAATATTTGAATTTAGAATTCGAAATCTAAAGTAAAGAATGACTCGAGATCGGCCGAACCGAACAGCGTCGGTTTAAAGTTGACAAGTCAGTTGTGTAAATAGAAAATTGGAAGGAAAAATTACGTGCGATAATTATTTACAACTTCAAAAGGGGTTTAACGTGTCTTTAGTGCTTTGAAGAGCTGACTACGGTTTTTAATAACAAAGCACCATTCATTCGGCCTGTGGAACGTTGGTATTTGGAATTTCAACGTGATTGCTTTCTGCCCTCATAAGTCAAAAGGAGGTATCTCAAATACATTAGCCAAAGCAGAATCAATCCTATCCCGTTAGTAATAAGGTTGCATTTGCTATGGAAACTTTGTCTGAGGTACCGCCATTTGTCTTGGCACGGCAGCTTTAGTCTTAGTGATAGGCATGGTGAAGATCGACCTAAATCAGCCGTAACCCAGGAGAACATTTATGCTGTACGGCAACTTATCGAAGATCGCTATGCGACATATCGTGAGATAGAAGCTTCATTAAGCATTTCAGGGACCAGTGTTCAAAATATTTTGCATGGTGACTTAGGCGTAACAAAATTGATCTCACACTGAATACCACATTTACTTGGTGAATACCAAAAAGCGGCTCGCGTTGGATGGTGTCGCAAAACTCTGCGGCAATTCAATCGAGGAGACTCTTAACACGTTTATGACATTATCTGCGGTGACGAATCTTGGATATACGCCTACGCGTACAGCCCAAACTTAAGCCCTAATGATTTCTTTACTTTTCTAAAAATTAAGCTACGACTTTGTTTGTGGTCAACGGTATCGGACGCCTGAAGAATCTGTTGAGGCATATAAAACGGCAATTTTGGAGAAACCCCGACGTCAGACTGGAATAAGTGTTTCGAAAACTGGTTCGCTCGAATGAAAAAATGTATATGATGTGAAATATATGTGTGTGTGTGTGTGTGTGTGTGTGTGTGTGTGTGTGCGTGAAATGTGTATGTGATATGTATATCACGGTGATTACTTTGAAAAACAATAAATACCTTTTAACTCTGAAATTGTCTTTATTTCCAAACTTAAAAGACACCCCTTGTAACCACGATTAGAATATTTAGCATTTTGCTCTTAAATGGCTAAAGCTACCGGGCTTGAATTTGGAATACCTACGGGGAGTTGTTCCGTGCATAGCCTCATGTTTAAAAATTAGTTATTGCTTATTTAGGAAGCGAGAAGAATTGAGTCATCGAGAAAAATAATACTTTTACTATCACAAAAGGTATAACCTAGGTAGGTACCATCGCCCATACTGTTTATTGTTGTTCCATGGTTGTTGGTTTGTTCTGTCCATTGGTAGACCTTATGCCTTATATAATGAGGTCCATCGATGTACAGTTAAGAGAGTTGCTGTTTGTATATCAAAAAAAAAAAACTTAAGATTGATGGTGATGATGTGTTTAGGAAATGAATATTAAAAGCGAAAGAAGGAACCCGGTCTCCTCTCCTACTATTTTAGAAATTACTTATAATTACTTAAATCCTTTTTTGAATTAAAAAGTGTATGTTTAGAAAATAATCTTCAAACTTCACTATTTTATGTAAGAGATGCTTTAATACTTTTGTCTTTTTAGTAAAAAGATAAAAGTTGGCGCAAGGCAAACTGCCCCTTGTGGTGTGGCTTTATAAAGATAATGACTCTAAGCAGAAGCATCACTTTATTAGGTTTCTAATATTGAATACAAATAAAACATAGACATAGATGTGGAACCGTCAGTGCTAGAGCCCGACTCGCACTTAACCCTTTGAACGCCAAGAACACCTAAAGGCATCTTGTACTACCACGCCATCGATGCTTATATTTGTCACAGATACAATGACAAATAGACCCGAGTATTTGTGACGTAAGGTTGAAATTAGCTGTGGTTTGCAGCTGTCATTGGCGTGTGAGGACGACTTTTGTATCAAGTCAAAGGCGGTGAAAAGGTTAACTCTTAATTTGGCAAAATTCTAAAAAGTTGTGAATTCAAACCCTATTTGGGTATTTTTCAATGAAATTGTAGCTAATTAAAGACTGAAATTAAGTTACGGTAACTTTTAGATGTGAGTAACGAAAATTACTCATTCATTTATATAGTTAACTTTCGTTACACACATGTAAAAGTTACCGTAACTTAATTTCAGTCCTTAATTAGGTACAATTTCTTTGAAAAATACCCATTTGATTTTGAACCAGCATAAAATATAATTAATTTAAAAAATACAAAAAGTGAACATTATGTTATGTCAAGTACGAGTATATTGGACACTACCAAATTAAGGGAGAGGTTTTTTTATAGTATATAAGTTTTAATAAACGATATATATTAGTCGGATTAACAAAGCACTGACACAGAATAAGAGAATCTAAAGCACAAATATTTACCTTCCTGATGTTTAAATTTGCAACTCGTGAAAGGATCGCCAATATATCCCTCATTACATGTACAGATGGGTATGTGATTTAAAACTTGGCATGTTGCAAAAATGCCGCAAGATCCTGGACAAGGATCTTGGCATCTTGAGTTCATACAAGCTCGGTCACTTTGACAATCGGAATGGATTGAGCATTCAGGTCTGCAGTTTGGTGGACTGCCAATAAAATTGGCCAAACACGAGCAAGTCGGTGAGCCACGTAATTTACGACATTCAGCATTCGGGCCGCAAGGCGACGGAATGCAAGGATCCTCAGTAATAGTAGGTTGTGTATCAACTGAAATGTAAATTTCCTTTAGAAACTAAATAAATTAGTTTTAACGAAATTAATTGGAAAACGAAATGTCCATTCGATTACTTACATTGAGTGAAAGTGCAAATAGTAAATGGATCACCAGTGTATGATACTTTGCAGGAGCATATTGGACTGTGGTTAATTACTTTACAATTTGCATTCAGGCCGCATGGCTGCGGACATGGGTTCTCGCATTTGTTGTTGACACACGCTTTATCATGAGGACACTCTGTACTTACTACGCATTCAGGTCGGCAATTAGGTGGCGAGCCGACATATTCAAGCATACAAGAACACGCCACTTGATTATTAACTAATTTACATTGACTGTTTGGACCGCAAGGGGACGGGTAGCAAACATCAATTATAGTTGGAGGCGGATGCGGTTCTGCAATAATAAGAAGTTTGAGTTTTTTGCTTCATACTCGTAATTATAATTATTAAATCAACTTGAACTTTTAACTTACCCTGATAAACGCAATATCTAAATGGATCCCCGGTATAGCTATCTGTGCACGAGCACAATGGGGAATGGTTCACCACTTGGCATTCGGCGTTAGCCCCGCAGCTGCCTGGGCATGGATCTGCGCATTTATTATTTAAGCACGCCTTGTTTAATGGGCAGTCTGAATTGACTACGCATTCTGGCCGACAGCCTTCGTATGGGTTGCCGATATAACCATCCAAGCAGGAACATGAACCGGCTTTACTTTTTTCTTTGCATATCGCATTAATTCCACAAGGTGTTGGAGAACAAGGTGTCGATGGTTCTATTTGCACTGGAGCCAGCGAGCATGCAGCGAATGGATCACCAGTGTGCCCAAATGGACACACACAAATTGGTGAATGACTAACTACTTTACACTCAGCGTTTGCACCGCAAGCATTAATGCATGGATCCATGCATTTATTATTTATGCACGATAAATGCAATGAGCATTCTTCGCTGTTGATACATTCTGGCTTACAATATGGAGCTGTACCCTGGAATCCTTCCAAACAAGTGCAAGATGGCGCTCCATTCGTTTCTCTACACAAAGAGTTGGGTCCACAGGGTGATGGTAGACATGCACTGACGGGCGGTGGCAATCGTTCAGCTAAAATCATTAATTATAATTAAACTTGTTTCTGTAGCATTTGTTTTTTTGAAGTGTAGGAAGTCATCATGTATCTCAGAAACTAATGTAGACGAAAAATTAAAATAAAATAGGAAAAAAAACAACTAGGTCTAGAACTTACGTTTATCTTTAGAATAGAGAACAAATTGTTATTTGGCAATCTTTGTATTTCTGTTAGTAAAATAATCTATCAGCAAAGAAGAAAAAAGTAAAAACAGTGGCGGTAAGGGTACAATCACCAATCGTGCAATATCAATCTATCGATGATTGATCGTCGTCGATCGATGCATCGATCAGTTGGTGTGATAGCACCTTACGGTTTCTGTTTACTTAAAAGAGCTATAAATATGTCCCGTGTCACTAAGAGGACTTTATTAGCTTTCTAATTTTTCATACTAATAAGATGTGCTACGTAGGTTTGACTGGTTTTTACAGTAAAATCGTAGATTAGTGCCTTTTAACTACATTAATTTAAGCAAGTACTTATATATTATTTACATTTCTCAGATATTAAAACGTTTACCAATGATAAGTCATATACTTACGAAGTTTAGAGCACCGCGAGAAAGGATTTCCAGAATAAGATAAAGGGCATGAGCAGATGGGGCTGTGGTTAACGACTTTGCATTCAGCGTTCACTCCACAAGAACCTTGACAAGGATCCACACAGCGCTGGTTGCTGCACGCTTTGTTGAGAGAACACTCTGCGCTAATGGTACATTCAGGACGACAGGTAGGAGGCGATCCTATGTTATTTGGTGCACATGAGCAAGTAGCTTGACCGTTTATCTGTCTACATATACTGTTAGGGCCGCACGGTGATGGTTGGCAGGGATTTGTTATAATGGGCTCTGAAATTTATAAATCATGAGCAATTAAGGTTTACTACATTTATGTGGTATTTACACCATGACGTGTCTTTTTTAAACTTACCATAAATGGGATTACATCCTACAAATGCATTTCCAGACATACGCTCGGGGCAACTACACATCGGTATATGATTTAGCACAGTGCATATTGCGGTAGCAGCGCAGGTGCCCGGGCAAGGGTCCTTGCACTTATTTTTTAGGCAAGCCAAACTGCGATCACAGTCCGAACTCTGCACGCATTCGGGTCTACATCCGAAATAAGGGTCCCCGTGGAATTCAGCGATACAAGTACATTTTCCGTTCAAACACGCCGCATTGGCACCACAGGGCGATGGGTTGCATGGGTCGTCCAGTACTGTAAAAAGTTAGTTTTTATGTTCTTATTTATTGTTGTCGTGTGCTGATCGCTAAAATTATTTACTATATTGCATTGTTATTATATACATATTACGAATTCACGTTTATTCTTACCTGGAGGCAACATTTGATTACATTGCGTGAACGCATTTCCCGTAAATCCTTCATTGCATGTACAGACCGAAACGTGATGCGTGACCTGGCATATTGCATTTATTCCACATGATCCTGGACAAGGGTCTTTGCATTTTTGATAAATACATGCTAGATTACTGGGGCATTCCTCATTTATTGTACACGTTGGCCTGCAGTTGGGAGGACTGCCTTCAAAATTCGGTAGACACGAACAGGAGGGAATGTTACCTAAATCTCTACACACAGAGTTGGACCCACATGGTGATGGAGTGCATTGATCTGCGGGCGTAAATAACTGTACATCTAGAAAAAAAAATGATTTTCATGAAGTCTATATGAAAATGTGTTTAATGTTATTTTATTATGATTGAGACTTAGGGTTAAAAAATAAATAGCTATAATATTTGTGTTTACAGGAAATTATATTGTAAATGAAAATGAATATATTCCCATAGGTAGTTACAGTAGGAAACATTCATACGATTTAGGAGAATATGTAAAAAAGCATATAAAACGCAATACAATAAATTTGACCCGTTTATTAAGATTTTGTATGAAATCAAAACTTGTTAAAATTTTAAAACTTCTTTAAAGGTTTAGATTGTTTTTTCGGTACCTATCCTCATTTTATTTACGTAATATTTTAAGTCAATGATATTGGCATAAACATAGTAATTTTTGAAATAAATGTATATTTCTTCATAAGGTCCGTTTAACATGGAACAACAGCTGTGATGTTATTCCTGTCGTCGATTTTGTATAGAGCGTTTTTGCGGGGGGTCTGAACTATGACTTTTAAAGCTTCATATCTTATGAAAAAATAACACGACAATTATTTTGCGTATACAGTTATCCTTCTCTTTCATAGCACTTTTTCAGAGCGCGTAAGATAAAAATATATGCATGTTCCCTATTCCGACGGTGCCTAGTGTAAGCGAATGTAATAACATCAAGTGTACGACTACGCTCGTATTATATTCCAATAGTAATATACTCGTAGGTAGGTATATCTATTGATTTTTGAAAACTAATCGTATATTGTACTAAGTAATAGAAAAAAACAAAAGTGGAAGAATAAGCAATATAAAAAATATTATTGGATTTACCTGGGATCATGTAGCACCTTGAAAAAGGATCACCCGTGTATTTGCTTTGACACGTGCATATCGGACTATGGTTAATAACTCTGCACTCGGCATTTAGGCCACATGGTCCAGGACAAGGTGATTCACATTTCTGATTCATACAGGTCTTATCTGAAGAGCATTCCGCGTTCACAACACACTCAGGCCTGCAGTTTGGTGGAATTCCTCTGTATTCAGGTAAACAAGAACAAACACTTTGGCCATTTGATATACGACATTGACTATTAGGGCCACATGGGGAAGGTTGACATGGATCCAATGGTATTTCTAGTATCGCTGTAAAAAAAAAATATATAAACTATGCGCCGTGTAGTCACAATAGCACATTGATAGTAAAAAGTGTACTCACGATGTTTAGAACACTGGCGGAAGGGATCACCTGTATAACCATGTGAACACGTACACATCGGCAAATGATTCACCACTTGACAGAAAGCATTTGATGCACATGAACCAGGACAAGGGTCAATACACTTATTTCTAGTGCAAGCTTTATTGCTCGGACAGTCCGTGCTTACTAAACATTCGGGACGACATTCTTCATATGGATTACCAAAGTATCCGTCGATGCAAACACAAGCTCCGGCACCTGACCTCTCTCTACACTCAGCGTTCGGACCGCATGGTGATGGAGAGCAAGGTGATAACTGAACTGGTATTAATGCATGTGAATGACACTCTAATGCTGCATCGCCTGTATAACTTTCTGGACATCTACATATGGCAGTGTGGCTCACAACTTGACATTCTGCGTTTAATCCACAAACATTTGCGCAAGGATTTTGACATTTTCTATTAATACATGCCATTTGAGATAAACATTCACTATTGGCTATGCATTCCGGGCGGCAATTAGGAGGTGCTCCAATGAACTCTGGCATACATTGACAAGATGGGAGATCGCCCCCAGTTTGCTGACAAAAAGAATTAGGGCCACAAGGAGATGGCTGACAAGGGTTGGCAGGCGGTGACAGCGGATCTTTGACTGTAAATAAAACAATAATAATTCAATACTGTGTAGTTAATGCAACTTTAAATTATTAAATTACATGAATACCACATAGATCAACTTAATTATAATTTGATCGTCAAATCGATTTAGAAAGAACTATACGAACCTATTGCTATACATCTTGTAAAAGGATCTCCTGTTAAGTGTAAAGGGCAGGAGCAGATTGGGTTGTGGTTTATTACTTGACACAATGCCGCCACGCCGCAAGTTCCTTGGCAAGGGTTTATACATTTCTGATTGCTGCACGCCTTGTCGAGCGGGCAGTCGGAGCAAGCAACACACTCAGGGCGGCAGGAAGGTGGTGCGCCGCGGTACCCATTTAAGCATGAACACACCGCTTGATCGTTGAATACCCTGCATTGACTGTTTGGTCCGCACGGGGTCGGCTGACATGGGTTTTTGGGTAGATCCACTGTAAAAACGAAATTAGAGGGATGATGTATGTGCGTTGCCCGATTACTCAAACACCGCTGGACCGGATTGTTTTTTTTGTTTTAAATGGTCAACACATCACGATCTGATGGGGATATTAGAGAAATCGAGGGAACTTCTCAAATATTATAGGCATAAAAAGGAGGAGGTTCCAGCATTTGCATGCAAAAAGTATCATTTAGTGAAGTAGAACTGATCACGAAGACCACAGATGACCACCGGAATTCTTCAACGGTACCTAATTCAAGTATGGCGAAAAATATCTCAGCGACTACTTATAACGAAGCACATTCAAATCCTATCCTACTAATATTATATACGCGAAAGTTTGAAATTATGGATGGATGTTTGTTACTCTTTCACGCAAAAACTAGTGGACGGATTTAGGTGAAATTTGGATTGAAAACAGCTTATCCCTTGGATAAGCTGTTATCCCATAGGCTACCTTTCATATCGCTATTCCCTCGGGAACTGATTTATACGCGTACGTAGTCGCGGGCGGAAGCTAGTGTTTAAATATATGTGTGACTTTCTCGCGACATTTCTTGTTTCTTATTAATTGAAATTTGGGACTAAATAACAGCATATTATGATCACTAAAAAGTATAAGCTGACTTACCATTTAAAACAAGTGTTTTTTTGCTGTTTTGAAGGCGGTTTCTTGTTATATAACATTGACTTTATTTCATATTTTTTTATGGCTCAGTAGTCGATATGGAACAGTTTCGCCATGTCCGTCTGTCCGTCTGTCCTTGGCTTAACTCAGATACTTTTAATACTATAAAACTGTTGTGGCATAGATATATATTTAAATTATCCCGGCAAAGTTGTAAAATACGAGTAAAACAAAAGTTTTTTTATACATTATAAACATAGTGTGAGGTGTCATTTGATAGCTCTTAAAAATCATTATGTACCTATTAGTTATATGAAGTTTTAAATTTGGTAACTCGTTTAGGAAATATTGAAAGTGAAATTTTCGCTACTTACGTGTTTGGAACCCTACACTGAAAATGACCCGACATGCTCTTACTCGGTTTTTAAATTTTGATATTGCACATCATGATTAAATTAAATTTATAACTATAAAAAAAAAAAAAAAAAAAAAAAAAATATAATATAATATTAAATTAAAAATAGCATGTATTTTGTACTTACGTTTAATAGCATTGCATTGAATAAAAGCGTTGCCCGTAGTTTTGGGCGGACATATGCAGACTGCCATATGTGTAACTACTTCACAAAGGGCATTTTCGCCACATGTATTTATGCATGGGTTAATACACCGGTTTCGGACACATGTTTTATCCATAGGACAATCTGAGCTCACGGTACATTCAGGTCGACATCCGAAGTAGGGGTCTCCATTATAATCGGGTATACAAGTACACACTCCATTTCTACAGATAGCATTCGAGCCACATGGAGATGGGTTGCATGGGTCATGAAGCGTGACCTCTGTTAAAAAAACATTGAAACATTCAAAAAACAGTATTTATATGAAGTTACTAATTTTGATGTTTGTTTTAGTACTTATTTGAAACTTAAAGCAATTTTATTATACATAATATTTAAGGAAGTAATTCATTGTAGGTTTACCTGTCTGTTCTTTTGGAGAGCACTGAATAAATGGATCGCCTGAGAAGTTATCGATACAAGAACAAAGTGCTAAATGAATTTGCACTCTGCAAATTGCATTTATACCACAAGACCCGGGACACGGATCAACACATCTCTCGTTGATGCAAGCTTTATCAGTAGTACAATCAGAATTAATGGCACATTCAGGGCGACAGTTTGGAGGAGTGCCAGAGTATTGGGGTAAACAAACACAAGAGGGCGAACCACCGATATCGCGGCACTCAGAAAATGGTCCACATGGTGAAGGCAAGCAAGGGTTACTTGGAACTGTGACATCAAAAACTGAAACAATAAATCGGTTAATATTATGTGCAATATTTATTATTCTCCTAAAATTTTGTCGAGTGATATGCATTTCCACTTACTTGGTAGTTGGTAGCATCGACTGAATGGGTCACCAGTGTACTGTGGCTGGCATGAACAAATTGGACTATGATTGATCACTTTGCATTCTGTATTTATTCCACAAACACCTGTACAAGGGTTTTTGCACTTCTGTTGTATGCAAGCTTGCCGTTGACTGCACTCAGCGCTAACAATACATTCTGGCCTGCATGAAGGAGGTGCCCCCAAATACCCTGCATTACATGTACACGCTGCCTGATTATTCACCACTTTACATGCACTATTTGGGCCACATGGTGATGGTATGCAGGGATCTCTCTGAACAACTGGTGTAACTGAAAAATAATAAACATGAACAAAGTTCAAATTTGCGTTCGTAATTACGTTTTTATTTATTTATTGTTCAAAACAGTACAGGTAACTACATCACTAACCTTGAATTTTTTCATAACATTGCTGATAAGGATTGCCAATAAAGTTATTAATACATTCACATTTAGGACTATGATCCACGACAAAGCAGTCCGCCTTAGAGCCACAAATGTTGTTGCAAGGATTTTTGCATTTGTTTTGTATGCATGCCAAGTTGGTAGAACAATCAGAATTAACGACACATTCAGGGCGACACCCTTCGTATGGATTTCCGAAATATTCGGACAGGCAGATACATGCACCTGCACCTCTTTGTTCTTTACAGACAGCATTCGGTCCGCATGGCGATGGCAAACATGGAGTTAGAGGAGTATCCTGAATCCTGCACGCTATAAAGGCGTCTCCAGTAAAGCCTGTAGGACACATACATTGCGGAGCATGGCTGATAACTCTACATTCTGCACCAGTTCCACACGATCCAGGGCAGGGGTCTGTGCATTTGTTATTAATACACGCTAATTCAGTTGAACACTCAGAATTAGAGACACATTCAGGATGACAGTTAGGAGGCGTGCCCTTGAATTCATCCCGGCAAGCACATGATGGGGAACCACTTATTTCCTTACAAATAGAATTAGGGCCGCATGGCGAAGGTAAACAAGGATTTACAAACACTGGTGGTTCTTCATCTGAAAAGTAAGGTTAAAAAGTCATATAACCAGAACAAGTGGACCAAGTTTGAGTTTTTAAAGATAAAAGGTAATATAATATTTATAAAGCCATTTATGGAAACTGAATTAATAAAATTGGGTAGGTACCTTGTAGGTGTTAAACTTAAAATAAATGTTTAAAAGGTTCTATGTTCGGGTTTTTTTGTTTTGAAGTTACACAATTATACAATGTCCTGTAGTGGACGTCTTTCGGTTGAGATGATGACAGTGTACTTAAAAATATAATAACTTATCAGGGGCGTACCTTGTACGAAACACCTGGAAAATGGATTACCGCTTAAACCAGGTGGACATGTGCAGATAGGGTTATGATTTATAACTTGACATTGTGCTGAAACTCCACATGCTCCTTTGCATGGGTCGATACAACGTTGACTGGAGCATGCTTGGTTGAGGGCACATTCCGCGCTAGTAACACATTCCGGTCTACACGTGGGCGGCGCGCCTCTATATCCCAGAAGGCAAGAACAGATGGCTTGACCGTTAATTTGCCGGCACTGGCTGTTGGGACCACAAGGTGATGGGCTGCATGGGTTTAGAAACTCAGTGTGTTTTATCGGCCTGCACTCCATAAATGCATTTCCAGATAAGCCTTGCGGGCAACTGCACATTGGGATATGATTATAAATATTGCATATTGCATCACGGCCGCAAGTGTTAACGCATGGATCCTCACATTTATTTCTGACACACGCTCTGGTCTGTGGGCAATCGTTGCTTACCAAACATTCTGGACGGCACCCGATATATGGGTCACCTTGATAATCTAGTACACATGTGCAGATACCATTGTTGCATTCTGCATTTGCTCCGCAAGGCGATGGGTTGCATGGTGTGGTTTCTAGTGTAATGTCTGTAATACAAATAAATAAAAATGTAATGTTAAATGTGTATTCATAATGAAAAATAAAGTTATTATTAAATGCATTTAATAATACCGTCATTCTCAGGCATTTGTTGACACTGAGTAAATGGATCACCGGAGTAGCGTTCGAAACAGCTACACTGAGCAACATGATTATAAACAGTACATTCTGCGTTCAAACCACAAGCTCCAGGGCATGGATCACGACATTTTTCATTGATACACGCTTGGCTACTAGAACACTCCGAATTTATTGTGCACTCAGGTCTACAATTTGGTGGGTTTCCTATGTAGTTAGGTTGGCAAGCGCAAGATGGCGCGCCGCCAATATTTCGGCATTCTGCGTAGAGACCACAAGGCGATGATAAACACGGGTCAGGATTTGCTATATACGATGGAGGTTGTATAACTGAAAGAAACAAAACATTTTAGTTTAAAGAAATTGGGTACTTCATCAACTCCTGTGTGAAAAAAACCTTACTTACCTTTCCATGGGTAGCACCTTGTAAAGGGATTTCCAGTTAAGCCTTGCTTACATACGCATATAGGACTATGATTGATCACGTTACAATCAGCATTTTCACCGCAAGAAGTAACACACGGATTGGAGCATTTTTGATTTTTACAGGCCAAATTCGACGGGCACTCGGAACTTACGACACATTCAGGCCTACAATTTGGTGGTGCTCCCATAAAGTTTGGTAAGCAAGAGCACACTGCTTGTCCCGTAATCTCCTTGCATTGACTGTTTGCTCCGCACGGTGAAGGATAGCATGGATTTGTATCTGCTATTATTGCTGCAAAAAAGAAGCACTTTTCAATATGTATGTTTAGTTTGTTTACAAAAATCCACCATTATTTATAAGAACATTAAACCCTAACAGGGAACATGCCTGAGAAACAGAATTGAGGTTAATTGTTACGATTTAGGAGAAAATGTAAAAAACGGCCAAGTGCGAGTCGGACTCGCGCACGAAGGGTTCCGTACCATTATATATGCCTACAACCACGGTCAAAAATATCAGGTGTTTTGTATGGGACCCCCCCTTAAATGTTTATTTTATTTCATTTTAATTATATCTCTTATATTTAATATACATTTAAATATTCTGTGAATATTTCAAGCGTCTACCTGTTGTCTTTATTAATATCGAGTAAAAAATGGCAAAAAAAACAGGTTTGTTGTAGGGGAGTCCCCTTAAATATTTATTATTTTCTGTTTTTAATATTTGTTGTTACAGCGGCAGGCAATGGAAATACATCATGTGAACATTTCAAATGTCTAGCTATCACGGTTCATGAGATACAGCCTGGTGACAGACGGACAGACAGACAGAGAGCGGAGTCTTAGTAATAGGGACCCGTTTTTACCCTTTGGGTACGGGTTAAAAAAAATGTTTTTCATGATTCATGGTCTAGATGAAAATGTGTTTAATGTTATTTTATTATGATTGAGACATATGGTTAAATAATAAATAGCTATAATATTTGTGTTTACAGGAATTATATTGTAAATGAAAATGAATATATTCCCATAGGTAGTTACAGTAGGCAACGTTGATACGATGTAGGAGAAAATGAAAATAAAAAGCATATAAAACGCAATACACTAAGTTTTAATCGGTTTATTAAGATTTTATAATGTAAAAAAAAAAACTTCTTTTAAGGTTTGGATTGTTTTTGGCAGCATCTTCATTGTATTTACGTAATATTTTAATTATATGATATTGGCTTGAACATAGTACTTTCTGAAATAAATGCAAATTTATTTATGGATCCGTATATTTAAAAATGAGACAACAGGTGTGACATCATTCCTGGGCCTCTATTCAGGTGCGTTAAAACGATATCGTGTTTGATACGTTTAAGAATCGTTTATGTCACAGTCGCCATTATTGTAAATGACATAGGAGTTATCAAAACGTTGACAATACGGAAACAGGTCAAAAACGATATCGTTATTACCTTGTAGAATTCCAGCCCTGTCCTAGATTTTGTAGGTATAGAGAGTTTTTGCAGGGGGTCTGACCTATGACTTTTTAAAGCTTCATATTTTATGAAAAAATACAACGACAATTGTTTCGCGTATACAGTTATCCTTCTCTTTCATTGCACTTTCCAGAGAGCGAAAGACAATAATATGCAAGTTCCCTATTATATGTATATAGATATTATAGGGAACATGCATATTTTGTTCACCTACATCCACACTAATATTGTAAATGCAAGGTAACTCTGTGTGTCTGTTACGCTTTCGCAGCTAAAAAACTGAACTGATTTTCATAAAATTTAGTATGGAAATAGTTTAAACCCCAAGAAAGGACATAACATGTTGTACCTGCGCTCATGATATACGACAAAGAGTCGCGGGCAACAGCTAAGTAATAATATAAATACTTACGTTCAATCGTTATGGTACAGTGAGAAAATGGATTGCCACTGTAGCCTTGTTGGCATGTACAGATTGGCACGTGATTTATGACGTGACATAGACTATTCTGGCCGCATGTCCCCGGACAGGGGTCTGTACATTTCATTCCAGAGCAAGCTTTGTTAAGTGGGCAATCCGAATTTACTACGCACTCCGGGCGACACCCTTCGTATGGATTTCCGGTATGCCCTTCTAAGCATTGGCAAGCCCCGACGTTGTTCTGTTCTCTGCAACGGGCGTTAGATCCGCAAGGACTTGGGTTGCATGGAGTTAAAATTTCTTGGTTCTCCGGTGGTTGTGGACTACAGTGTGAAAATGGATCCCCGATATAACCCACTTGACATATACACATAGGAGCATGGCTCACAGCCCTGCATTCTGCATTTGATCCGCATGCTCCGATACACGGGTCAACACATTTTTGATTTTGACAAGCAAGATTGTAATTGCATTCGCTATTACTGATACATTCCGGTCGGCAATTTGGAGGAGTTCCTTTGTATTGTGGCAAGCAAGCACATATATAACTGTTCGCGTTTATCTTACAAATTGAATGTGGTCCGCAAGGTGATGGTTCACATGGATTAACTTCCACTTCAGTTGCAACTGTAAATAAACGTACATAATTTTGAGAAAAATACAATACTCTACTTGATATTAATTCTGAGCTGGTCGAGTAGTAAACAATACCATAACACGTCAAAGACAACACGGTTTTATCCAGTACAATACTCGTACTCGTAGAAGCGCAGCCCGCTCACCGCGGCCGACCTGCGCGGCTAGCACATAACGGCGCGCGAGATAGACTAGCTGTCATTGTCTAATTAGAACGGTCGGAAAAAGGCAGGTAGTCTATCTCGCGGGCGACATAACTCGCGCGACGTCATGTGCTAGCCGTGCTGGTCTTGAGCACGAACATTTTAATCATACCATACATCACGTTTTGGAATCACCTTTACTATTCGAAAACTTGTTCTTAACATAGAGACTCGCCGTGTATATTATATTGTAGTTCTATAAAAACTGACACGGGGAGCTGGGCCTCTATTCTTCTGTTTTAGAATCGTTTATGACTCGGTTGCCATTATTGTAAATGATATAAGAGTCATCAAAACGTTGACAACACGGAAATACTTAAAACGAGATATCATTATAACACAGTTGAATAGATGCCCAGGGCCCCTATTCAGGTGCGTTAAAACGATATCGTGTTTGGCACGTTTAAGAATCGTTTATGTCACAGTCGCCATTATTGTAAATGACATAAGAGTTATCAAAACGTTGACAATACGGAAACGCATCAAAAGCGCTATCGTTTTTACCATGTAGAATCTCGGCCCTGTTACCATTACTCATAGACGTTTTCTCGGTGACGTTACTGACTCGATAGAAGGTAAAAGTTCGTGTTCGGGTTGCTAGGGTGTTTTTACGTATTTATATGTAATACTTACGGCGAATAGTACATCTTATGAATGGATCGCCTTCGAATGCCGGTGGGCATGTACATATTGGACTGTGATTAACAACGTCACAGACAGCAGCAACCCCGCAAGCTCCGACGCATGGGTTAATACATTTCTGATTATTACAAGCTTCTCTTAATGAGCAGTCTGAGCTTACTACACATTCAGGTCTACAAGTCGGTGGGCTTCCTCGGAAACCAGGTACACATGAACATACTGATTGACCATTCGATTGACGACATTGGCTGTTAGGCCCACATGGGGATGGATTACATGGGCTCGTTGTGGATACTGTAATAAATTATTATTCATGTAAATAAACACTGATTTTATGAGG
Source organism: Acleris holmiana (assembly GCA_949316455.1). Taxonomy (NCBI): domain Eukaryota; kingdom Metazoa; phylum Arthropoda; class Insecta; order Lepidoptera; family Tortricidae; genus Acleris; species Acleris holmiana. The sequence goes on from OX438766.1 coordinate 11,427,693, forward strand.
GCACTTTCACACGTACAGTCGTTATCAAATATATGGGAACATGCATGCTATTGTTACAAGCATACGAGCGTGTGCAAATATTTTTGGGCACCTTGTACCTACTCTCTGATGTTTTTGATGGTGACTGTACAAACGCAATAATTAAATTTTTACCTAATGATGGTCTACATTCCACAAATGCGTTGCCGGATCGTCCCATAGGACACGTGCACATAGGTATATGATTGAAGACTTCGCAAACAGCATTCAAACCACATGTACCAACACAGGGATCAACGCATTTGTAACGTTGACAACCTTTATCATGAGGACAATCCGTATTATAAACACATTCTGGCCTGCAACCAAGGTTTGCATCACCATGATAACCAGATATACACGAGCAGAATCCGTTGTTGCAAACCGTATTGGGGCCGCATGGACTTGGTTCACACGGATTAAATGGAGCAGCTGAAGTCACATCTGAAATAGAAAATTGTGTTATGAATCACGTAGATATTTATAAACAACAATTTTAAAGAAGCATAATAAAATAAATGTAATCACCTTGAATTGGTTTTGATATACATTGTTTGAAAGGATCACCAGTAAATCCATCTGGGCACAAGCATACTGGTACATGATTGTTCACAAAGCAATCCGCAAAGAGTCCACATGAGCCATCGCACGGATTGCGACATTTTTCTGTTACGCAAGCTTTGTCACTAGGGCAATCTGAATGAACAATGCATTCCGGTTTACAGAAAGGCGGCGATCCCGAGTAAGAACGCAAACATGAACATGACGCTAAGCCCCCAATATTGCGACACTCAGCGTAAAGACCGCAAGGTGAAGGTAGACACGGATCCGATGCAGTAGGTACACTGGGTAATTTGTCTGAAATGAGTTAAATAACGTCATTATACGTGCCATGTAAGCCAGATAGTAGGTACTTATTTACTCTATAAAATAATATGTTTAGTAGACTAAATTATAAAGAAGTTTAAAATCCGCAAACATGGTTATATTAATTGAACGACCGAGAAATAACAAAGCGTGTTCTTTAGCTCGAAAGCAAAAAAAATGTACTTACAAATAACGGCTAAGCACATCGTGAATGGATTTCCAGAATATCCAGGACGACAAGAACATACCGGACTGTGATTTATGACTTTACAGTCGGCGTTTTGTCCACACGGTCTCGGACAAGGATTTGTACATCTCTGATTAACACAAGCTCTATTTGTCTTACATTCGGAATTTATTACGCATTCAGGTTTGCAATTCGGTGGATTTCCAATATAATTAGACATACAAGAGCAAACAGGCTGTCCATTGACTTCCTTGCAAACTGAATTTGAACCGCAAGGAGATGGGTTGCACGTATTTATTACCACAACATCACGAACTGAAACACATTATTTATATTACACATTAATACTCGTAAATTATTTATTATTCGACCAATCAGTCAATTTGTAGTCGTATGTTTGTTTGACGATAACGATATCGTTGATCCGATTTTTATGAAATTTGAATAAAAAATGCTTGAGGTAAGTACTTATACCTAAAAATTTTAAGTTCGGACATAATTAGGATCAGTCAGGGGGTTACAGAGATAGGGGACAAATCAAGAGGTCTCTGTTCGGGGCAAACTACTAGTAGGTAGTAGGTGTATGTGATAGTGATAAAAATATTAAGCAATAGGGTATCTAAGCGTGTACCAGCTTCGATCTCGTCGTCACTTAACATCAGGTGAGACTGAGGTCAAATGCAAAACAATTTAAAAAACTGGGAAGAGAAAAACTGAAAGTATTCACCTAAATAAATTTATTTTCACAAGTACGGCTACAATAATTATGTCCTACTACCTATTTACTAAGGATGGATAATCTGAATGCTTACCAGTTATTGAAGAGCACATTGATAACGGATTCCCCGTAAAGCCTGTATTACAATTGCATATTGGCTGGTGGTTCGCCACATAACAGTTTGCGTTGTACCCACACACTCCTGGGCACGGGTCTCTGCATTTGTTTTTAAAACAGGCAGCCGTCAGTGGGCAGTCAGAGTCGATAATGCATTCGGGTCTGCAACCTTGATATGGGTCTCCCATATAGTCAAGCAGACATGTACACGACCCTGCATTTCCTTGCACCTTACACTCTGTATTCGCACCGCACGGTGAAGGTTCACAAGGATTAAGGTATTCATTTAAAGATGGAGCTGAAATATGATTAAATCTATGAATTGACTTACCAATAATCAGCCAGACACCGTAGAAGCACTTCCTCGGTCAGAAGCGTTAGTCGAAGCTTGCTGGGCTCGGCGACGTTTAGTGTTCTCCACTGTCCGGCGACGGCATCACTATCTCTAGCGGCACCATCGGAAAGCGGCCGTCGCGACAACGGCCAAGCTTACTGTAAGTGCTAGGTTATCTCCGCGTGCTCCGGTCTTAAGCAAAGGCATTAATATCCTACACATATAGTTAAATCAAAATGTTACTACCCTTCGAAAGCTTTTCCGTAATCCATTGATTAACGGAACTGTCTTGTCTTCGCGATCCTGTTTTAATGATGATTTAAAAGCACATATTATATAGTAACGACATCGATGAAATCACTCCCAAACTAAGCGATGGGCATGGTCATCACAGAATTCTAGAGTAAAATCAACTATACCGAACTATATCCTTTAACATTAGTACCTAGACCATGTGAGGCGTGACAATTTACTAACCACTTAAATAAGCACATTTTCCAAGCATGAATTATCACGCTTAGCAAAGCAGAGGGTTACATGCATTTTGCATTTAAACGTTTAATATTGCGCAACAGTTAACTTCACCACTAAAGATCAATTTAATAAGTAAACTATAGGTACCTTCTATTTGAATTCAAGTGCATTTTAACACATATGTGTACAATGTTTTGTAAGTTCAAGTTTACTGCGTAGTGACAAACGTCATGTGACTTCGCATTTATACAAAATAACTTGATTCCACTGTGGTCTTGTAACGCAGTAGTACAAAACGAAGGGTTTGTGTACAGATAACAGGTACAGGTAGACAAAAACGTACCTAGCGTTTATTATTAGGGTGCTGGACGATTAATCTCTTACCTCTGGGCGGTGTACAACCCTGGAACGGGTCGCCTTCCAGGCCAGGTTCGCAGGCGCAAGAAGCTCGGTGGTCAACTACCGAGCATTGAGCCCGCGGCCCGCACGCTTGTGCACACGGGTCTTTGCATCGTCTTCCAATGCAAGCTAGAGCCGCTGGACATTCGGCGCTTATCGTACACTCCGGACGGCAATTCGGAGGAGTCCCGATGAATCCGGGCTGGCAACTACATGCGGGAGTCTCTCCTGAGTTAATGCATAACGAGTTCGGCCCACAGGGTGATGGCTGGCATAGATCCACCGGCGGCACGGGATTGACTAAAAAAAATACGATCGAGTTAAAACTTAAACTAACTTTAATAACAAAGCACACGTACATTATATTCGTGACAGAACAATAAAAATACCTGGTATAGCATAGCAGTACGCGAACGGATCACCAGTGAAACCGTCGTTGCAGGTGCATATCGGTGAGTGCGCCACGACTTGACAACGAGCGCCGCGGCCGCACGCGCCCTCGCAAGGGTCGCGACATCGGTGGTCGACGCACGCTAGCTGCAGTTTGCACTCGGCGCTGACAAGGCACTCCGGCCGGCAGGCGGGCGGTGAGCCCACGTGCCCGGCGCGACAAGAACATGCGGCAGCGCCATTTGCGCTTACTGCGCATTCGCTGTATGGGCCACACGGTGAAGGGGAACAAGCAGACCGTGGAGGATCTGAAAGCGAAAAATGTACGTGCAATGAGGCCCACCATACCACAAACACGGAGATTTTTGTAAGTGAGAATTTGAATCTATCAGCAAGGAAATAAAGTTCAGTTACCTTCGCTCTTTAACAATTTTTTCAAATCTGACATTTTATATGAATTTTACAGTCTTTAAAATATAAGAGGGGTGACCCATAACTTTTGATAATCGGTATAAATAATGGGAGATAAGTAAATCGTTATACTTTTATTAAAATATGCACACTTTCTGTGTTTCTAAAAACTTAATAACGTCTTTCATCTGCTTTATTTTACCCCTTTAAAAATATTTTTACTTTTGGAGGTAAAATTTTGTACCTTTAAGTCATCATCAGCTATTGATTTTTATATAGTTTTTGAACATTACTCAGTGAGAAGTAGGAGTCGAAAGTAAGGGCTACATAACAGGGGAAGCGGTTATAAGTTTTGAAATTTGGTCCATGACGACCAAGACCAGCATTTAGCACCCTTGTCAATTAGAAGGTTCTGAAGCAAAATTCCTGCCGCGAATTCGTATTTTTTTACTCTAGCTTATTTTTAATATTTATACATCACTTTAAAAGAATAATGTTAAATAACTCGCGTAGATTATTTAATTTTGATAAGTAAATGATAATGCCACGGTTATTATTTTGAGGCCTCAATAATCCTGAAAAAGGCCGAAAAACCTATATAAATTTAGGTGACAGAGCTGGAGATAAAAAAAACTACTACAAAGTTAACTTATTTATCCTTAATCATAAAGAAAAACCAAGGTTTTATTACCAGTAACATTTTTTTAAAATAATGCATCAGGACTTCCTCCACACAGCTCCAAATAATTACAAATTTCACTTTTATTTCGCCGACATGTAAAATTGTTCTTGCATATGTTTTTTGTTTAGCTTTCACAGAAAAAATAAATGTATATATTTTTTCTCTAATTTAAGGTTCATTAGTGCCTTTGTATAGTTCTCATTAAAAGAATATCATTATAGGGATGGTTCATACCGATTATCAAAACTTATGGATCACCCCTCGTAGTTCAAACTAAGTTGCCTTGTTTATGTACCTACCGTGGCACACCGGGTCTCACAAGGTTAAACTAATAATTAAAGCGATATAATATAAAGAAACAGGATTGTACCTATTTGTTTTGTTTCCGTACAGTATGAAAATGGATCTCCAGAGGTTCCGGGTGGGCAGGAGCAAGAGGGAATGTGATTGTTTATGGAGCAAACGGCCCCCGTCCCGCAGGCACCGGGACATGGGTCTACACATTTCCCTCCCTGGCAGGTACGTGTTGGTGAACATTCTCCATTAGTACTACATTCCAAACGACAACCTACATACGGATCTCCGAAGTATCCAGAGAAGCAAGTACAGGTACCTGCATTACAAATTGCATTGCTACCACAAGGAGATGGATTGCAGAGGTCCGATGCTGGTGTGGGATTAACTGCAAAGTTAATGTAAAGTTAACAAATAGGTGTGTCCAGGGTGTCCAGGAGATAGTGGCCAACCTTACAGGGCTAGATAGCTCAACTCATGAGTGTCAAAAATATGATAAATCGTTTTTAGTAAAAATCGCACCGAAACAAGATATTATCAATTTAAAAAATCAGCATTTTGATGGCACTACTACAGTTAGTAGAACTTTTCTGTTTCGTTTTATGTGAAAGAAAGCTGATTAACTTTGCTTTGAAACCCTTTTAACGAATTTAAAAAATAATTAGCTGTTTATTTTAAATTTTACAATTCAAATTAAAAAATTAGGAATCTAAGTTTTTCTGTAGTGCTGTTATCTTAAAAAAATGCCTTTTAATGGAGATTCTAAACTTATATAACAATTGAGTTTATTGATTATAGCAGCGAAGTTATTATTAAGTATGGCTAACAAAGACTGAATTCCCTCAAACTATATAATTCTAGACTTTTGCTTCCGCTTAAAATCAAGTTAACTGGTTTCGAAATATTTTAAAAGAAAATTTACGTGAAAGTGAAATACAATGACACTACGATAAAAGTTTTCATAAAAAAAATGCACCGTCAGATGTCAAACTTGCCGGAAGAAAAACCCAGATTCCTAAACTTTAAATATGCATCAAAAAATAAAAAACTGCTTATTATTTATTAATTTCAGTAAGACACTTAAAGAAAATTTAATCAGTTTCACCTTTGTCACTTTGTGTGACTTTCACTGAACATGATTTAACATAATTTTGTCACTCTTGAGCTGAGCTATCTAGCCCTGTTAAGTCGGCCGCTATCTCCCGGACACCCTGTATATCAGTATTATTTGACTATCCTGTGGTGCTAGACAAGTTGCATTCGACAATCGTTAGCGATTATGTTTCGATTGATAAATGTATGGAATTGACGTAAGCCACCGAGATAGTAACGTGACACTTACGTCAATTCCATATATTTTTCAATCGAAACAATCGCTAGCGAGTGTCGAATACACCTTGTCTAGCCCCACTGATGTAATCGACTAAATGTTGGTTGATTTAATATATGTATTAAATATCATTTATTAATAGTTCAGTAAAATTACATTTTACCTTGCAAAAGGTCGGGTCTGCACCGTTTTGAATACGTTCTACAGGATACGAGAATAGGGTACAGTCAACAGCAAAATTTGATAATCACTTTCGAACCTTGTCACTTTTACTTTTTTGCCACATCCGAACTGTCACAGTACCGTTACGTTAGCGCGATAAAGTACTAATATGATCATCTACTTTTGCTGTTGACTGTACGTATGATAATGTTTAATGTACTACATGAATATATGTATATACTTGATGGTCACCATATATAATGTTTTTTTTTCTGAAACCGTTAACTTTTCAGGATTGTTATATTATAAAACAAACCTAACCTATCCGAGTCTCTACAATGGCCTTTTAAAAAATCTTGAAATGTCTACGGTTTCAGAAATAAAACTATTATATATCATGACCGTTATGTGTTGTGATCAATTATGTATTTTAAACGTTATTATATTACAATATGATACGAAACAATAATCTTTCGAAATTTTGTGCCGTTGTCCTTACTGCCCATAGTTGGAAGTATTCTCAGTAACTATTAGTAACTATCATGTAATGATACTAATGATTCAAAAACTAAATGTACACCGCATTTAGTCTTGTTAATTTCCTTAACCGGTCTGCCTTAAAAACATACCCGAAAATGGCGGATACCCGACCTTTTGCTAGGTACCCTTAATTCATAAGAATTTACTGAGCCATAACAGCCGCAATCAGAGTCAGTTAATAACGATTAAGACGTTCTTTCCTTAGTGATGATATTTAATACATACGTAACATCACGCCTTCATTCCCAGAGTGGGGTAGGCATAGCCACAGAAATACCAAAAACTCTAAAAAGACTTGTTTATAATTCTGTAACCACATTTTGCACAATCCGGCCAACAAGTTTACTAGTGTATTAGTGACAGCTTGCAAGCCCATCGCCTAACTCCTTAGCCTTTATTCCCTCTTCTCTTATTTAATATAACATTTTGAAAAAGGAACTAGTACTTACTCGTATCTCTAAAATATATTAAGTAGGGCGGTAAATCTTTATCTTTATCGCAACCGAAACCATATGCTTAACTAAAGAAATAAAATATAAATGATTATAACCAACTTCGTTCCACTTACCGAATTCCGAACACTGTATAAATGGATCCCCAGAGAAACCAGTTGGACAACTGCATATAGGTATATGGTCATGGACTCTGCATTCAGCTCTAAATCCACAAGAGCCTTCACAGGGATTCGTGCATTTTTCCGCGATGCAAGATTGGTGGGAGGGGCAATCAGTATTTACTAAACATTCCGGCCGGCAATTAGGTGGACCTCCTATGTATCCTTGGATACACGAGCATGACGGGTAATCATTGATTACACGACATTCGCTGTATGGTCCGCAAGGATTTGGTTGACATGGTTGTACGGGGAATGGTTTTTCGTCTTCATCAGGTAGAATGAATTCCACACATCTGAAGAACGCGTCGCCACTAGTTCCCGCTGGACAGCTGCATAATGGACTATGATTGATTACCTGGCAATGTGCTCCTATACCACAAGTGCCGCGGCATGGATCGGAGCACTTTAATTTATGACAAGCTTTATCTGATGGGCATTCATTACTAACTGTACATTCTGGTCGACAATCTGGTGGCGTGCCTCTATAATCAGGAAGACACTCACAAGATGCGAGGTTACCGTTTTCTTTGCAAATGCTGTTTGGACCGCATGGTGACGGTTGGCACGGTCTAGTGGGTCCAATTTCGCTTTTCGCACACTGATCGAATGGATCTCCAGTGAATCCTTTAACACACGCACATGATGGAACATGATTAATAACTGTGCACTCGGCGTTAGAACCACAAATTCCTGGGCATGGGTCTACGCATTTATTTCTTATGCAAGCCTTATCAGCGGTGCAATCGGAACTCAAAACACATTCTGGTCGACAACCTTCATATGGATTGCCATGATAGCCTTCTAGACACGAACAAGCTCCAGCACCATCGCGTTGTGTGCATATTGCGTTAGCCCCGCACGGCGAGGGATCGCAAGGTTGTGGTTCGTTTTCTGTAATAATTATAACGGTAAAAATCATATTAGTGTGAGTAACATTTTAAGCAATAAATACTAAAAATGTAAATTTCAACAACTGGAACAAATAGTGACTATATTATTATTTACCTTTTTCGGGCACACATTGCAAGAACGGATTGCCAGTATATTTTTCTTTACAACTGCATGAAACAGTGTGGCCCACAACATTACATTCGGCATTGACGCCGCATGATCCAGGACAAGGATCTAAACATTTGTTTTGGACACAGGCTTGATTCGAAGGACAATCTGGATTAATGATGCATTCAGGTCTACAATTCGGTGGCTGTCCTATATAATTGTCAATACATTTGCAGTTTGCTTTGCCATTTCTATCCGTACATAATGAATTCGGACCACACGGAGTTGGGTTACACGCATCATCGGAAATGGTCGGTGGAATAAAAATTTCGTAGCAGCCCTTAAATGGATCCCCAGTTTGGCCAGGGTTGCAGCTACATATAGGACTGTGATTAATTACTTCGCATCTGGCAGCATGACCACATGCATTTATGCAAGGATTAATACATTTTTGGTTGACACATGCTTTAGTAGAGCCACACTCCGAGCTAATTATACATTCTGGTCTGCAAGTTGGTGGAGATCCCTGGAACCCTTCAAGGCATGCACAGACAGCTGTATTATCTACATTTCTGCAGTTACTATTCGGACCACACGGAGACGGATGACACGGGTCTTTGAAAATGTCCTTAGAAATTGGTCGGCATTGTGTGAAAGGATTTCCTATGAAGTCGGCGATACATGAACAGGACGGGATATGATTTACGACGTCACACTTAGCATTTTGCCCACAAACACCGGGGCACGGGTCGCGACACTTATTTCTGAAGCAAGCCTTATCCCGAGGACATTCTTGACTTCCAGTACATTCTGGTCTGCATGATTCATATGGATTTCCGCCGTATTCGGGTAAACATGTGCAAAAACCATTATTGCACTGAGCGTTTGGTCCACAAGGTGACGGATTGCACGAATCAATAGGTGACTGAGTAGTGGGTTCTGCAAAAATAGGGTTGATTTAGTTTAATATTCAAATTAATCACGGGAATACATGACATAAAATTGGGAAACTAGCAGAAAGCCCCCTGTCATCGTCACTGTTGCCTTTTTGTTTAAACCGGGTACCTTCCGCTTATTATCCAACAGTAAATATGAATTGTTTTAAGAATGTTAATACCTGTGATTATTGGGAAGCATCTCGAAAATGGATCGCCCGTAAGCCTATCATTACAAACACAGACTGCTACATGATTTAAAACATGGCAGTTAGCATCGATCCCACAAGATCCCGGACAAGGATCTTCACACTTTTGGCGTACGCATGCCAATTCAGCTGGGCACTCCGAATTAATAGTGCATTCTGGGCGACAATATGGTGGCGACCCAACGTAACCAGGTAAGCATGAACATACGGGTCCACTGGGCAACAACTGACAGCGGGAATGGGGACCGCAAGGCGAAGGTGTGCAAGAAGGTGGACGTTCTGTTGTCACTGGGATTTCTGAAACAAAAGGAGATTCTATAGATAATAATAACCGCCTCTACAAAAAACTGCCGTGTCAGAACGAGAGTAATTTTTTAAACGTCATTGAAGCAAGATGCTAAAATAATAGAAAAAATATATAATAGACAAAACCACATTTTAAACTTATGATACTTACGATAACATTGAGTGAATGGATCGCCAGTCATCCCAGTTGCACATGTACATATAGGATTGTGATTTTTTACTTGACATTGAGCTCTCAAACCACAAGTGTTAGGGCAGGGGTCATCACATTTCTGGTTGATACAGGCTTTAGAAGTATCACATTCACTGTTAACCACGCACTCAGGTCTGCACGATGGAGGTGACCCGACGTAGCTCGGGAGACAAGAGCAAACCGCTTGCGTGTTGACTTGCCTACACTGACTGTTTGGTCCACATGGTGAAGGCTCGCATGAGTTAAGCGCCGGAGGTGCTGTAACATTAAGTGCGGTGTCAAAAAAATGTTTTGATAAAAGTCCGACCATGGTCAGTATAGGGCTCCGTCACGGATACAAAAAAAAAAAACTATCTCCAAAAACCACAAATACGACCTAATATCCTATTTAAAATTATTTGGGATGTTAGATAGTTCTCAGTAGGTATCATCCCCACGTTACGTGTAAGAGAGTTATACTAAAAAAAAGTTTTGATCAAGGTTTTATTTTACCATTTTTTGGCGTGGCGTGACTAATAAATACATATTAGTCAATATACAATTATATTTATGCCAAATTACAGGTTTCTAGTACTAACAGTCTCTGAGCTAGGCTGCGGGCGGACGGACGGAACTTTAAGGGTTCCTAGTTTGACTACGGAACCCTAAAAAGCCGGTCAAGTGCGAGTCCGTACAATCTTGTAAGAATGTAAAATTGTATTAAGGGATAAATTCGACTTGGCCGTTGAGAAACTGTTGTCTTCATACATCGACATAGTTCGCGATTAGTTTACCAACTGCAAATAAGCTTGCAATCGCAAGTTTTTTTGTTTGTGATGTAACAAAAAACTATAGATTTTCGGATTTTTTCCTTTTCTTGTGCCGTACGACCTTCCTTCATACCAAATTTCAGGATTCTAGGTCTAAAGAAAGTGGTATATAAATTTTGATTCCCTTGAGAGTGTCGAAATGTTGAATCTTTTTTTACGTTAACTTTGGAGTTTGATTTTTTTACAGCTTCATGGGACTGTAAACTTGAGGTTTTAATTTCAATTCAATACCCCCGACGGCGACGTCCCACGAAGGCCCTTTTGCACCACTGGTGTACCATAGGACGGCAACAACAACAACAGCAACCTACACGAGTTCCCGAGATAAAGGGTCAAACAGACATATGGACGGACGGACGGACGGACGGACAACAAATTGATCCTGTCCTATGGTGTATGGAACCCTAAAAACTATTATTTAATATGGGCAGGGTTTTAAAAACAACATTTTTAATACTTACGAATAAATGGCAACTCTTTACATTGATAGAATGGATCACCAGAATATCCTTTTGGACAGGTACAAACTGGCACATGGTTTTCAACTGAACACTGCGCCATCTGGCCGCAAGTTCCTGGGCAGGGATCTATGCACTTGAAACGAGTACAAGCCAACTGCGGTGCACAATCGTCGTTGAATTCGCATTCTCGCCGGCAGCCGTGTGTGCTGTATGGGTCTCCATCGTAGCCTGCCGAGCAAACACAGGCACCAGCCCCATTGCGTTCGCGGCATTCTGCATTTGGCCCACACGGGGAAGGTGTGCATGGGCTCGATGTTGGTGTCATTTCCGTCGCTAAGATGTATTACAAAATCAATTAAATGACCTTGCTATTAAAAAAAAAAAAAACTGACCTTATGATATACTCACAGGAAAAAACAATCTGTCTACAGTTACCAGACGCTTCCTCAGTAAAGCCTTGTTGACAACTGCATATTGGCCTGTGATTAACAGTCATACATATAGCATTTAAACCGCAGGCACCCTGACAGGGGTCTTTACACCGTTCATTGACGCAAGCTGTATTGCTTGGACATTCGGCATCAATTGTACATTCTGGCCTACAATTTGGTACTCTTCCAATGTAATTAGGCATACAGGAACAAGCAGCTTGGTCGCCTATTACACGACAGTCTGAGTTCGGTCCACAGGGTGACGGTTTACATGGGTTCACAGGTGTTGTTCCTTCAGTAATAAGACACGATTTTTAAAAAATATTCTTATTAAAGACGTGATTATTTCATAAAATAGGTAACTTGTTGATTGTACTTACTTTCTTCTGGGTGACATTTCGAAAATGGATCGCCAGTGAATCCGGGTGTGCAGCTACAGATAGGATTATGAGTAACGACTTGGCAACGGGCATTGAATCCACAAGCATTAGGGCATGGATCTATGCATTTCTTGTTGACACATGCTTTGTCTTGCGGGCACTCAGAGCTAACGATACATTCGGGACGGCAAGTAGGAGGAGTGCCGATGTAGCCACTCTCGCAGGTGCAAACACTGTGACCATTGACTTCGCGACATAAGCTATTAGGTCCGCATGGCGACGGTTGACATGGCTTCATTGAAGATGTTACGTCTCGCCCTGGAATTTCTGTAAATAAATTTGATATTTATCTCTACCTTCCTTCTGTCATGTCAAGGAAAAAAATAAAAATAATGTAACAAAACAACTAATTGTTATAATTAATGTACCTTTCTGCACACATTGAATAAGTGGATTTCCGGTATACCCAGACATGCAAGTGCAAGTTGGTGAATGATTGACTGTTCTACATTCAGCGTTTACTCCACACGCTCCTGGGCAGGGATCTTTGCATCTGTTGTTTGAACAAGCTTTATTTCGGTCGCAATCAGAATTTGACACACATTCTGGCCTGCAGCCCGTATACGGATCTCCAAAATATTCAGGCAAGCAAGAACATGATCCTACTCCATTACGCTCTTTGCATATCGCATTTGCACCACAAGGCGATGGATTGCACGGGTTTGGTGGAGGTTCAGGTATATCTGTAAATATATAGAATAAAAAATAGGATTGATTGACTCGTATCTACTGACATTAATACAAAATAAGAGTGCACACTAATCACTTACACTGAACTTGTGAACATCCACTGAAAGGATCACCTGTATACCCTGATACACAATTACATAATGCTACGTGATTTGCTACTGAACATTCCGCATACAAGCCGCATGATCCCGGACATGGATCTATACACCGTTCGTTTTGACATGCAAGATTACCAGGGCATTCCGCATTGATAGAACATTCTGGTCTACAGTTGGGTGCAATACCAATGTAGTTTGGTAAGCAAGAACATGCAGGCGCTTCTCCCACTACTTTACATTGAGAGTATGGACCACACGGTGAAGGTACGCAAGGGTCGCCCTTAGGTCCCTCAAACAAATGTGCTAAGAAAGAAAAAAACAGATTAAGGTTGAAACAGCACAAAGATATAAATAAAAAATATAAAGTATAAGATATGGAAAATAGAAATTTCATGCAAAGTGGAAAAAAGTGGAAATAATTCAATTGAATACTGGGTTTTTTTAAATTGAATTCAAATAAAACGTTTTTCTTTAAATATAACTTTATTTTGTATGCGTTTCTTACTTGGTTCTAACTGGCAACTAATGAATGGGTCACCAGTAAACCCTGCTTTGCACGTGCAAATCGGATTGTGATTAATAACTTGGCATTTTGCGTTAACACCGCAAGTTCCCGGGCATGGATCTTTGCACTTCTGCCGGATACAAGCCTGATGTTGGGGGCAATCTGTACTGGACACGCATTCAGGCCTACAAGTTGGAGGATACCCAACGTACCCTTCCTGGCAAGAACAAACGCCATGCCCGTCGACCACTTTGCAGTGGCTATAAACTCCACAAGGTGATGGCATACATGGGTTTAAATCAGCAACAGAAGCTGAAATTATGTATTTGGTTAAAGTGGGGATTTATGTATGCATATGGATTTATAGATTTATGATTATTCGATTTATAATACTAACGTATTTGTCGAGGGTGACAAGAGACGACAGGATTGCCGTCATAACCTTCCTTGCACAAACATACAGGATTGTGATGGGCCACTGTGCACTGCGCATTGAGACCACATGCTCCTTTGCAGGGATTCTCACATTTGTTATTAGAGCAAGCTTTATCCAACGAGCAGTCGTTGTTTGTCACACATTCGGGCCGACATCCAAGATAAGGATCTCCGAAATAACCAGTCATGCAAGTACAAGCTCCAGCAGAGTTTTTTTCCGTACAAACAGCATTCGGGCCACATGGGGATTGGGAGCAAGGGTTTATTTCTTCTTCGCTTGCAACGATAACTGAATAGGTAATAAACCATATTACTTAATAAAATAAATAACACCGACAACGAATGTACTAATAATTCAAAGTATTAAAGTATTTTTGCACAATAGGATTAACTATCTCTTACCAAAGTGGCAACCTCCATATGGATCTCCACTGTAACCTTCGCTACAATGACACACCGCTTTATGATTAATAACTGTGCATTCCGCATAGGCACCGCAGGATCCTTCACACGGGTTGACACATTTTTCGCGGACGCATGCAAGGTTGCTAGAACACTCTTCATCGTATATACATTCTGGCCGGCAATTTGGTGCTCTACCGATATATCCCGCTAAACAGGAACATGCTGGAGTGTCTCTTATTACACGACACTGAGAGTTAGGCCCGCAAGGCGAAGGTACACAAGCATTTCCCGATGGCCTCGGTTGTGGGTCTAAAATGTTTGTTAAAAATTAGAGTGGTTGAATTAGTAACGTTCATTTAAGTTTAAATTATTTAATAAGCGATTTATATTTCTAATTGAATCGTTCGAAGCTGGATTGTATGTATGTAAGTCACTTTTAAATTTAAGCTCATTGGAAGTGAACGATTGTTCTTTATGAGGAATATTTTTTAAACCCAATTAATTATATGGTTAGATTATAATCTTTGAAATGCAGAATTAGTAATTATATTTATAATAAAAGAGCTCACGTGGTGCTTCCCTGCACTCCACAAATGCGTCACCAATGTAACCTGGCGGACAACTACATAGGGCATTGTGATTAACGACAGTACATTTTGCAGTAAGTCCACACGCACCAATACAAGGATCTGTGCATTTTTGATTTTTGCATGCTTTATTTGGCATGCATTCACTGCTAACCATACACTCTGGGTGACAGGAGGGTGGCGAACCAAAATATTGTTCTTGGCAAGAACATATTGCATGTCCACCGTTAACGCGACAAACGCTATACGGCCCGCATGGAGAAGGAGAACAAGGGTCGATAGGTGCATTCATGCCTAAAAAATTAAATTGTTGTTATTTCCGACTATTAACACTACACTGCATGTCCATTATTGACAATAATAAAATAGCATACCAATGTAACATGTCGAGAATGGATTTCCTTCATATCCTGCTAAACACGCACAAGAAGGAGCATGATTGTTGACAAAACATTCTGCGTTCATGCCACAAACTCCTGGGCATGGATCTTTGCATTTATTATTGAAGCAAGCTTTATCTTTAGGGCAATCCGAATTTAATACGCACTCAGGTCTACATTCAAAATATGGATCACCGTAATATTCGGGAAGGCATGAACACGACCCGATGCTGTTTCTTTCTTTACAGATCGCGTTGACTCCACATGGCGAACGAGAACATGGGCTTTCCACTTGAGGTTCAACACCTAAAAATGTATTGAAATTTGTACGATGATATTCAAAAGATATTATTTATTTTTGTACGCAGTATGGGATACTGCATTAAAAAGTAATTTATAATCATAAACTTTTGATATGATATTCTTACTTGGAATAAACGAGCATCCTGAGAACGGGTCTCCTGTATATCCTTGTTCACAAGAACATACGGGTATATGTTTAACTACGGTACACGTCGCATGCAATCCACAGGATCCTGGACAGGGATCCCTACATTTTTCAGTAATGCATGCTAGGTTTCCTGCGCATTCCGCGTCGATTACACATTCTGGTCTACAATTAGGAGGTCGACCAACATAGTCATTGGAACAAGAGCACACAGCTCGGCCATTAATATCTTTACATTCAGAATTTGGTCCGCATGGGTTTGGAATGCATTTATTTATCGGTGGTGCGGGAGATCCTGGTAATATTTAAATAATCACTATTCGTTTCTCTTTATAAGGTAAAACATATTTTGTATTGGATTAGAACTAAACAATACTTACTGTCTTCAATGTAACACCTTGTGAATGGATCGCCAGTAAAACCACTCAAGCAACTACATATTGGATTATGGTTTACTACTTGGCATCGAGCGTTGATACCACACATACCAGGGCATGGGTCTTGGCATTTTTGATTAATACACGCTTTGTTAGGTCGACAGTCCGATGTTACAATACATTCGGGTCGGCAATTAGGTGGAGAGCCAATACATTTCTCAACACATGTACAAACAGCATGTCCGTTAAAAGTGCGACAAATACTATAAGGACCACAAGGTGAAGGGTGGCATGGATCCACAGGTTCTGGTAGAACTAAAGTATAAGTAAAGAACAGAAAAATAATATATAAAATAACAATATAAGTCAGAAATATACCAAGAAAAGAAAAAAAAGAAGTCTTACTCGTAACAGGAGAACATGCATAAAGAGGATTTCCATTATATCCAGTCAAGCAATAACATGACGGTGCATGGTTGGCGACTCTACATTCAGCGTTCTGTCCACAAGTACCGGGGCATGGGTCCACGCACTTGTTATTGAAACAGGCTTTGTCTCTGGCACAGTCAGTATTCATAACGCATTCGGGGCGACAACCAAGGTACGGATCGCCGTAAAATTCATTTACACAAGTGCATGAACCAGCACCATTTCTTTCACGACAAATAGCGTTTGGCCCGCATGGTGATGGGTTGCAAGGATGACGTGGCACTTCTTTCGCAACTGAAATTACGTGTACACATAACATGCTATCACAAACTACACCAGTATACCGTGCAGAAGATTGAAGAATGATTATGTAAATAAAAATATCGTACGATGACATAAGCATGCTTATTTCCACTCACCTTCGTTAGGACTGCAGCCTGCAAAAGGATCGCCGGAATATCCTTCGTCACACGAACAAAGCGGCTGATGATTCTGGACGACGCATCGGGCGTTGAATCCGCACGAGCCAAGGCAAGGATTGACACAAGTACCAGCAAGACAGGCAAGTGCAAGAGGGCAGTCTTGATTAATGACACATTGCGGGCGGCACGACGGTGGGGCGCCCAAAGTACCTGGCTCACAGGCACATACAGCTCGTCCTCTATCACCTACGCAAGTCGAATGAGGTCCACACGGGGAAGGCAAACATGGATCCGGATTTTCTGGGATTGGATCGGAAGTACCTTTAAAAAAACATAATTTAAGTATAACTAAATAATAAAAATACATGCAATTGCGACTCAATTCCATATCAGAGTATGGTGAAAAGTGTATTCCTAACCACTTACTTTTCCAATAACACCTTATGAATGGATCGCCTTCTGGTAGGTTTTCTGGGCATGTACATATTGGGTTGTGTCCTACAACATGGCAGCGGGCGTCAAGGCCACAGCTGTGAACGCAGGGATCTTTACATTTCTTGTTTATGCAGGCTCGTGTTGTTGGGCAGTCAGAGTTAACGGAACATTCCGGACGGCACCCGGGTGGAGCTCCAAGGTAGCCGGCCCGACATGAACATGCCGTTCGTTGATTTACTATGTGGCATTCACTATTTGGACCGCATGGCGAAGGTTCACAAGGATTAATCGGGATCGCTGTAAAAAAATACCTTACTCAATATTGGCCATCTTTATGCCTTCCTATTTCCATATTAACGGAACGAAATCAATATTTAAGAAAATTACTTACGCTTTGAAATAATCAGGCGACAAGATGAAAATGGATCACCTTCATAATTATTAAAGCATGTACAAATCGGCACATGATTAGTGACCGTACATTCAGCGTTCAATCCACACAAATCTTTGCAAGGGTCTCTGCAGTGATTCGACAAACAAGCTAAGTTGTTAGGACAGTCTGGATTCATAGTGCACTCTGGTCGGCAACCACCCGCGTAAGGATTTCCGATGTTGGGTGGTATACAAGAGCATCGAGCTGCATCATTGACTACCGTGCACATGGTATTCTCTCCACATGGAGAAGGATTGCATGGAGTAAATGGTTCTGGTTTTGTAATAACACATCCAATGAACGCATCTCCTCTGTATCCCTCTAAACAGCTACATAAAGGTGTATGATTGATGGCGTCACACCTAGCATTGTTTCCACAAGCTCCGATACAAGGATCTACGCATTTTTCGTTAATGCAAGCTTTGTCAGATGAACATTCCTGACTAATGACACATTCTGGCCTGCAGTAAGGAGGAGTTCCCACATAATTCGACCGACATGAACAAACGGGGTGATTAGATTTGATTTCACAAATAGAATTAGGTCCACATGGTGATGGCACACATGGATTTTTAGGCGTAGGTTCAGGATACTCGACTTCTCCACAAGCTACAAAAGGATCTCCAGTCTTACCCCGCCCACAAGAGCATAATGGGTTATGATTTACGACGATACAATCTGCACCTACACCGCAACTGCCAGGACACGGGTTGACACACTTTTGATTTACACAAGTGTCTGTCTGTTGACAGTCTGAATTACTGACACATTCTGGTTGACACATCGGTGCAACCCCTCTGTACCCAGGCAAACAAGAGCAGACTGGAAAACCTGTCGGCGATACAAGGCAACGGCTGTACGGACCACAAGGAGACGGGTCGCATACGTGATGGACTGGTGGAGGCAGAGAAACAGGTTGACATCTTATATACGGATCGCCTGCCTCTCCGGGTGCACAGTAACATATAGCATGGTGGTTAGCTGTCTCACATTGTGCTCCAAGCCCACATACACCCTTGCATGGATTTTCACATTTATTATTTAGACAAGCTAAGTGATTAGCGCAATCGCTATTTACGACACACTCGGGGCGACATGATAACTGAGGGTTGCCGTAAAAATTAGGTAGACATTGACACCTAAGCATGCCATCTGAGTGCTCACAAATCGCGTTAGCTCCACATTGAATGTTATCACAAGTTTCGGTCACGGAAGCTGCAACAATATAATAACATATTTCACCGGACCACAAGAATGCAAGTTCATACATCCAACAAATTTTTCATTTTTTTTAGTCAAACGTAGTCCATATTTATTACATACATACATACATAACGTCACGCCTTCATTCCCAGAGTGAGGTTTGTAGAGCTACAGAATACCAACAAATCTAAATTGATAACTCTGTTACCAGTGTTACCACATGGAACCATATATATTAAACTTTAAATAATCTGACCAGCTGATAAAGATGTGGTCCGATTACAGAGCGCGGAACTGATTTACACGAAATAATAGAATTTAACTATGAGTACATATGACTTCAAGCGCATTTTAGAAATGAATAAATAATTAAAAAAGGACGAATTGTCTTTTTGTCTTCACGGTTCCGATGAATCGAATAAGATGTAAGTTGGTATGGACATACCTAAAATCCTTTAAATAATATTTTCCCGGAAGTCAAATAGTTCCAAGGGAAGTAATGTAGTATTTTATAAACAGTTTCTTAAGAATTTTCCCTTACAATTACGGACGTATCTTAGCTCATGCTGCATTCTGCGACTGCAAAATTCTTTTGAAATGAATGATCTTAGACGACCTGCGTGACTGTACTGCAGCTTACATGTTCTTCAATTCAGCAGTCGATAACACTCGCAAAATGAGGTTGCATTAGACTAGACAAACTCTAGTTAAAATAATTACGTATTTAACTGGGGTTTAAAAGTTTAAATGAACGTAATATACTAAAAAGACTTACGTTTAGTTGTCGGTTTGCAGTACTCATAAGGGTTTCCTTCAAAATTTTTGATACATCGGCATATTGGATCGTGTCGATAAATTGTACACTCTGTGTTCATTCCACATGATCCAGGGCAGGGATTAACACATTTATTTTTTAAGCAGGCTTTGTCAAATGCACAATCGGAGTTCAGGACACATTCTGGCCTACACGATGGATTGTTTGCAGCATTCGGTCCCAAGCAAACATCACAAATCGCAAATTCATTTCCGTATGTATCACATGGAGCGTTCGGATCGCAAGGATTTGGCGAACAAGGTTGTGAGGTAGTGTTGTCAGAGGGGATAATTATAGCTGAAAAAAAATATTAAATATTTACATATTAGGAAACTAAAATTGTGTTCGCTTTACGAACGTTTATTAAATTCTTAAAGATTAACAACTAATTTAAATTACTTACGTCGGTAAATACATTGAACTAAAGGATTTCCAATGTATCCTTCTGGACATATACACGATACCGTGTGTTCGGAGCATAAGCAAACTGCATTGATTCCACAAACATTATTCTTTGAACAGGGATCTGAACATTTGTTATTAACGCAAGCTTCATTTGATGGACAGTCTGAGTTCATTGTGCATTCATATTTACATTCAATAATTGGATCGCCAATGAAATCAACTGGGCAGTAACAGTGAGCTTGATCTCCAACATCTTGACAAATTGCATTAACTCCACATTGTACTTTGCTGCATGGTGATATCGATTTCTGAGATTCGGGAGGTAGACAACATATTAAAGGATTACCAATCAGTCCATCTTTACATACGCAAACTGGACGGTGAGATTCGATGTGACATTCAGTATTTAACCCGCAAGCACCTGGGCAAGGGTCACGACACGTGTAACCGATGCATGCCTTATCAAGGGAGCACTCATCATCCACTTCACATTCTCGAGAAAGGCAGCCATCTCCGCCATAAGGATTGCCAGTGCTACCGTCGGCACATGTACACAAAGCTTGGCCCTCGTAGTTAACATTGCAGATAGCTTGCGGGCCGCATGGATTAGGAGTACATGGATTGTGTTGTGGACGGCAACCAAAGTATGGATCCCCAGTAAAACCAGTTTTGCAGAAGCACATTTCTCTATTACTGCTTACATAACAATCAGCATTTTCGCCACATGGGTTTGGTTCGCATAAAGACGGCAAATATCCTGGGGGCTGACAGGTCTTGTAGGGGTTACCTATTGTATTTTCGGGGCAATAACAAGCAGGAGCCCGGTTTGGATCGCATCGCGCGCCTGTGCCACACGTGTTAGGTTCGCAAGGATTACGAGCCTCAGTGCAACCCCTGATCGTGTTGGGACTTTCAACGAACCCTTGCAAGCAAGTACACTTAGCGAAGCCGTTTGACAACACAGTACATTGTGTGTTTGGTCCACATGGCGATGGGTGGCATGGATTGCTTGGTAATCTACACAACTGCCTAGGAGGATTTCCTTCGTAATTAGGAAGGCAAAAACAAGCTGGTTTGTTCTCAATTATACGACAACCTGAATTGGGCCCGCATGGATTCGGCTCACATTCGTTGCCATCTGGTACTGAAATAAACAAAGCTGCTTACTTTCTTAGCTAAGTTGAATTTGTTTTGATAATTATAAAAAATATATAAGTAACTTTATGACGGCTATATTACGAAGATAGATTTGACTTACTGCAGTTCTTAAAGGGATTGCCGGTTAATCCTTTAGGACAATGACATATTGGGTTTCCGTTGTCTATTTCACATAGCGCGTTGATTCCACAAGGATTAGGAGTGCAGGGGTTTATTGGAGGTTCACAGCCTAGCATGGGGTTGCCATTGTACCCTGGTAAACATTTGCATGACGCTCGGTGGTTTATAACGTCGCAAATAGCGTTCAGGCCGCATCGACAAGGAGAGTCACATTTGCCATTAATACAAGCCTCGGAATTGGCGCATTCGTTGTCGGACCTACATCCTTGTACTGGAACAAACACATGCGAAATCAACGTTTAATATGAGCACTTTTTTTAGTAAACTTGCATCGATACAACTTGTATTTACATATAAGCTTATGTGTTCTTACCTTGGTAACATTCCAAATAGGCGTTACCCGTGTATCCAGCATAACACTTGCACTGAATCTCGCGGTTTGACGGAGTGCATTCTGCGTTATCGCCGCATTTGTCAACAGAACATGGATTCATGCATACTCTGTTTAATCTATTACACAAAAGGTCTGGCGGGCAATCTTCGTTATATTGACATACTGAATGGGGTGGAATGACTAGAAAAATACATTAAGTATTTAGGTAATAACATAAGTAAAATACGGTTGATGCGACATTTAATCAACAAGCTTACCTGGAACACATCCGACATATCCATTTCCTTGATAGCCTTCAGCGCAGCTACAGTCCGAGCCATGATTTGTATTTGTACAGACGGCGTTGGGTGCACATGGATTGTGTATGGCACATGGGTGCTGGCATGCATTATTTATACAAGCTTCAGTCACGATACAGTCTTCGTTTCTAGTGCAACCGGCTGAGCGTAATATAAAATATTTGTTGTATTATACAAAAGATGGATAAAGACGAGAGTGCAGTGTATTTTATATATTGATCAAAACCATAATTATACTATGTACAATTTTCTCATAAACCCGCGATACTCCTTCCTCTGTGATGAGTTAGTACCAAAATGTATATTATTTTATTAATATTTTTAAATGTTCATGGTAAGTAGACATAACAAGTACGAGTATGAGGTGCTTCCAAATAAGGAGCGGCGAGTAATTGCTGTTACATAGTCACTACTTTACTTATTGATTTTATGTCTCAGATCATTATTATAGAGAATCATTATTATACTATACGGGACAAAATATAGAGATAAAGATGTGTCGAGTCAATATTTTCAGGTTAATGAAACTAAGTTAACGATCTACTTATTTTCTGGGAATCGTAATTAAATTTTTCCATATTTAAAATTAAGGTTAATATACAGGTCTTGAAATGTATGCATCTTATTTAGAAAAAGCACTATCCTATAAAAGCACTATATTATATACATAAAAGTAAATAGATAAAGACAATTAATTAAAAATAACTACTGTTATCGCGATCTCGAAAGCCTATTTTTTACGGTTCCATACCCTATTTTAAAAACGGAATTCTTATGGGTGGACTATGTAGTCCGCCTGTTAGACCAATTGGCAAGATTATTGTTCCCTGAAACGGCTAAAGCCAATTTGCTAAAATTTTGAATAATTGTATTGTTTAGTGGTCTGCATCATCACAATCAGTCAAGTGCGAGTCAAACTCGGGCACCAAGGGTTTCGTATTGCCCAACGCACACTTGGTCGATTTTTATTATTAGTTGATTTTCTTTAGGGTTTACAGACTATGGGGCGGGGCTTTTCCAACTAAAGGGGGTAAATGTTTCAATTTTTTAGAGGGATCCCACCTTATGAGTTCCTGAGTAAAAGGGTCTAGACACATAGACAGACGGACGGACAATTAAATGATCCTATAGGGGTCCTTTTTCCTTTTGAGATACGGGACCCTAAAAATTAAGAAATAATATTTACGAGGGTGACACTGAAAGTTTTTAGAACTGGCCACTTTTAAACAAAATAATTAAAAAAATAAGTTTAAATATTGAAAATGGAACTCTTTGCCAATGAATTTTATTCATTTGTCATTTGTTTTACGATTTGGCTTGCTAGTTTACTTAGTTTTAGATTTTCTAAGAACTTTCAGGTTGACCCTCGTATTGGAGCATAGGTAGTAGTACCCATAATTCGTCAAAGTTTTCAAGATCCGAAACCAGTTCAGCGATCCAACTATTTTAAGTTATTGTCTTTAACTAACGACTTTATATATTGCCATAATAATTATAATGTTTATTAGTTGGAGTTAGGCTTACATATTTTAGGTGCACATTTAACCGCTGGGTCTCCATCTTGCCCAGCAGGACATGAACACATTGGTCTTTGCTTTATGGGCTGGCAATTGGCTCCAATGCCACACACATTGTCAAACTCGCAAGGGTTTTGACACAAACCCATAAAGCACGCCTCAGTCTCTATACAGTCCCGGTCGGAATGACAGGGCTCCGGCGCTTTAGGTGTCCCGGGCGATTCTAGTGCGTTACATGGTAAATTAATGGTAAGAATATGTTACATTTGAAATGAAGTTAATACCCAATGCTTTATTTACAAATTGTACATATAAGTTATAAGTACTGTTCACATTTGTCCGATAATACAAAAACCTTTAAATTACCGTAAGTTGTGCCGAAGAAACGCGAATGAAATATTTTTTTATAATAAAACAAAAAAATCGTTTACAAGTATCTATGCAAAATATCTAAGTAGCATACCTCTTGCACAGTAGTTCCCAGCGGCTTCGTCACACTTGCATATAGGCACATGGTCGACAACGATACATGGCGTGGTCTTTGGACATTGACTCTGCATCAGGCACGGATTCTGGCACACTCCGTTTAAGCAGGCTTTGTCCGTCGAGCAGTTAGAGTTCGTTTTACAGTTAGTGTTCATTAAAAGGTCAACGTTGGAGTTAGTGGTTTCCGTTGAAGTAAAGTCAGTAAAAGGGGTTGAGTCAGTCCATGCCGGTATATCTACATCTTTCCTACGCGAAGATAAATTTACGTTAGATGTTGTTGAATGAGGTGAGCCCGACATTATGTTACTGGTCGTTTCAATTTCCGAAGTAGTATCAATAAATGATGAAAACTTGGTTGTTTCTGATATATTGCTAGTATATTGCAAGGGCTCCTTTGTCAAATGATCTGATACAGCGCTCGCCGTAGACAAATATTCTGATGGATCATTCCCGGTAGTTATGGTATCAGTCTGTATATTGATATTATTCAGTGTTGTCGATTCAGGTACTTTGGTTATAATTTCATTTATTTCAGTACCAAAGGTTGCGGTGCTTTCCGTACTTGTTTGATCCATAGTACCTATGTTATCCAAATTATTTACTAAATATTGTTTATCGGTGACAATTGTTTCTTTGAACAAATCAGTGGTTTCACTCAAAAGTGCATTTTTTGTTGTTTTATCAGTTATATCAATAGAATATGCAGTGCTGGTTGAATTTTGATCGTCTTCTGTTGTTAATGTTGGATCTGTACGTAAACTATAGTCAATACTCTTAATAAGATCTTTATTTGTGGTTGTATAGCTTTCATAATTGGTAGTCTTCGATTGATGGGTTGTATAAACGTACAATTCCTTTTCTATTGACTCCGTTGTAGAATCTTTATTGTAGATATAATGCTGAGTCACTGTGTCGTTAGATTCACTAATTGAAGTTAATTCTGTATCAATATTCATAGCAGTACGTTCGGTGTACATATTCAAATCTTCTTCTGTCGGTATTTGCACATGTTCTATTATGTCCTCGGTTTCAATAAAAGTATATTTTTGAATATCTGGAGTCGTATTTGACCAAATATCGGTCGGGTTAGTTTCAGAATTCGTAGGGTAAGTTTCGGGTAATAATGTGGTAGTTGGTAGATTTTGCTCATGAAAGTGGACGGTATATTTGTTATTATCAAATTTGCTTGATTGTTTTGACGTGTCCGTAGTTACTGTATTAATAGTTTTGGTAGATTTAGAAAACAATGAACTTGTATCTTTAGGTGAACTTGTAGTTATTTTACGATTTTTTATTAAATCGATCGATTCTGTTGCAGTTTGGTGTATCTTATTTTCCTCTGTATTTGGTGACAGTGTAACGTTAAGTTTATTTATCACAGTAGATAAATCATCTGACGTTGTAACTTGATAATCATTCATATTAGCTTGGGTCATTTCTGTGTTCTGGGTTAAAGTAGTGCCAACATTGACTGTTTTTGAGGAACCGCTAGCTTCAGTTATTTCTAAACCAGCATATATACCAATTTCAGTATGTATAAAATGTTCGGTACTGGTTATTTGTTTATTGTCTGTGCTTATGTTAATGTCGTAGGTATTCGTAAATACCGGCATGGGAGATGTAGTCATTAATTGGTTTGGCTGAGTCATAGGAAGTGATGGTATGTTTGACGCCATCGGTGTTTCTGTTACTTTAGTAAAATATGAAGTAGTATCACCTAACGGACTAGATACTTCTTCAAAACTATTTGATCTTGTAGATTGTTGTGTAGTAGTTTCAAAAGCTTGGTAATCAGTTGAGTCTTGTTGTTGAGAGACAGTTGTAAGGATACTATGTTTTGGAGGTGAAGTTGTTTGTTCGTCAACATCAATTGACTTCGTCACTTCGTCTTTAGGATCCGACGTTATGAGTGTTAAAAAGTCAACATTTTCAGAATAATATGTTGTACCTCTTGTACTAACATCAGGTAAACTTGTCTCATTGTTCTGTGTCTCCTTACTAAGGGGAGATTTATCCGTTTTCGTAGTTTCGGTACGTGTGTCCCATTCTACTAATTGTGAAGTTGCCACTGCATTATTTGTTTCATAACTTGAAGTGAAAGACTTTTCATCTGTGGTTACCTCTGAATAATCCCATTTATTGGTGGTATTTGGAATCGTATTTCCTACGCTATAAAAGTTACTCGCAGTATTGTCGGTCGTGGGTGTAGTAATGTCTCCAATATCATTTGTCACATGTATTTCAACATTTTCCACTATTACTGTGTTGGTAAAAACATTTTGTTCAGTTTGTTCATTTAAATTATGTGTATATGACTCTGTTGAAGTCATAATAGAGTCTGCAGACTCTGTAGAATTGTTGACTATATTATCTTCAGTAGTAGTATCTGCTGTATATTTGTCTTGTGTTGTTACTTCTTCATTGGCACTCAATGCACTTTGAGTTGTAGTTACTGAATTATAAAAATATTCTGACCAATCTGTAAAAGCTGTTGGCGAGTCGGAATTAGTTATTTTTAAGTTTGAAGAATTAGGACTTTCAGTAATAGTAGGTTCAGTCAGTTTACTTTCAACGACTTCATTAAATTTGTCAGTTTTAGTATCCATTTTAAAAGTGGTAGTATATTCAGTTGGAACTATGTCGCTTGGATTACTTTTATTTCTGTATATTTCACCTGCTTCACTAGAATCTGACTCATTATAGTGATCTTCTTTGGTAGTACTATTTTCGTATTGTTTGTCATAGTCATTGTAATCCTTACTATCTTCATTGCTGGAGGCTCTTTGAGATGTGATACTTATATTATATGACGGAGTTGTTTGGGAAACTGTTACAGGAGATTCAGTAACAGTTGATTGTTTATTGTTAATATTATACTTATCATTGAAAGAGTCAGTATAATTTTTACCCAATTTTCGTTGGTTGTCAGGTGTTTTGGTATTTTTGTTATCACTGTGATATGCAGTTACTTTTTTCCCCTCATCGTTTTTTACGGGAGGCCTTAAAGTACTTTGAAAATGAATAGTACTGCTGCCTTCGACAAGCTCATCAACATCTAAAGTTGAAGGATAATTACTTATGGTTTCAGTAAATAGAGCAGTCATTTCCGTAACACTATCTTCTATTTGTCGTGTAGGTGATTGGACATTCGTCGTCGATGTTACCGTAGTCGCTGACTCGGTCGTTGAAGTGTCATTATCGATTTTAGGGGAAGTTTGAATATTATCTGGTATGTCTGTTGAATTAAACTTTGTCGTAATTGCACTGGTAGTAATTGTTGTCACCTCACTGTTCATTGTTGATTCCATATTATCAATATTAGTGATTTCTAAAAAGTTGTATTTTGCTGTCACAGTGTGAATACTTTCAGTAAATTCTGTTATTTGTGAATTTTCAGTAAATGGCTCAATTTTTACACCTACATCTCTGTATTCTGTTGTAGGATTCGTTACTTCTGGCAATGGAGTTGTAAGTTGATGAGTCACGTCATCAGCCGATAAAATAGTTTGCGCATCGATAGTTTCAAAAGTGGGTGTAGTATCGTCAGTAACATCAGTTTCGGTTTCTGTTCCCAAGTTTATGTTTGTAGTTGTAATGTCAACGTTTGTTTCGGTTAGTGAGACATTTTTAGGTGGATCATCTGTTAATAGGAATCGAATAACAAATTCGTTAATAAATTAGACGTTTTAAGTGTAGTAGGTATACAAGCCGCAGCCCAGGTGGTAAATATTGCACGAACGCAATAAATCGTATTTTGTTTTTTCTATCATTCTATCAAAAAGCAATATATATATTGCGATTAACCTTCCTTTTGTTGCAACCAATTTAGCGAAAAAGGTTTTAGCGAAATAGTAGTAAATCACAGTCTTTCGTTTTGCATTATGAGGATTGTGAAACGATGAATAAATCGCGTAGCTTGAAACGAGGTGTATATATTACACCTCGTTGTATAAAACCAGTCTGATCATTTTATTTCTGGCTCTTCTAATTTCTAAATTTGTGCTCATGCAAAATTTCACGTTCGCCTGCGCGAATGGAGGTTATTCGTTGATGGGCTCTTAATCAGTTATCGCCGTGTCTTATAGTGAAAGATTGGTTTATAACAGTATAACTTTACTGTGTACTATAATAAAACTAGGATACTTCTTATTTTTGATCTCGACGGCCCAAGGCACTAATTGTAAGTTTAGTGACATTCTAACATAGACACTAATTTTTAATTTATTTATTTATTTATTTATTCATTGACTTTTATCTCATCCTATTTAGTTATATTCTAAATTGTCTATCTGCATTATTCGCAGGTGCTTTAACCTTTTTTTATAAACGTTTCCTGCCTGGAGAGATCTTATTAATCTTATCCTTACCCTTCCCGCACGTATACCAGTGACGATCTGTCCATATAAAATAATCCATACAAATTTATCTCCGGGATATAACGTTTCTCACCTCCCTAAACCTAATCCGATTTCCACGACTTTTGAATACCTATGTTGTAGATCGTATCGGGCAGAGTGAAAAGTCTGGAAAAAAATAACTTTTTTTTGGTCTAAAGAAATATTTATTTTTCAACCAAGTCCTCATGTAACTCAATACACTTGGTCCATCGCATTTCTAGCTTTTCGATTCCCTCCGTAAAGTACGATTTTTCCAACCCTTCAAAATACGCATTGGTTTCTGCGATGATTCCTTCGTTGGAACCAAATCTTTTTCCACCAAGCCATTTCGACAAGTTTGGGAAAAGAAAATAGTCGCAGGGGGCCAAATCTGGAGAATAAGGCCGATGCGGGAGCAAATCCTAACGCAAATAGTGAATTTTAGCCACAACAACTGCACAAGAGTGGAACCGTGCGTTGTCTTGGTGAAAAATGATTTTCTTTTTCGCCAAATGGGGTCGTTTTTCCATTAAAACTTCATGAAATCGCTGTAACAGGTTGGCATAATATTCGCCGTTAATCGTTTTACCTTTCTGAAGGTAATCAACATATAAGTATTACATTACGAGCATCCCAGAAGACAGTAGCCATAACTTTATTCGCCGATAAAACTGCTTTGGCCTTCTTTGGTGCAGGTTTACCTGACGCAATTGTTTTGACTGCTCCTTGGTTTCTGGTGTATGATGATGAATCAAGGTTTCGTCGTAGTTATGAAACAACGCAAAAAGTCCTTTTCATTACACCTAAACTTTGCCAAACATGCCTCTGACAGGGTCACCCTAGTGCGTTTTTGATCCACTGTGAGCAATCGCGGCACCCGTCGGGTGGAGAGCTACTTCATATCCAAATAAGTGTGAAGAATATTACAAACCCGTTCGTCTGAAATGCTTACAATATAAGCTATCACACAGAGCTTTACTCTTCGGTCGTTCAATACAATGTCATGGGTTTTGGTGATCATATCTGGTGTAGTGATCTCAACTGGGGGGCGTCCGGGTCTGTCGGCTTCACTTGTAGATCATTTTAATCAACGGTGCAGAGTTTTCGTAATATTTATCCAATTTTTATTTTGTATCTGTAATGGTTTCTTTTCACAAAAATAATGTTTAATCTATGTTTGCAAACACCAAAGTTATTGTTTCTTTTTCGTAGCTGTCAAAATAAAACTAGCTGTGCGAACTGGCTGAAAATATACGATTTACCTCCAAAAAGGCTGCATTACAAATTGGCATTAATGAATTTGTGAAAAAAATGCCCTTAATATGATTTTACCAGACTTCACACTCTGCCCTTGTATTATGAAAAACTAGGTCTGTACGTTTCCGCTTGTGTTTATTTATTTATTTTTTCTTTCGAATAAATATTCTCTTGGAAAGGAAAACTTACAGACCTAGTTTTTCTTAATATCTACAATATATTCAAAAAATCGTTAAAACTGGACAACGTTTAAGGGGAGAAAAACGTTATTGCATTTTGTATTGTTTTTTTTGCTTCACAGTCCTCTTAAATGTTAATTTACAGTAGGTATAAAGTATTTGCAAAAAAATAGTACTTTTTTAAATCGTGTTTGCCCAGAATCCTGAATATTTTAACCCGGACAATATTTGCGCTAGGTTTGTGTGAACTTTTACTTTGGATGACAAGATAAAGTAAGGTGACATTTAATAATATCAATAATATTTTGTCGATTTACTAAATATGTGTACGTGTGCTGAAAGTATTTCTGCACAGGATTTTGTTTTAATTTTGATGAACCGATACAAGCGGTAAAAGGTGCCGAGGTATACCAACCTGGGCTGCACCTTGTAAATTAGCTTAAATAACACAGTTAGCATGTTTATTTTTGCCATCGTTTGAGTTTATTGTGGCCGAAACGCTAACGAGTGAGTTTTATAAAGAACTTTTCATGATTATGAAATAAAAATAAACTATTTAATTAAAGTAGAAGTAGGAAAAGGATTTTGCAAAAGGTTGCCAATGAGGTCATGCAAGAAACCAAGCTCAAACGAAAGTTACAAAGTAAGGTAAAGTCAAGTGTAGTACGTGTGATTTGGCTTAAGAGACTTGAGTTAAAACTTATAGTAGGAAGGTATATACACAAGCAATAAGAAATAAGGTTTTATTAAATATAGCTATAGATAAGTTCAAAACTTTAGCAGTCAAGTCTTTTAAACAGCCACACGTTATTGATCAAGAAAATAAAACACGATAAGATATTAAATACAACCAGTAAAGATATCCTATGAAACTATATCTACCCCAAAGTTTCGAGAGCCTCGCTGGGTCTGCCGTGATAGTGTAGCCAGTACTTTGTGGCGTTTTATCGGACAAATGTAAACAGTTATAGCAATTACCAGTTTATCTGGAGTTAGTTTTGCTATTCACATAGCTGGTAAGAATAGCCGCAGACTAGCATTATAGTAGAAGTCCACGATACGTCTATTGTTTCTAATGGCATGTACATTATACGGATGAATAGGTGGTAACATTTCGATAATGCTTAGCAATTGATTATTTTGTTAAAAATAAGTCACAATCTTAATCATTACAGATAACAACATAAAAACTAAAGGCATAACCAACTGTTATGTAGTGTACTTACTTTCCATGCACGCCCCTGAAAATGGATCGCAAGGTACCCCAGGCCGACAGTGTGCACAGTTCGTAACAGGACCTAATAAATAAAAGAGGGCACATGACGACATTGTTCTTCTTGGTATTAAAATGCCATTCAGATGTTAACACAGTCGTTAATAAGTTTAATAACTATTAAACATGACAAGAATTAGACGCTAAACCTCAAAAAGATTATGTTGAAGATTATGATGACTTCAATCACTCTATACTTAGTTAAATTATTTGTTATTATTGTTCGATGATTCGGACGTTTGTTGTTAGTCCTTCAATCGAGGACCACGGTTGCTTCTAATACTTTATGATTATCAAAGCTAATTAATTAATGAGCGTTCTGGCGTACCTCTAGAGCAAACAGCTTGATGGTTGGTGACGGCGCAGTGCTGCCCGGAACCGCAGGGGCCGCCGCGCGCGCACGGGTCGGCGCAGCGCCCCTCTGCGCACGCTAGTGTCGGCGCGCATTGCTCGTCCGAAGTGCATTCTAAAGCTGCGCGCACCCAATAATTAATGGTTAGGTGCTTACAATTATTAAAATAACAAAAATCCTACATTATTGCAAACTATGTTCCAAAAATTATATAATTAGGTATAAAAATTGTATCCGTCTAAAAGATTTGATTCACTCTTCGGAACACTAAATGTTAATAAGACAATCTCTGCTATTTCAAAACTTAGTAAGTTTTTTAAGTGACTTGTTTATTTCTATAAACTTTAAATATGAACTTTATACTTATTTCAATCGCTTGAAGAATATGCAAGGTAAAAATATCAATTTACCTAAGTAGGTACCTACTTAATTAAGAGTCGATGAAAGACAAAGTAGAGTATAATTCGTTTAAGTACCTCTGGCATATTTTAAAATATAAGTTTTGCAAAAATCAATCCCTTTATTCGTTATAATCAAAAACCGGGCAAGAGCATGCTCAGTGTAGGGTTCCGAAGCCATTACTACAAACACAAAAACTATCTCAAAAAAAATATCCTGATGAATTGAGAACCTCCTCCTTTTTTGAAGTCGGTTAAAAAACAACAAGCATGAACTAATTCTCTATTTAAAGCCATTTAGTGCTAAGATAATTTGTAGTAGTATAAACACTTTAGTCGCACGTATCTCAGAAACCGATCAATTCTACTAGTCGTGATAGTTTTCCTTTCAAAATTGTTATATTATGTGCTTTAATTTATTGTATATTTCAGATTTTTATTACTGACTAGTAGTAGTTTTGGACGTACACGCAACTCTAGCAAAAATGACATGTTTTAAGTTCAATATTTCCTAAACGATCCCCGGAATCTAAAAATTGATAATTACATGCACATGACGATGTGTAAGAGCTATCCAATGATACCTCTACGGATACCACTGTAGATGTTATAATGTAAAAAAGTAAATTAAATTTTGCGTTACATAATAAGGAGGTAACCGAAAAGAACATTTTGTTTTCAACTTTGTCGGCGTAATTTAAATAAATAATAAAAAAATAAAAACTGCCACAGCTTTAAATAGAACCAAGAGTCTCTGAGATAAACCGCGGACAGACGGACATGGCAAAACTGGAAGGGCTCCATGTTGACTACGGAACCCTAAAAAAAGGTAACCTATCGCAAATCCGAAGTTTTGTTTCCTATTGTCCGAAAATTCATAATAAAATTTAAAATGCATTTTTTTCTATATCCATTAATTATTTTTAAAATGAGCGATATACCTGTAGAACGTTTACATAAGGTCAGGTTTGTCATATAACAACCCTGAAAAGTTAAAAGATTTGGAAAAAAACGCAGTTCTAACTTCTGAAAACTCGGACGAATAAAATTTTGGTTTAAGATACTTGGTACTTAAACCAAAAATGACAAACAAAGTTACAAACAGATTAAAGCGCTTTCGCGATTATAACATAAGGATAAGGTTTCTCTGTAGAAATGACGTCTGATGTTAATTCTTATTTATACTTTTATTGTGATTATCCAATGTGTATTAAAATTACAACAAAAGTATAATTAAGTATACATTACATTTACTTTTGAAGATATATAATTAAAAAAGTACTTACGATAGTAACCCTGTTTTAATAAAATATATTGAACTTTAAAAGTGGCACTATTTGAGATCAACTAAGTCTAATACTCACGATCTTTTATACCACACCAAGATCAAATATATTATATTTTATTAAGTACAGGGTTTTCAAAACAACAAGTAAGCAAGTCAGGTTTAAGTATTGCACACTCTGTCTCGTGGCAGCTTTATTGCATTCATCCCAATGCTAAGAAGCGTTAAAAAGATTAAAGTTATTTTGCGTGACCGTCACCAAAATGTTCAAGTGGAAGTTATATGATAAATGTATGTGTATGTATATATTTACACAAATACGTTTCACGTGCTTGCAAACTACCTGATACAGAAGAATTTCAAACTGTGGAAAAAATATAACAAGAACATGCTAGAAAAAAAGGAAAGAAACAGACAATGAAGTCATAAAGTAGAAACTATCAACATTTCCTGTAATATGAAGAAAAAAAAGATTATTAAGATTCGTACAAGATGCTAATATACTATTTTTCGCTAAAGAAAATTTACAAACACTTTTTAAATTACCTTTAATGCAGCCATGTTTTTCATCGTGTGTGAATCCTGTAGGGCAAAACTTGCAAACTGGGTGGTGATCTTCTACTGAGCACGGAGCACCACCACAAGCACCAATACAAGGGTCTTTGCATCCGAAGTCCCTGCACGCCAAGTTGCGCGGACACCCATTGTCTCGCAAACATATCGATACTGCGGTGTGGCAGTCTTTGATGCACACACAGATGGCGTTGTGCTCTACTACTTCACACTGTTTTCCTTTAGGACACATAGGTTTCTTTGACGCCAAGCATGGATTCACACACTTGGAATTACGGCACGCCGCATTGGAGGAACATTGCTCATCCCGTGTACATTCTGCGTCTTCCGGTGCACAGGTCAATTCCCCTTTCTCATTCAATGCAAATCCATTACGACAAACACATACAGGCTCGTGATTTCTAACTTCGCATTTCTGGTTTCTCCGGCAGTTCTGATAGGTTAAACAGGGGTTGCGACACTGGCCGGCATCAAGGTCGCACGCCAAGCGTGGCGGGCAAGGCTTAGTAAGCGAGCATGTTAGTGTGGCGTTGGGGTCAGCGGATGGCGTGCAGGCGGGGTCGGGCCGGCACGCCAAGCGCGGCTGCCCCACGTAGCACTGCGGGCACGAGCACTGCGGGCGATGCGACAGCGACTCGCACAGCGCGTCCTCGCCGCAAGCGCCGCGAACGGTGCACGGATCCACGCAATGCAGGCTCAGACACGCTTTGTCCAGCGGACACTCCTTGTCGCTCGTGCATTCAATACCTAGGAAGATGTGAAAGAAGGAAGCAAAGTCGAAAGAGCGGTACCTTTAGCCGCGAAGAGGAAACTTTCTCACGAGACAGTGCATGCTTCGAAACTGATAGTTTATGATCAGAAATATGTATATAACGGCATATTATAATACAAGCGATATGTACATGAAGCCGAACAAAATGTTACCGACTGTTTGATATTTCAAGCACGAACGGTGAGAATGCTTCCACTCAGTTAACATGTTATAGTAAGTACAGATATCGTCCATAGAATCCAACCAATCATTTGTGTAACCGTGAGGTTAATCCTACTTTTTCTTAAAATAACTTATCAAATAGTGTTTTCATCGAAGTATCCAAAGATGTACATATTCACGGTGTAAATTTTGATTTCAGCACTAACAAGCATAACGGTATCATCAATAAGTTCCTAAATAGGTACATCTTTTGACACCCGAACTTTTAATTGCCCCATAGAACCATTTGTATTTACATTATAGTGTAGGGTACCCATAACACATTTTTCTTGTTCAGATATTAGATTTTGTACTGGGTTCGAACTATTATAAAACTAAGAAGTGTACTGAGCTTTAAGTCTGTCCTAATGTTTTATTATTCGTACCTCAATTTTCTGACGGCGGATCTAATCGTGCATTTTTACAAGTGGTCTTAGGTAGGTATGTGAAGTGTCCAAGTTTGTTTACTCACTAGTATGACATTCAATATCAGCTTGTCCTTCTGTGCCAGGAATGCAATGACATACAAATTCCGCTCCTTCTCTTAAACATTCCCCGTTGATTCCACACCCAGTCGTGCGACAATCTACCACGCTGCGCTCTTGAGAACCTGAATACACATATATTTTATCAGACACCACTGTCTTCGGTACTCTTATTTGTTATAATTCGACTCGGAAATGCGGAAGTGCCTTTATGGCACTTATTAACAAAATAAATATTTTCCTTTTTATTTGTGAGTTGCAACCTATCTATGTATCTATACACACACATATATATATATTTAAATTATATTAATTGTGAGGACAAGGACAGTATGAAAAAAAAACTTTATAATTAAAATCAAGTTTGTGGATAAAAGTACTAAATAAGGGCTTGCAACCTGTCTCTTATTATCCCTTAATAGGGCCCCGTAGAAGTAAAAAATCTAGACCAAAATTAAATACAGTGATGGAATTGCAAGTCTCTAAAGAGTAATAATAGATGATGTTATATTTGAGTAAAATACAATTGAAATTGCATCATAAAACGTAGGTAGTAAAGTTTAATTTCAGCTTATTGTAATGTGGTAAATATATGCCCACTGCCCTATTAAGGGTTATATGTACTAGGAAACTTTTTGGACTGATTGTGAAGATGTGGTTACAGAATTATAAACATGTCTTTTTAAAGTTGTTGGTATTTCTGTAGCTCTGCCTACCCCGCTCTGGGAGTGAAGGCGTGGTGTTATGAATGGGATCGTATTATAATATGTAAAGTTCAAAATACATAATGGGTCATAACATATAATGGAAATAATATATAATGGTTTTATTTCTGAAACCGTAAACATTTCAGGTTTTTTTTAAAGTTAGTTACATGGAACCCATTTAGTTAGGTTCGGTTTGTTTTGTAACAATCCTGAAAACTTTACGGTTTCAGAAATAAAACCATTATATATTATGACCATTATCTATTATGACCCATTATGTGTTTTGAACTTTCTCGTTATGTATGTATGTATGTTTGCACTAAATAAAAAACATTAAACAAGAATTAACGATTGAATTCTTTATAATACAGACATAGGTATATTATACAACATATCAAAATAAATTAGTTGTTAGAATGTCGGATGTATTTGAAAAAGTTTGGAGTACCTACCTAACTTTATTTTTCATACCACCACAAAACGAATAAACAAAAACGGTTACTTACATTCTATATTTGGATCACCGTTAGGATAGTTACGTGGGCAATAGCATTGAGTTTCCTTATTATGTCCAATGCGGCATTGAGCGTTGGTCCCGCACGATTTGTACGCACAGGGTTCCATGGCACCACAGTAACATTGTTTATGAGGATCTCCAGCACAACTAGGTGGGCATGTACATTCGTAACTTGTATCTTCAAAGTCGCGGCAGCGCGCGTTTAGTCCACAAGGATTACGCAGACAACTGCCTGTAGCTGGTTTAGAGCATTCTACTTTTGGGTTTCCTAAATAATTTGGTGGGCATGAACACTGTGGAGCTCTGTTTACAGCGCGACATATGGCATTGGCCCCGCATGTGCCAGCACATACATTTTTACATTTTCCTCCTTCTTGGCATACTTCATCGACACCACACTCTTCATCGTGAGTACATTCGTACGCTATACATTCAGTCAATGCGTCACCTGAAAAGCCACTAGGGCAGGTACACACTGCGCGATGTCGGGTAGCCAAACAAGCTGCGTTTTTGCCACACGAGCTTTCGTGGCATGCTAGCTTACACAGTTTTAAGGAACATTCCATGTCGTCTCCGCAATCTCTGTCATTATTGCATCCAGGAACGCAAACACCTTGTAGACATATTTGTCTTTCAGGACATTTGTTTCTAGCAGAGCACGTAGACCGACAACCGCCGTTGACACAGGTCTCGCCACATGAACAATCCGCACTGTCCTCGCAAAGTGTTATACAGTATCCGCTGTCGTCGCATGGACAATATCCATCACATTGTAGCCTCTTTCTTTTACATTCTACCAATGGATTACCGGTAAAATTACTCGAGCAACTACACTGTGCCCGATGATTTAAAACATCGCATTTGGAACAAATACCACATAAACCGCTTTCCTTGCAAGGATCTAAAAAGAACGAGTATTTTGAAATAATTATAGCAAAACATAAAAAAAGGTCTGGTCAGACGCGCATTAGGGCGTAACATTAACTATAAATGATAAAAATAGAGTACCTAGGTAATCTTATACCACCAACCAACTTATATCTCGAACGTGTGCGAAGAAGAGAACAATAATTAAATTATTGCTTACTGACTTAACGATGGACCAGGCTTATATTATATATCAAAAACTAGTAAACGTATGTTTTTAAAGTTCAGTCACTTGGTAAAAATGTAGTAAGAGGAAACATGGTGTTGTTGTTTCGGGACTTATAGGTGTAGAACTAAATGCTTACTTTTAGATTATGCAAAGTTACGCTAAAAGTATTTATATTAGCTTTTTCCCGCGGCTCGGTCCGTAAAGAAGACGTTTATCGCAATTCACGCGGAAATATTATTTATTTATTTTAACTTATTTGCACAAAACAATAAAGTACAAATGGCGGACTTAATGCCCAATGGCATATTACGCCGGCCCGTTGCTCCGTTGCTGCGTGTAAGTACTCAACAAAAACGTTCTCGCGTAATATATGTAGGAGTAAAAATCTGTATTTTATTATCGTTGCCACAGTTTCTTATAACTACAACTATCTATAGAGATACGGCCCTAAATGATAAAGCAATTTTACTACATAATGCATAAGCCATAACATACAGACGAACGGATGAACGCACATGATGATTTTACAACGATTCAATGTTTGCCACGTTACCCTAATAACACCAAGTACCACACAATAATAATATAAATATCAGTAGAATAAATGATTACCTTTTGAGTAGTGACTTACCTTTACATTGACCATTTAAACAGGCTTGAGTTTTGGCACAAGCATTATCATCTCGACAACCTTGTTTACATATCCTGTTTTCACAAATTTGCCCCTTACTACACGTCTCGTCGCTATTACACACAACTCTACATATTCCACGTATACACTTCTCGTTAGATAAACAGACAATGTCGCTGAAAAAATATTACTTTATTAGATAACTAAACTTAAATATAAGATTTATTTCTTTCTTTCTAACGATAATACTCGTAGTACTACGTACCTTCTACAGGATGGATGACAGTGATCTCCGTAACAGCTAAATCCATTCATACAATTCTTATTACGGTCACATGGTATAGTTTCCCTCCTACATACAGCTTTCGGATCTCCTGCTAAGGATGGTGGACAACTACACGTGGGACGGTGATCTTTAGTCGTGCATAATGCGTTAGAGCCACATGTAGCTGGTTCAGTACAAGGGTCACTACATTGTCCAGATATGCATGCAAGATTTTTTGCGCAATGAGAATCCGTTTTACATCCAGTGACACATAGTCGTCTCACGCACACTTCATCATCAGAACACTGATCATCAGAGGTGCACGCGTACCGACACACCCCGGTATCGCATCGTTCTCCCTGCAAACACTCCGCGCCATCTACCGTGCATGCGGGTCTGCAGCGGTCGTCCTCGCATCTCCAACCGATTGCACAATCCGTATGTACTCGACACTGCAACGTAGGAGTCCGAACACATCCAATATTGGGAGTTGGATTAGGTATTAGGCCATCAGGACAAGAACAGAGAGCTTTTCGGTCAATAGCAGAACAAAGTGCATTCGGGCCACACGGATTGAGATCATTGGCGCAAGGGTTATCACAAAAATTGTTCTTGCAAAACTCATTAGGGCCACAGTCTTCGTCGTGCCTGCATCCATATTGACAGGTATTTGCTAAACATATATGCCCCAGGAAGCAGTCGTTATCTACCCTGCATTTTACTGTGAAACGTTATTTTAAATATTAGTTTTAATTTATATTCGTTCCTTAATAATAACAATGAAATGTGAGATGCTACATGCTAGTAACTCAGGACTTATTTATGACGAGCGGTCCTCTGTTACAATCTTAAGGAAACGC
Organism: Acleris holmiana; assembly: GCA_949316455.1. Classification (NCBI taxonomy): domain Eukaryota; kingdom Metazoa; phylum Arthropoda; class Insecta; order Lepidoptera; family Tortricidae; genus Acleris; species Acleris holmiana. The sequence goes on from OX438766.1 coordinate 11,467,282, forward strand.
CTAGTACGTCTAGTGGATCTGTTTCAGTTAACATAATAAATTAATAATAATAATGATGATGATGATGATACTTTGAGTAAAATACTTACACAAGCAAGCTCCTTTAGAACACCGTTCATTAAGAGCACATTGTTCGTCTGATTCACATGGAGGGACGCACATAGAATCGTGACACATATGTCCATTTTGGCATTCGCCTGCACCACCGCATAGTCTTGGAACTAAAATAAAATAATAGACAAAAATAAATATTAATAATATTATTATTTACACGTTCGTTACTTTAAAACATTATTATAAATCTCAATTGAGATACACCTGTTTTTAACAATGTAATTATGAAAATTTAAAAAAAAACATTTCGAGGATTACGCTTCTTGAGTCAATATTTGCAGTTAGAATTAAAAAATATGTTACAATTAATTATATTAAATTAAGACTTGGCTTTAATTATACCGCTAAATACGGTCCAAATTGCGCTATATCAAGCTTTTTTGTGGTAATATATAATATATAACATATAATGACTGAAAACTTTTCAAATACTTCCGTTATTTTTTCGTTGTGAGTAGACGACTTTTATTTAATAGATTATTTTAAATACAAAATAACACTTTTAGTCATGAAATTATTGAAATAAGATTCCTATAAAAGGCTATTCTTTCGAATAAAAATAAAAAGGCGAGCAGGTTTTTTTAGGTGTATCCGAATTGTTTTTTAATAAATCATTAATCATTTAAAACTTACTTCGGACACATTCTACATCTTGGTTTCCCGTAAATTCATACGGACAGCTACATTGTACTATGTGATTTTCAGAACGGCATATAGCATTTAAACCGCATGTTTTTTCTACTTGGCATGGATCAAGACATTGTCCGGTAACACATTTCTCCGTTGAATCACATTCTTCGTCCACGACGCAAAGGGCTACAATAATACAAATACATTTTTTAATTTTGTTTTAGTGTCATTTTCTTTATTTACTCTTTGATTTAAAAACCTGAGGTAAGATTACCTTTACAAATGCCTTTATGACAATATTTATCATCAGGACAATCTGTTTTGCCGATACAAGAAACTTCACGGAGGCTGCATCCCTTTGTAGTGCTTCCATTTCCTATATATCCAGCCTTACATTTACATTGTCCTGTATGTCTTGAAGCAATACATTCAGCATTTGGTCCGCATTTGATATTTTCACATGCATCTGTAAAACATCCAAATACATTAAAATTTAAAAACATTATTAAATATTGGCTCAAAACGATTTTTTCGATAACATACTTAAGAAAAGATTCCTAATTATAATATTTCTTGAGTTGGTATAATATAAGTCACGAAAAACCGATACGGTCTATGCTAATAATTTAAGTTATATTATTGTAATAAAACAAACATTAAAATTACGCGAGCGATACTACTCAAATAAAATATCATAAGAGATGAAACTAAGCTTGTTTTAAAATATTTTACGAGTAGCATACCTGTACATTTACTAACGGTTCCCATTACAGTGCAGCGGGCAACTGCTGGACAGTCTCTGTTATACCGACATTCTTGTGCTTTCCGGCAACCTTCCCCATAAGAATCACCAATAGTTCCAGCAGGGCAGCTGCACTGCGCCCGATCTCTTGTATTCTTACATTCAGCCCCACTGCCGCAAGTATTTGACTCACACCAATTAATTTCTACACATCCCTTCACGGGATTACCTGTGTACCCTGGTTGACAATAACATGCATGTCTGTGATTTTCTGATGAACAAATTGAATTTTCACCGCATTTATTATCCACCAAACACGCTATTTTACACATGTTTTTGTCGCACAACTTGTCATCCGTGCAGTCATTATCAGTATCACATTCTTTCCTCTTGCAATTTAGCTGGGGATCCCCAAAATATCCAGGTTTACATGAACATATAGGCTGATGAGATTGACCTTTACAATTGGCTTGTCGACCACAAGGATGGCCATCACAAACTTTCACACATTGAGGAATTCCATTTCTACTAACTATACATTTTTCATCCTTAGCGCAATCTGCATTGGCTTTGCATTGGACTTCTTTCGTGCAAACTCTATTTAGACAAAATTGAAAATCTGGGCAAGTAGTATTTGTATTACAAGTCAGTCTACAGGTCCCTTGTATACACACTTGGTCACTTAAACATTCCCTTGAGGTTCTGCATAAACCTAAAACAAACGCGAAATTACAATACATGTATGTTACAATGTAAAAAATAGGATGGTAAAATGTTTCTGTAAATGGAAGTGACAAAACAGAAAGCATACATACCGACACACAAACTGTCAACACACTTTGTTCCAGTCGAACATCTGTTATCGTCAGTACAATATTGAATTGGCGTACAACCAAGCACAGGGTCACCGGTGTATCCTGGGGAACAGGAACAATGTCCAATGTGACTTCTAGAGAGGCAGTCTGCATTTCTGCCACACGCACGTGGGATGCTACATGAGTTTAAACACTTATTATTGACGCATGCCTCCTCCGATGTACAGTCGGAATCTTTTGTGCATTCGAATTTTGTGCATTCTTTATAGGGGTCACCTTGGCTATTTAGTAAGCATTCGCAAACTGCATTATGGGATTCAACGATGCACTGTGCATTTTTGCCACATAGTGATGACTTTTGGCATGGGTTCACGCACTGGTTGTCAATACAAGTTGTTTTTTCTGAGCAGTCGTCATTTGTATAGCAGTCTCCAGGTAATTTACAAGTTCCCTTGCTAGCATCTAATATTGTTCCATTAAGACATCTACATGCAAATGAGCCAGGTATATTTTCACAGTCAGCATTTGTGGGACATGGGTTATATAAACATTCATTTATATCTTCACACGCATTGTTATTTAAGTCTAAACCAGTAGAGCAAATGCATGTGGGCTTGTGATCCTCAATTTTGCATGTTCCGCCTTGGCACGCGGAACTGTCACATTTATCTGCAAGTAAAAATACGAACATATTTTGCATTTTCAGATTGATCTGAATTCAAGATATCAAAAAAATACAGTACCTATGAGTGTAAATGTAAATAACCTTACAGGAATCGAAACCACAGTCTGCTGAAATTTGCACGTGATTAAATTAGGGCAACAGAACGAATCATCATCAGTGAAATAATTTACTGATATTACGCGAATGAATAATAGACACACGATAGCACCTTCATCTACGTAATAGTATAGGATTCACAGTTGTATAGTGTATTAGTTGCAGTTTGAACTACAGAGTGTCTTTCATGCACTTGAGTTCTGATTGTAGAAACAAATTTCATCTACTGTTTCCCTGTTAGATTATTTTTACATTGTAATCAAGTTGACAATAATGAGCATCTTACCTGAACACTTATTATTTCTTGGACTGCAATATTTGTCGTTAGAGCAATCTATACTATCAACGCATTCGACCTTGAAACATCCAATGTTTTTATCAAATGGATTTCCTAGATGCCCATTTTTGCATACACACGAAACGCGATGGTTCATAACAGAGCACATCGCGTTCAGTCCACATGTTTTAGTTTGACAAGGATTTAAACATTTTCCCCTCACGCAAGCAAGAGAACTATCACATTGTTCATCTCGCCTGCATTGGTTTGGCAATAAACAGCCTGTTTTGTAAGGATCGCCGATAGCCCCAGTTGGGCAGATACATTTAAATGATCCTAATGTATCTTCACAGTGAGCCGAGGGGTGGCATGGATTTTCTAAACATTCATTTATATTTGTACATTCGTTAATGTCTAATCTGAACCCAGGTAAGCAATGGCATACTGAAGAATCACAAAATTGATTATTCAGACAATCTGAATCTGATTTACAGCCAGGTATACATACTCCAGAACTACAGTGTTCTCCATGCAAACAATTGCTGCTTGAATGACATACTTTGTGACACTTATTATCACTGCATTTCTCGCCGATTGCGCACCCCGTACTATCTCGACACGGGACTTGGCATAGCAATCCAATGCACATGTGATCCGGAGGACATTCTGATGTCCTAATGCAGTTATTTGGTTTTCGAACACATCCTTGTTGCGGAGTAGGTGTTCCTTCAAATCCAAGAGGACATTCGCATTTTGTACTGTGATTTATTCGCGAACAAATAGCATTTGGTCCACACACTCTCGATGCTAGACACGGATTAATACATTGGTTGTTAATACAGGATTCATCACTCGCACAATCTTCATTTCCTCTGCATCCAATTAGACACTGACCACCTACGCATGCTTGTCCAATGCCGCATTGTGAATGCTTAGAACATTGCGTCATACAAAAATTCTTGAGGCAAATGTCACCCTGATCACACTGACTGGAATTTTTACAAGCAGTTAAACACTGCCCATTAAAACATACGTCGCCATTGCAGCTTGCATCGTTGTTACAAATCAGCAATTTCTTTTTACAAGCATTACCACCTTTCATACTTTCATAGCCTTCAGGACATAAGCAGATTGGCTTTCTACTGACAATTTTACACAGTGAATTTAAGCCACATGCTCCATCACAAGGATTTACACATCTTCCACCAACACAGCTTGCTTCCAAAGGGCAGTCGCCATCGCCGTTCGGGCATTCACTTTGCGTTTTGCAACCCCCCTTTATTGGGTCTCCCGTTAATCCGACAGGGCATTTACATGTGTACGATGTAAGGTGAGGTTCACAAATGGCAGTTGAATGGCATGGATGAGGATTGCAGAGTTCAACTTTTTTGCAATTTACATCTGGTACTGGATCAGCCTTATAACCACTTGGGCACTGACAGCTAATTTTGTGATTTTCAGAGATGCATACAGCATTGTCTCCACAAGAATCTTCAACACATGCATTCATACATGTATGTGTCATTCGGTTACATAATTCGTGTGATAAGCAATCCGTGTTGTAAATACAAGGAACTGATTGACAACCCTTTTCTCGATCATCGGGATTACCAGTGTAAGGTCCAGACGGGCATTGACATTTAGCTACGTGGTTATTAGTCACGCAGATAGCGTTAGGGCCACAGGTGACCTGCTGACAAGCAGGTATGCATTTTTTAATGGGGCCAAAGTATTTACAAACTTCATTTTCGCGACACTGAGCATCATCGGTACATTGATTTTTATTAATTGGTAAACACCCGTTACGGTCGTTTGAGTTTCCTATAAAACCAGATAAACATTCGCACTGACTCTTATGATTTCGGGTTGTACACTTAGAATTTTGCGGACAGCTAAAAGCCAAACAGGGTTCTACACATTTCTTTACTCCTAGTTCATCGTTCTGGCAGGCTTTATTATCGTCACAATCTTCATCTCCTTGACAGCTTGGTGTAGACGGCTTCTCACATGACGAACTAACGGGATTCCAACGGAATTCATCCTTACAGTCACAACGTGCGGTATTAGCAACCACTTTACACACTTCGTTAGCGCTACACGCAATAGTTGAGCATAAATCCAAACATTTACTTGTAGAGCCCGCTCCTGGTACGCAAACCTGTGGTTCAGCGCAGTCACTGTTTTCATTACATTCCACCCTCGGTTCTTCATGGTGCAAATAACATCCAGATTTTACGTCATTTGCTTTACCTATATATCCTTCAACACATAAGCAGTGAGATTGATGATTGGAGCTTACACAGATTGAATTAGGGCCACATTGTAACTTACTGCACGAGTCAACACATTTTCTTGCATTCTTAGCTACTTGGAAACATATTTCAGAATCCTTACAGTCCTCGTCAGTCTTGCAATTATTGTCTGGAAAGCATCCGAGTTGCAAATTATTCGGATTACCTGTATGTCCTGGCAGACAGTGGCAATTACCTTCTTCACAAATGGTCTGGGGGCCACAAGAAATTTTTCGACATGCGTCGACACACCTTGATCTTTCACAAACATAGCCATCTGGACAAGTAGCGTTGTGGGTACAAGTGCAACTATTCCCTTCTGTGCATTTTGAAATCGATACATGTGAACAAAGCTCATAAGGGTTACCAACAAAGCGACTCTTGCAAATACAACTGAAACTTCCAGGGGTATTAATACAAATCGCATTTTCACCACAAGGTTTGGAACTGCATTCATCTATATCAATACATTGTAAATTAGGATTTCCAATATAACCCGGTGGGCAAAGACATTCCACATGAGTCCTAGTCTGCTGGCAAACCGCGTTGTGCCCACAAGATGCCTTGGCACAGGTAATTTGCCTTCGAGGAAGACATTTTGTATACGGGTTTCCTGTAAAACCTTTGTCACATTTACAAGCGTTTGACTGTCCATAAATACAGTGTGCGTTTTCACCGCATTCTGGACTGCAATTTGGTGGAGATATAGCTGAAAGAAAAAAGATGTATTATTTATTAAGTATGAATAACCAAAGTACTTTTAATGTAGATAATGAAAGCTATTTTACACTTACGTGGCATACATAACAAATCGGGGTTCCCCACAAAGAAAGCGTTACAAACACATTTGCCGCTTTCATCGTTACACGAGGCGCCCACTCCACACACGACGCCGTCGCAGCGCTGCCGACAGCGGCCTGCCACGCAGGACAGCGGCTCATCGCACGGCGCGCCCGGTCCGCAAACGTCTCTCTTACAGACTCCCCCGGGAAACGGGTTACCGACCATTCCCTCAGGGCAGACGCATGTGGGCCCCGACTTTGATATTATACATTGAGCACGAGCAGCGCATGAAAATGAATCACAACCTACGAACAAATTAAGATACCAATTATGAATACGATGATATTAACAAATCAACGTTCTATACACGATTAAAAGCTTATTCACCACAACCTACCAGAAATGCACTTTCCACCTTCCGGTTTGGTATAACCAGGGTTGCAACGACACCAAGACGCGTGATTGTCAACTTCGCACAAGGCATTAGGTCCGCAGGAAACACTAGCACATGGCGATATACAGGTTCGATTTAAACATGCCAGGGTGTTAGGGCACTCATCATCCGAACTGCAGAGCTGTTTTTGAGACGGACCCACATCATCAGTACCTAAAAATGCAAAAATATAAATCAATTGAAAATGCCACTTCAGTATACAGTGTGGAAATTAAACTCAGGCCCTGGAGGGAAACTACTTTAAATCCTTAAGCTAGCTCATTTTACTTAAAGGAGACATTCCTTTATTTTTGAAAAGAAACAAATCTGCATTAAATGATTTTTTAAACTCGCTTGCTTCGCCCGGGACTCGAACCAACTAAAATTTAAAAAATAAACACTCTTTATTTTATTATACTAATCGGTAGTATTAATATTCAGGATAAAGTTTCTCTAACAAACATTTGGTCTTAAAAATAAAAATAATCGTTAAATCTAACATCAACTTTATTTTACTATCAATTTTGTAACACTTAAATTACTTAACTGATAAATTGTAAAATGAGCCCCGTCGTTCCGGCTACACAACATTAGTCGCCGTTGAAATTCATTTCTTGTAGCCTTCAGCAAAGTGTTGTGGTGATGCCCCTAATAACATTTTCTACCGCAATCCCTAGCTCTTGAACGGTTTCATAGCAAGTTTCATAAACAATTTTTTTTACAGAACCCCATAAAAAGAAGTTCGAACAATTTATCAGTTAAATAATTTAAGTGTTACAAAATTGATAGTAAAATAAAGTTGATGTTAGATTTAACGATTATTTTTATTTTTAAGACCAAATGTTTGTTAGAGAAACTTTATCCTGAATATTAATACTACCGATTAGTATAATAAAATAAAGAGTGTTTATTTTTTAAATTTTAGTTGGTTCAAGTCCTGGGCGAAGCAAGCGAGTTTAAAAAAATCTTTTAACGCAGATTTGTTTCTTTTCAAAAATAAAGGAATGTCTCCTTTAAGTAAAATGAGCTAGCTTAAGGATTTAAAGTAGTTTCCCTCCAGGGCCTGAGTTTAATTTCCACAATTATAGTACGTTACCTAGATATAATGTAGGTACCTTATGAAGACAAAAAGTAATACGTTTTTTATGTTAAGGAGAAGGCACACGAGCACTTAGGCCACCTGATGGTAAGTAGAATATGAGACCCATAGACATATGAAATCTCAAGATTATAATCTTCAGTCTACAATATTAAGACCTCAAATGCGTTGCAGGTCTAAGATGGAATGCCTCTATGCTAGTTATTTCATTGGTTGTCTTATCCCCACATACGAACACAACAATGCGAACACTGTTGCTTGGCGGTAGGTCAATGTTATGTAGGTCAATATCATTAAAATCTCCGAAGTAATATAAAGATAAACAATAGAAACATAACTTATATAACTTATATTAGTCGTCGTAATTGATAATTTTGTACTCACATCCGTTTTTATATGGATCTCCAATCATATTAATGGGACACTCGCATTGAAAACCTCCCTTTTTGTCATGACAGATTGCACCATACGCACAAGGAGCACTATGACATTCATTTCTATTAGTACAACCTGTGTAAGGATCTCCCTCAAATCCCGCCATACACATGCATCTTGGAGGATCGCTTGGTGTGCACTTTGCATTTATACCACAAGTAAATCTTTCACATGGGCTTTTGCACTTCTGACCGTCCGTGACATCTAAATAAAACGGTGGTGGACAAACACATTGGCCGGGCTCAATGCATTTTTCATTAGAAAAGCAATCTGAATCACTTATGCAACGTTTCTGATTCAAGCTGCAATGTCCAGTAGTTATATCTTGTCCGTAACCTGAAGGACATTTGCAGACAAAGGTACCGATGGTGTTGATACATTCTGCGCCAACGCCGCACACGGGCTGACCAGCAGCGCATTCATTAATGTCTTCGCACGGACCATCCACAACTTGAGAATATCCTGCCGGACAAGCACAGTAACTGACGCTGTCAGAGATGATTATACATTCTGCTCCTTTACCGCACTTATTGTTTTTCGAGCAGCCAGATAAAACACATTCTCCATTTACAACTTTGTATGGTGGTTGGCATTGACAACTAATATCAGTGCAAATTTCACATAAATTATATGGGTTGCCGCTATATTCCGAAGGACATTTACATTCATAACTTCCGGGCAAATTTTTACAAATAGCATTTATTCCACATGGAGACCGCCCGTGTTGAACACATTCGTTGATATCTTCACACAAACCCGATTCTTTGCTCCGTGTGTACCCTTGTGGACATATACACACGTATTCGCTATCGTGCAATATACACTGTTCTCCTAAAGGACAAGGTTTAGTTTCGCTGCATTCACTTGGAATTTTTCCTGATACACAACCATCAACGTACGGATCACCGTGGAAACTACCGGGACATTCGCACTGAAAGTTTCCTGGAAAATTTTTGCATACAGCTCCAAGGCTGCACGGATTCGACAAACATTCATTGATGTCTTGACAACCGCTTACTGATGATGGATTGCCAGTATATCCACTACGACATGTACATTGAGCTAATTGATCGGTCAAAAGACACTCTGAATTACTGCCACAGTGCAAGGTCTCGCAAGGATCTACAAAAAAAGAAATGGAAGTTTTAAATTCAACATAGGTACGTTGTGCAAGCAAACTTTAGAAACCCGATTGCCTGTGTTTTAATATTTTCCTGTGACTATTTACGTTAATAGCTAACTAATAATACTTTCTGACGATGTCCCACTACATAATCCGTTAAGCCATTTTGAGCCCACAGAAGGTCACAAAAATAAATACCCTAAATAAGGATAATTTAACTATTTATGTAAAAACAATATTTTACAAAAGAAAACCCAAAACAATAAAATGAATAATAATAAAAACTGGGCAAGAGCATGTCGGTCGGACCATGCTCAGTGTAGGGGTCCGAAGCCGTTAAGTACTACAAACACAAAAATCAACAAGTAATAACTAATTTTCTATTTAAAGTCAATTGGTGCCGTCTTAGATGATTTTAGTAGCTATAAACACTTTAATCGCCCGTATCTCAAGAACGAATGATGTCTACTTAGTCGTGATAGTTTTTCTTTAAAATTCGTTATATGCTCTTTCAATTAAGTTTTTTTTTCAGATTTTTAGTATTTGTAGTTTTGTCTGGGACGATGACACTTGAGTATAACAAAAATTAGCGCTTTAAAGCTTAATATTTCATAAACGTATTACTTAATCGAAAAACTTTTTTTACAAACCCGCAGTATGATTGAAAGACCTATCCAACGACACCCCACACTACATAGTAGACGAGAAAATAAACATCCCCACGTTACGTGTAGGGGAGATACCCTAAAAAATTTTTTTTTTTACATTTCATTGTAAGAGTCTGCGCTAGGCTGCGGACGGACGGACGGACGGACTGACATGGCGAAACTATACTAACTATAGTGACTACAGAACCCTAAACAAGATGTACAAAGGCCAATTTATCCCTTTAAGGAATCTGGAAACCCTTGAGAGTTTTTCTTATTTTTGAGTAGTCTGGTAAAAACACAAAACGAAATCGAAATTGAACTACTTACGTCTACACTCATTGCCCACGTTAGGTTCTGGGCAGAGACATCTTGAATTTGAGTCACATATCGAATTACCAGGGCATTCCTCATTCTTATGACATAAAAGAATTTCGGCACAACGCACCCGGGGGTCAGGATCGGGTACAGTGCCTTCTGCACATTCACAGCTGAATGAACCATCTTTATTAATGCATTCTGCCCCTATACCACAAGTACCCTCAATGAGACATTCGTCTATATCACTGCACTGTTTGTATGCATCCCCGGTGTACCCTTCTGGGCATTGACAGGAAAAGCCGCCCAGCGTGTTAGAACATCGCGCGTTAATACCACAACGACCAACAGGCCCAACTGATGTGTCACACTCATTTACATCAATGCAACCTGCCGCTATATCTGTTGGGTCAAATGTCCAACCGTCGTCGCACACACAGTATGCTTCTACACCGTTCGGTTTGCAAAATGCATGATCTCCGCACTTGACATCGTCACATGGTGCACGGCACCTAACTTTTGGTGGAGAACCGACAAATCCTGTAGCACATTCGCATTCATACGATCCAAATGTATTGACACATAAAGCATTTTCACCACATGAAGACTTTCGGGTTTCGCATTCGTCAATATCGACACAAATAGAACCTTTGGCGTCAAATCCCTCTTTACAAAAACATTGATGTTCTATACATTCTGCATTATTGGTACAATCGAAATTAGATCTACATAACGTGTTAACGTCGATCTGAAAAGAAAAGAATTATTAACCAGGATTGAATCAACACAATAATCAAGTTATAGAAAATATGTTTGACGATTAATGAAATTAATATTATCCTGTTTTATTACCTGTTCACATGCAATTTGTGGATCAGGTTTAGCTCTATACCCTTGCGGGCAGAGACAGTTAAACCCAGGCGCAGCATTCTCGCAGATGGCATGCGTCCCGCAGGGCCGCTCGAGCGTCGAACACTCGTCGACGTCGCGGCAGCCGTCCGGTGCGCGCGCGTCACCCGTGTACTCAGGCTCGCACGCGCACACAAAGCTGCCTTCCGTGTTGGTGCACACCGCGTGCGCGCCGCACACCCTCTCGCTACTCTTACACTCATCCACGTCTGGTGCAACAAACAACTTTCGTCTAATTACATCTACCGCCGACGCGCCTCCTCTATTGACATACGCACGCTATAGGAACGCCGACGGCCACTACGAAGAGCAAGAGACAGGATAACAGACCACTGAATGTATAACAGTGTTAGAGAAGTCGGCGAAAATCATGAAGAAGAAACTGAAAGGAAGAACTTTTAGCTGATACAAATCGTGTGTCACGAAGCAGGATCCTTCAACAAGGAAGACCTCAATGCCTTGTGTTGCTAAAACACTTTTTTGGCCGCAGATGCCTGCGGACTGGAGTCTTTCGATTGCCGATGCTACATATACACCAACTTGCTGAAAATTGGTTCATTACATTTGTCAATAAATGTTTCGAATGAAGTGATAATTAGTAAAAGCGTGAAGCTACCGCGCGTCCGGATGCGGTAGTGTTCAGCGCGTTATGTTCCACGCGACCGTTTTAATACCATAAAGCGTTAGACCACACAGGTGTAGATGTTAGCGTTTGTCAAAGACTTATCGAGTTGCGTTTCTCACCAATGCATCCGATGTCAGGGTCGCCTTGGAAGCCGGGCGGGCAAACGCAGCGATATCCGTCGGGTAGGTTCTGGCAAAGCGCACCGCGGCCGCACGCGGCACGCACGCACGCATCCACGACGCGGCAGGCAACGCGCGGGTCGCCCTCGCTGCCAGCAGGGCAGCTGCACTCGTACCCGCCTTCAACGTTGCGGCAAGTCGCGCCGGCGCCGCACGCCGACCCACTGGCACACTCGTCCACATCCACGCACTAAGACCAACAAACAGGACTTAGTACAATAAATAACAATACCGCAAGAATACTGCAGTTTTCAGTTATAGTAATAATTAAATAAATGTTTTTCCACATATTATGAATAAAAACACTTTTTTGAAACCGAGTAATGTTACTGTGTAATGTTAGTGTCCTCGAATATTATTCATTTTAAAATTAGTAATGGTTAATTCAATAATTAAGGAGATTGAAATGAATTGCAGTGAAGAAATCACTTACGCCGTCGAACGGATTTCCAGTGTAGCCAATTTGACAAGCGCATGTGTAATTTCCAGGGTAATTCTGGCAAATGGCATTGATTCCACAAGCGCCAGGACGACGACATTCGTCGATATCTACAAACAGAAATATATCTTTAAAGTAAATGGAAATAAAATGTAAAACATTAAATAAAAATTATTGCAAAAAATTTAAACAATATTTTAATGTGCTAGCGGTATGCGATATACTAGTGGTATGTGGAATGAGATACTCGAAATGTATGGAGTTGACATAATCGCGCCGCTGGTCGTGATTCGCGATCTGTCATCTGGGGCCCTAGTCAAGACGCAATTATGCTACTAAGATTTTCTTTTCTATCACTCCAAATTTATAGGATGACATTTTCGTGCGTTACGATAAACCACGTATTCAACTAGCACCCCATACATCTTGAGCTATAGAAAAGAAAATTGTTAGGAGTGTTGGCACATTAGCTAGGGCCTCAGCTTACTTAAATCCGATATTGTCGATTTTCGTAAATCGCTAACTTAGCGTTATGCATCTTGATGGCCTGGTCCTGCTTTTAAAACTGATATCCTTAAAGAAATTTCCACCGATCGTTAACAAGAAACATTTTTACAAAATTAGCTACTAAACAAAAATATCCATCTATCTTTTACCTCGGCACTCTTCCTCGCCATCGCCTTCGAAACCGCGGTTGCACTTGCAAATGAAATGAGCCGGAAGGTTGCAACATTCAGCGTTCTCAACACATCGCGAAGCCACCGCGAGGTCTTCGCATTCGTTAATATCTAAAGAAAACAACATGTTCATTACTGCCTTCTTTTCACACCTATCACAATGCAATGATGCAAGCTTTTACTAACCTCTGCAAGTGAAACCGTCGCCTTCATACCCTGGGAAACAGGAACATTGGAAACTACCCACCGTATTTGTACAGTGGGCAAAAACATCGCATGGCCGTTCCTTACATTCATTTACATCTGAAAGAGCACTTGAACGTATAGTGACAGTGTCGCACAAGAAATGGATAAATTAATGTTAATAAATAAAACAATTTGTTATTAATGCTGTTGGTGGAAGATCGAATTAACCTTTACTTAATGTATTTTACAATATTGATTATAAAGATTTACATAATTATAGTGTATTTTTACTTTAAGTTTTTAATTCAATTACTTTAATACATAATTTATCTAGATAGGTGAAGTTACTACGAATCTTTGAACTTACCGGCGTCTTGGCAATTACATCCACCGAAGCCGTCATTACAATGGCACACACCGTTCAGACAAGCGCCATTTATACACTGCGCGCCATCTTCTTTGGTACAATCATCTTAAAAAAGTATAAGTAAACATATTTTAGCAGTTCATGCTTTCTTTAAAGTACCTAGGTATGTAGTCATAAAATATAAATAAAAAATGGAATTTATACTGTTTTCGCTGCTTAAACCATGTATGTGTTTCAATTATAAATTAGAAACGCCTTCGCCGTAGAGTAAATACTATTTAGCCTAAAACCTTTCTTAAAACGATCTTGGCAAGAAAACGCCCACCCGTTTTAATTTAAAAAATGCTGATTGTAACGCCATCTATAACAATAATAAGAACGTCGCAAATACTCGCAAAAGTGTACGTGTAATTCCTCCTAAATAGTTACCTCATTTGTACTTACAAGGTTTTCACTCTACGGCGACGATCAGCGGTAATTGTAAAAATCGATCAAAAAAAACAATGACCGTTATTATACTGCAATATGTGCGAAATAAGAAAAAAAACGTACCTGTGCACTTGAGTTCTGATCTAAGCTCGTCGGAAGCCTTATAACAGTCTGGCACACCGTCGCATAATTTCGATAATTCATATAATTGTAATAGTTGTGTTGATTCGTTTACTTGACAGCCAAAATAACCGTCTTCTAAATTTAAGAAAAATACTTCTCGTTTTATTCCTAAACCTATTCCATATTGGCCTTGTGTCGCTACCTGCAAAACAATTGAAAACGTTTTCACACGCCGAGTGATTAACTATACGTACAACTAGAAAAGTCATGGTACTCATGGTATTGTTTATTCTGTTAATGTACAGTCGACTACAAAGAGATGTATCCAATGTCGGACCTTGTTGCAACCATGTAATAAGGTCAAAAAGTTGATACCTACATCTCTTTGTAGTCGTGTGTACACTTGTCATAAAATATTGAATATCTTCTCAATAAAATACCAATTTTCCTGAGAAATAAACAATGTTTCAATACACATTTATTTATTTTGTGATGATATCATGATGTCCCATAAAAGCAAAAATTACAGCACAATGGTGAAATAGGGGGCTGGTTTACTAGTATATCTGCGAAATTTTTAAGACAATTTTTAACGCCCTAACTATATATACCATATTTTTATTTCCCAATTCAACATTTGATATCGTTTTCCAACTAATGATTTGATAAATCATTGTTATGCAAATTATTACTTGGATTTTTTTAAGATGCCATTTATGTATTCGTCAAAAATGTATTGATTGGCATGTAGGTACCATACTTTTAGCAACATCTTTGTTTTCTTGGTCTCGCTCGTCCTCGTACCTAACAGAGACCTGCCTTAAGGTAGAATAGGTAGGTTAATATAAGAGTAGTATAGGAGTTAATATAAGAATAGTAGTATTATATAAAAAACGGCACGCTCGCGGGCTGAAGGGTCGCAGTTTTTCCTAGCACTCCCACTCGCTTCGCTCGTCGTCGTACCTAACGGACACCTGCCTGCCGCAGGTTACATATTATACCAGTACTATCTTATACCCACTGAGAGTTATATCGAACACTGTATCGAACACTGTACTGTATATATTAACCTTGACACATAGCGAATAGATTTCCTAAATTAATTTAATAGTATCCGCACCAATTTTTTTTAATTTAATGTATTTATTATACTTCCCTCATTGGTTATTTAAAAAAAAATCGTACACTAGTTAAGAGAATATACCTAAGGATTGAGATAGTAATTGTTCCTGCTTTCTCCCTTGCGCAACTGTGGACTTGCCATACCTGGCAACTTGATAAAGTTGAGATAGCTGATATTGTAATCATTTCAGACGAACGGATTCGTAATATCCTTCACACTTATTTGGATATGAAGAAGCTCTCCGCCCGTTGGGTGCCGCGATTGCTCACAGTGGATCAAAAACGCACTAGGGTGACCCTGTCAGAGGATGCTTGATGCGAAGTTTGATGAAAAGGACTTCTTGCGTCGTTTCATAACTGTTGACGAAAGCTTGATTCATCATCTTACACCAGAAATCTAGGAGCAGTCAAAACAATGGATTGCGTCAGGTGAACCTGCACCAAAGAAGGCCAAAGCAGTTTTATCAGCGAATAAAGTTATGGCTGTTAATTATGCCAACTTGTTACAGCGATTTAATGAAGTTTTAATGGAAATTCGACCGTTTGACGAAAACGTTTCAGCTAGACAACGCACGGGACCACACTTGTGCAGTTGCTATGGCTAAAATTGAATTGCTCCCGCACCCGCCTTATTCTCCAGACTTGGCCCCCTGCGACTATTTTCTTTTCCCAAACTTGAAGAAATGGCTTGGTGGACAAAGATTTGGTTCCAACGAAGAAATCATCGCAGAAACCAATGCGTATTTTGAAGGGTTGGAGAAATCGTACCTACTTTACGGAGGGAATCGAGAAGCTAGAAAAGCGTGAGTTATATGGGGACTACGTTGAAAAATAAACACTCGTATTGAACCATAAAAAAGCCAGACTTATCACTCTGCCCTCGTATACCTATTTGCTGCAATTTTTATGCAAATTCCTGGGAACACCATGTGTTGACAAAGTACCTAACAAACGATTTAGTGCTTAAATCCACGAAGGCGCGCCCCGCCGTTTAAATTGAAGTGCCACGTTTGCAGCATCATACGCAATATTAGGCAGTGGGGCTCGACTTTTTGGATAGTAAACATGCACGTGCCCGGCCGATTAGAAGTAAATCCTGACTCCTGTCACTGCAGTACAATTTTGAGATTATAATTAGTACTGGAATGACAGGTTTCAAGATTTACTTCTTATTGGCCGGGCACTATACTTATATCAATTACGTATAGCATTGAATTTGTGTTAAATTCAAAATTCTGAAATATGTAACGTGTTAAGTAACAAGAGTAAACAACCACGACAAGGAGATTTAAGAATATCTTATCACCGTATGATTGCGTTTGTTACCAAAATAGTTCATTACGAATAATTACAAGTAATGGTGTTTTGTACTTACATGTGTCGTTGTGACTAAAAGCGTCCAAACCACTAGCGGTAAGGTGTCTATATACATGGTCTCTGAAACAAAAAAATAAAGGAGGTTTAATATTTAGCTACCTATCCAGAAAGGTACAAAAAGAATCAAGATTTTATCGTTAGCAAAAAGTTACTTTATTGACTGCCCAATTGACTTGGTTTATCAAGAAATATAAGATAAGAAGTTCATACTTTTTACACTTTACTTCTAGGATTTTCCCAATATTTGACTAGGTGGTAGGTACCTACCAAACAAAAACCTTGCATTTAAAGGTTTGTTTTATTTGTAATATTGAGGCTTATAGCCCAGGCAAAATAATTAAAAACCGTAGAAGACGCCGTTTTGTAAAAACACATCGGCTTTCTAAAGTTATGGATGTATTTTTTAGACACAAAGGCAGAGCTAGTTATTAGCTCTGCCTTCGTGTGTCTAATAACAACACTTCCATCTATGTGTGTTAGGGTTTCGTATGCCTACCTACTTACTCGTACAATTGAAACGAGATTGTATTCATTACAAGCGATAGTGTTTCCGTTAATAATATAAGTGGCGACAAAGGCGAAGGCCGCGGCGAGGTCACAAAACTGTGAGCGATATAGGTACTTGGTAGGCTACTTGCCTTATGTCTGGTTAATCAAGAGTAAAAATAAGCGTTACAACGGTCTAATAAATAGGCTGAACGAGCATGACTTTTTCCATAATTCAAGTGCATGGCGTGCGATTGCACTTTATTCAGCTGTTGTCACGCTAATGTAAATAAATCAATGTCGTTGTCCTTGTTGTCGCGCTCGCCGGCCGTTAAATATAGGTAGGTACCTACTCAACTCACAGCTGTTGATCTGTTACATAACATAACCACTTCTAGATATAGGCAGGTACTTTTTCCGTAAACAGTTAAGTTTATTGACAAAGGACAGAATTGGTTCAGTGTTTATCGGCGATTGACTATCATTATTTGACCCTATTTCCCTGTGATACAAACAGGACAAACATTTAGTTGTTTGATCAAAAATATTGTTTTTTTATCATATTTTACGAATGTACTTAAGCGTAGCACTGCTTTTAAAAATATTTTTTATTTGTTTACATAAAACAAGGCAAACACCGGAGATGACTTTAAATCCCTTCGTTGGTGCAACATATCTTTGACCACTTTTCATCTGATCTGTAAGATTTATTTGACATTTACATATTTAATTGAAATAATACTTAACAAATCGTAAGCACTATTACTACATAACATCATAGATAAATAAATAAATATCAGGGGACTTTTCTACTTTAAAAGAGCGAAGGCGGGACTTATATACTCGTAGGTACCTACCTATGATATGCAGAAACAAACCCGAATACTTCGGTTTTATTATGCGTGTAAACATAATAAAACCGAAGTAGGTATTGGGGGTTATTTCTGCTTATCATCAGATATTAAAAGTATTTTTAAAAAAGATTTCGACGAATTGTGAAAGAATCTCCTATCGAGAATCTCGAGGGCCCGGAGCCCCGCACCGCCGCCCAACGCTGCGACAATCTTTTATTAGTTAACGTCTGTATTTTTGTCATGGTCCTTTCGATTTTATATGCCATAACGGGCATTTTCAAATTAAATATACCAGCGGACAGGAAGTGTTTTCATACATTGTACCTACTCCTATAAGGCTCTACGTGGCCTCATTTTCAAAAGAAAATAGCGATGCATTCCGAGCATGTGTGAAAAAACGTACCAATTTACACACGCGTATATTACACTTTTATATAAAAATCTTAAGTAAAAAAATATAGGTCTGAATAATAATAATAATAAATAAGGATAACTAAGTTGATATGTATGACACGTGTAGGGCTTACATAGCAATTATTGTGAAAAAGGTACTTCTTCTTCTTATACCATTCTTAGATACATCGGATCTCATTCAACGTACCTACCTGACATAGTTAAAAAAGTGTTTAACTTCTAGCATTCGTGGAAATACCAATAACGGCCGTAACTCTGTTAAAGCGAAGTAGGCAGGTATGTATTTACGTATTGATGACAAGGTTTCTTACACGGATGACAGCAACTATTACGTAAGATCTAAGGTCACGATTCACAAACGTACGACAATTTTTAAACTGAGTCACCTTGACACACTTGTGTTTAAATAAATTTGGCGAAATAATCTTACTAGCTGGGATGCAATTTAAAGCATCATATGTCACAACAACGTCATATTCCAAAAATAAGATTAAAGAGCTAATATTCCCTTCTATAGATAACACTATCTGTCAGATAACTAAATTTATAACTTTATCAGATAATTAATTCTGAGGTTTAGAATAATCGGCTCTAAGTGCTGGTTGTATATTTTACGTTGTTGTGTTCAATTGTGGGAGCAAAAATATAAAACGGTAAAAAAAAAGAATTGAAGTAAGTGTCTTAATTAAATAATATTTGTGAAAAGCTATGATTCAGCAAGCACCTAATAAAAAAAGTAAAGAAAATTGACATGTGAGAGTCGACGGCAAGGACATGACTACATAAACTAGGTAAGGCAATAACAATTGCATACAAAATCAAAACGTTGACAATACGGAAACACGTCAAAGACGATATCGTTATTACCGTGTAGAATCCCAGCCCTGTAAGATTGCTTTGGTTTATAAACTTAGCCTACAATCAGTCAAATGGCTCCAAAAGTTGCAGCTTAAATTGGATTTATGAAGATTCTTAATGATTTCTTAGGGCAATATTTTGGACTGCAATGTTAATGGAGCCCGACAATTGAAATATCTAAAATACAATAGCGACAGCTGTATACAGTAACAATGGTTAAGGTACACTTCAATTGCTCATATTTAATTGGGGCTATACCTACCTACCTACTTGTTTTTTTTATCTATAATAATAAATCTCAAAATCTTAACCCTTAATTTGGCAAATTAATGAGATTCGTGAATTCAAACCCTTTTTGATTATGAACCAGCATAAAAAAATATCAGTAAAAAAAATAAAAAAGTGAACATTATGGTATGTTCACTGTGATCACTGTCAAATTAAGGGTTTTCGCACCCCCAGTACGTAGTCTTGGAATAAACAAGTACAACAAAAATGAAAGCTTTAAAAACTTGCCTACCCCTGCAGCAGTTTCTTTCAGCTTTTAACCTATGACACTCCGTCTACCCCGCACTTTGAAATGAGTAGGGGAGACCGAGGAGAGTTGTAACAGAGGTGAGTTGTGACAAAGCCAATTTCTCTAAACCTATGAATGTGTATCGAGCTGAAAACTACGCAAATTTGTTGCTCTTTCGACACTCCACAGTTTGCGTGAAGTTGTCAGCTTGGAAATTGTCATACTATAGGTGCAAAGAAGGCTTTGGCACAAATCACCTCTGTTACAACTCACCTCGGTCTCCCCTAATGGCGTTTAAGCTGCAAGTCACAAAGATACATGAATATACAAATAGTGACATAGACACACTCGAAAAACATTACCCTCCTTTTTAGGCGTTCAGTAACAGACGGAAGAACGGATACTAATAGTAAAAATACTAGTGACTGATTGCAAAACCCTAACCTTTTAATTATACAGTGTGTAAATGGTATACGGGCGTTCCTTTTAACTGTGGTAAGTACAACCCCTACTAAGCACATTTAGGCAGCTTTTGTTAAAATTAAATTTAAAAAAAAGAACCATACAAAATAATTTAACACGTAATGTATAACGAAAAATGCAATTAATTTAAAACGAAAATAACACCTGACGGATGGACTTCGATGTACATTGCGGGTCGATAGTATGTTCAAAAATTAATAACGGTGTATACGTTAGCGTAATCAAAATAATTATTTCTGTTAGTGATTAGTAGAGTCTTAATCTATGTCCTGATTTAATAAACGCCCGCATACCATTTACACACTGTATTTGAAAAAAAAACGACGGACGCATCTTCCGTCTTCAGTATTTTGAGCAGGTAAGTAAGTACGTACCATTATATAAAAATCAAAATACATAATGGCCAATGTATAGGTAGAACGCATTAGGTTAGATTACGTTTGTTTTATAACGATACCGAATTGTTTACGGTTTCAGAAATGAAACCATTATGTAATCCATTATGTATTATGAACTTTATACCCCATTTTGAACTTTATACCCCATTTTGAACATAGTAAATTATTTTTTGTTGCAGGAAAAGTTAATGACACCACGAATAGTTTACTTTTTCCGATAAATGTTTCTTAATAACACAGATCACTTAAGTCACAATCACTATAAGTTATATGTGTTACGTCTCTAGTTGTAGGCGCGCGGATATGCATTCGCATTCGCGTTCGCGTGAACGTAATGTAGTATCAAATCGAGCGTGAAACGCGTCCGGGCGGCTGCAGTCTCTGCGCTTGCGCCATTCACTTTCTCGTGCCGCGCGCTCGCCGGAGCTCGGGGCGGCGAGGCTCTGCGCAGAAAGTGGGCTGCGAACAATGCCTGTACACCAGTTTCTCTCTTGAGAAAATACTGTGTGTCACATCTTATCAATGTCCGCTAGTTGGTCCGTAAAAGACAAAACACCGCTTTGTTAGATGCTTTTTTGTTTACTCGACGTGTATGTCGGTTGGTTCCCATTCAAATAGGGTTGTCTTTTGTTTAAATTGAATATTACAAAAACATTTTAGGGGTTTATTTTACCATTAAGATTTATTTAAGACTAGCTACTGCGCGTGACAATGTCCGCCTAGATTTCAATTATCGGGAACTTTTAAATTTTCCGGGATGAAAAGTAGCCTATGTGTTAATTCGGGGTACCTACCAATACCCTAATAGCTTATAAGCTAACTCCAATCGGTTTTTCATCCAAATCGGTCCAGCCGTTGCAGCGCAGCGTAACAAAATAGCACACTCGCTTTTATAATATGAACTAGTAGGAAGGACCACTGCTACTTGTAGTTATTTACATACAAGTGCCTAGGAATTTTATACTATTATTATTAGTTAATACATACATTTTTGAGCAAACAAACGTTAGAAAGAAACTCATCTAGCTAAACTGCAGTTTCTTTAACACAAGAGTTAAAAAAATACTTTTCCAACAAGCAAGAGTTTGTATAGATCATACGATTAGGTATTTTAAATCATAGAAACATCCAAGGAGGCCGACCAAGCTAGGCGGGGTTAAGATAAGAATAGGTTGCAACACTTGTAACTGGTCTTATGGCAGTTCGTGTGAGGTAACGGACCTTACTTCTGTCTGAGTGACTTACGCACGTAATTTCGAACCGGTTTTAATATTCTCAATTGTGCACAGAGACTTTTATATGGTTAACAAACGCAAGCATGAACTTTTGAGAAATACACACAGCTTGTTATCTTTGAAGTCGAAAAGGTACTACCGTATTAGAAAGGAAGAAATAATTATTACCTTACCCGGCTACCTAATAAATAACCATAAATGTAAATTTTAATTTCGGTCCGCTCGTCAGGATCAGAGGCTCCGATATTCCAGTCTTAAGTTTTGTGTTCCTTCTTATTGTTCTAGTTTTGTATCTTTCTCTAACTCGCTTTGTACATCCGGTGCCTAGGCAGGATGCATGGCGGTAAGCCATTTTCGAAAATCGTTAAAATGTGTAAGATTGACGTAAGGTGACGACAGATCACCTCGACCGCTATATTAACTCCATACAATTCGAGCCGATAGAAAACAGAAACGTTAGCAGTGTTTGTACGCCTACTAGGCCTCTATTGTGCTGTGTTAAAACGATATTGCGTTTGACGTGCTTTAGTATTGTTTTAACTCGGCCGCCATTACTGTCAAGTAAACAAGAGTTATTAAAACGTTGACAATACGGAAGTACGTCAATATCGTTTGTATCGTGTAGAATCTCGGCTCAGGCAACATCCTGTTTAATCTTCCAGGCAAATAATTCAAAATATTTTTATATATCGCAGGTAAGTACCTACATACATTTTCATAGCTATAGTCGATGTTAATACAAGTATACGTGCACAATGTGCACATCATGTTTTAAGGCGTTGTGGAGAAGCAGAGCCAGAAAATATCTATTTTCATGTCTCTCAACTCTCGCGAATGAGTTCTTAGGTGCAATTGGATTGAATTTGGTTGGCAAGATGACAAATTCATTTTCACAACCAAGTAGCATAAACAGCCCACTTCAAACCGCTTATTTAAGAAAAAAAACCTATTTTAAGTTGTTACGATTTCGATAAAACCTTAATAAGTACCTAACTCTTAAACTAATTTTAGACCATTTATGGAAACTTTTTATCTGAACTGATCAAATTGCATCAAATGATGTTTATTTAGGTATGACTGCTCAATTCAAACTTTGTGAGAAATGAAGCTCTAACTTTATTTTCTGTATGATTATAAAATCTAAAGTGCGGCGATTTTTAAAATTTCCATACAAGTACGTAATTTATTTTTGCGATTATGGTGTAATTCAATCATTTTCTCATAGATTTTGTCGGGTAAGTTCGTATTTGCCTTGCTTTCTCAATAAGCTTATCAATGGGTACTAAAGCTGACTGAGAAAGTAAGACAAATACAAACTTTACCGACCAAAAACGATGTCGCACGTTTAAATTCACTACAATCGTAAAAACTTTACTTACTTCTAAACGGGTTACTATCATCTCGTCTAAAACGCAACTGGTAGAAGTAGCATCTGGTCTAAAACGCAGCTGGTCACTGGGCTTAAAACGCATCTTGTCTAAAACGCATCCGGTCTAAAACGCAGCTGGTCTAAGTATTAACTAGTCTGAAAATACAAGTCGCCTGAAACGCAACTGGTCTAAAACAGAGTTAGTCTAAAATACATGTCGTCTAAAACGCAACTGGTCTAAAATGTACCTCGTTGTCGCATATCATTAAAAAATATTATAATGCCGGCTCCACACGCTTGGCAAACAACGGCAAATAGCGAAAAACCAAACAACAAACACGAACATGTGGAGGTGTGCTTGCCTGTTTGTGTTTGTGTTCGCCAGTGATAGGCTTTGGTGTCGGTTTTTTGCACAAATCAAAGGATGTTTGAAATATGAGGAATAGCTTTTAATAGTTATGTATTTTAGTACCTTAAAACTATATTCTAAAACATGGAATAATCTTAAGAAAGTATTAAACTAAAAAAATGATCCCTGTTCAACTAATAATGTTCCTTACTTTAAACAAATCTTTGTACTAGTCATTCACTACTGTTTTTATTTTTATTTCTTGCTTCCGTTATTTTCTCTAGACAATCGAATGGTGTAATCAATCCTCCTTCCAAAGCAGTCAATAACTTCGAGTAGGTACTCAGCATTGAACTTTTTATCTCCCGTTTTTTTATGATTGACATTAATCACATTCTTCGTCACCATTATATCTTGTATTTTCGCCTCGCGTAGTAATTTCTCCAAAAATTTAATAAACGTGGGCTTTGAGGGCACTCGGCTATTTAATCTACGATGCCATGCTTCTATGTACACTGTTTGTCGGGTGATGCTTTTCGTGAGTACAGCTAATCATTGGCAAAGACAGCCATTGTCTGTTGACATAAGAATGGAATGTTTGCATATCTTCTGTGTCAGTTGCACTTTGCAAAATGTTAATCCAGGCATCGGATATGTAGGTGGTAGGTAGCAACGGTAAATTTGCTGTCAATAAAGCACTGGCAATAAGCAATAAATTACATGAATCAAAAACTAAACAGTGATAATAAAATATGATCTGCGATGAAAATGATTTTGTAATAACGTATTTTCATTAGACATTTTAGAGATACTAATTTTAGAACATGTTTTTTTGTAGAAACCAAAAGGTTAGGTGCGGTTTGTTTTATAATGATTAAATTTAGGCGTAAGGAACTTGCTTAGACCAGTTGCGTTTTAGACGAGATGATACTTAGACTAGCTGCGTTTTAGACCAGATGCTACTTCTACCAGTTGCGTTTTAGACGAGATGATACTTAGACCAGCTGCGTTTTAGACCAGATGCTACTTCTACGAGTTGCGTTTAAGACGAGATGGGTTACTGTCATCTCGTCTAAAACGCAACTGGTAGAAGTAGCATCTGGTCTAAAACGCAGCTGGTCACTGGGCTTAAAACGCATCTTGTCTAAAACGCATCCGGTCTAAAACGCAGCTGGTCTAAGTATTAACTAGTCTGAAAATACAAGTTGCCTGAAACGCAACTGGTCTAAAACAGAGTAAGTCTAAAATACATGTCGTCTAAAACGCAACTGGTCTAAAATGTACCTCATTGTCGCATGTCATTAAAAAACATTATAATGCCGGCTCCACACACTTGGCAAACAACGGCAAACAGCGAACACCAAACAACAAACACGAACATGTGGAGGTGTGCTTGCCTGTTTGT
Source organism: Acleris holmiana (assembly GCA_949316455.1). Lineage (NCBI taxonomy): Eukaryota > Metazoa > Arthropoda > Insecta > Lepidoptera > Tortricidae > Acleris > Acleris holmiana. The sequence goes on from OX438766.1 coordinate 11,492,571, forward strand.
ATTTGTGTTCGCCAGTGATAGGCTTTGGTGTCGGTTTTTTGCACAAATCAAAGGATGTTTGAAATATGAGGAACAGCTTTTAATAGTTATGAATTTTTCACACCACCTGCTCGACAATGCCAAATTACATATCATGCAAACCTTACGCAAACCAACTCATTAAAGCCCGTGGCTTTAGCCGGGGTGTAATGTTGTACTGAATCTCATTATAACTCGCTGGGTTGTAATATTTTCACTTTTCATAGTTCTTATTACAATGGCCTTAAAGTCTAATTTCGTAATAAAAGATCAACTAATACTCGAAGGCCGGGCGCGGCGCCGCCGCCACCGCCGCGTCGAACCTAATTTGAAAATCGAACATTTTCTAAAATCGAGCTGGCCACGGCAAGCTGAATGGAACACATTTGAAATTAAACAAAAGCCGCGAGTATTGTAAGACGCTGCAATAAAATACATTGGTGATAACTGCAAAGTTTTAAATAAATATTGTCTTTCCACAACTGGACTAATGTCTCAAATATCAATTTTCACTTTTAATTTTAATTTACTATAATAAAACGCTGTTTTTAGTAGACTCGCTTTTTTATTGTCTCGCAAAAGGTGAGAAAAGTAGAGTACACTCCTCGGGGATAAAGCTGTTTTCCTCTTGGGCGCGCTTGAACCCCTCACTGCGCTCAGGACTCTTCTTAATTCCCTCGCTTCGCTCGGGAATTAACTCGTAACACCCTCGCTGCGCTCGGGAGTTAAATCTGGAGTCCTTCGTTACGTTCAGGATTCAATATCGCGCCCGTGACATAAAACTGTGCTTTATCTCCTCGGTGTATAATCTACTATTAGTACCTTAAAACTATATTCAAAAACATGTAATAATCTTAAGAAAGTATTAAACTAAAAAAATGATTCCTGTTCAACTAAAAATGTTCCTTACTTTAAACAAATCTTTGTACTAGTCATTCACTACTGTTTATATTTTTATTTTTATTTCTTGCTTCCGTTATTTTCTCTAGACAATCGAATGGTGTAATCAATCCACCTTCCAAAGCAGTCAATAACTTCGAGTACTCAGCATTGAACTTTTATCTCCCGTTTTTTTATTATTGACATTAAACACATTCTTCGTCACCATTATAGTAGTAATTTCGTAGTAATTTCTCCAAAAATTGAATAAACGTGGGCTTTGAGGGCACTCGGCTATTTAATCTACGATGCCATGCTTCTACATACACTGTTTGTCGTGTAATGCTTTTCGTGAGCACAGCTAATCATTGGCAAAGACAGCCATTGTCTGTTGACATAAGAATGGAATGTTTGCATATCTTCTGTGTCAGTTGCACTTTGCAATATGTTAATCCAGGCATCGGATATATAGGTGGTAGGTAGCAACGGTAAATTTGCTGTCAATAAAGCACTGGCAATAAGCAATAAATTACATGAATCAAAAACTAAGCAGTGATAATAAAATATGACCTGCGATGAAAATGATTTTGTAATAACGTATTTTCATTAGATATTTTAGAGATACTAATTTTAGAACATGTTTTTTTTTGTAGAAACCAAAAGGTTAGGTGCGGTTTGTTTTATAATGATTAAATGTAGGCGTAAGGAACTTGCTTAGACCAGTTGCGTTTTAGACGAGATGATACTTAGACTAGCTGAGTTTTAGACCAGATGCTACTTCTACCAGTTGCGTTTTAGACGAGATGATACTTAGACCAGCTGCGTTTTAGACCAGATGCTACTTCTACCAGTTGCGTTTTAGACGAGATGATACTTAGACCAGCTGCGTTTTAGACCAGATGCTACTTCTACCAGTTGCGTTTTAGACGAGATGATAGTAACCCTTCTAAACTAATTAACACATTGAAAAGTTGAAAATACATTATATACCGGTATAAAGGGGGTTTTCTAATGATGAAACGCCCTTTATACCGGCATAGAATGTATTTGATATACGCCAAGTTCTACTGAAACAACCTGTAAATTAAATATTCTGTGCTTGTATGTTGCAAAGATTTTAAACAAGCATATTTAGTAAACAAAATATAATTTACACTGTTTCGCGAACCATGAGAACGTTATGCACCAACATTTAATAACGTGTATTTATTTAATAATCGAACGTAGTTAAAGTACAAGTAAGTAGTGAAACACTCGAAACAAATTAGGCAAGCATCGCCTTAATCACTTGGAAAATCAATTATAGTAGAAAAGCTACGCTAGCCGTGTCACGAACGGTACTGCTAGTAGGTTGGTTGATACATTTGTACCTCGTGCTAGCGTAGCGGTACTCCCGATAAACTTAAAGGTAAGCAGTAGCTTTTGACGGTTGTAAAAGTTAAAGCAATGTTAAGTTTTCAGTACGCTTATAATCAATGATCGGGGTTTTGGATGCAATTCGCGGGATTTCGAGTCGTAATCATAGTATGGATGTGACTATAATCCCGCGATATTTTTTCAATAATAATAACGTTTATTTCAAACGTTGACCTGTAATATCGATTAATATCATGTAAAATAAAATAGAATAATTATCATCCAACATCAATACAAATCCCGGGATCCCGGGCATATTCATTATTAGCATAACGTTTAAGGTCAATCACCCCAGATTGCACCGGGAACTCCCATTACTGTGATAAGCTCAAGAGCAAGTAATAAACACATTTAAATGCAACCTTTTTGCTATTGTAATCTATATGTTGTTACTGGCACGTTGTTCTAACGAAACTTTATAAAATAATAAACAGTCTGCTGTCAACCGACCTTTCAATAACCCCTTCGGTAAGTTAAGTTGCACGTTGTGATTTATAGTAATTTTTTTACTTCGACGACTCTGGCTTGTTTTATGGACTCAATGATTTAAAGATTATTCTGTTCGTCTACTGTGGTTTCTTCTCATCGGACTTTTAATTAGAACATCATTGGATTATTATTGGGATTAAGGTTGTCAAGCATCAGTTGTCATGTCGCGGAGAACTCACAGTTTACCTAAGGAACAAACTGTACAGAGTTGGATAGAACCCTATGTCGACTTGCTGTATGAATCGACTAGGAACTCTATATATTGCACAAAATGTGAAATTAACATTGGATGCCGAAAAAGTACGGTCAAGAAACACGTTAAAGGAAAAAGACACTGAGGAAAAACTACAAATAAACAAGAGTACTATGTAGTACTATGACCTAATCCAGTTCCTGATTCTATGCAACATTCCCTGGCAAAAAATTGAAAACCCGGCCTTCATATCTTTTTTCGGAAAGTATATATGCTGCACATGTGGTGATAGTCTTACGTTGCCCAGCGAAACGACGATAAGAAAAGCATACTTAGAAAAGTTTTATCAAGATAAAATAAGTTCTATACACGGCGAGGTTGATAATGAAAAATTGTGGATATCGCTCGATGAAACAACGGACTTGCTTGGTCGGTACATTGTTCATTTATTGGTAAAGCCGTTAACTCAGACGTTTCTAAAAATACATATTTGGTAGCGTGTAAAATGCTAGAAATAGTAAATGGCGAAACCATTTATATTTTTGTGGTAGAATGTTTATAACAATTGTGGGGACCAAACTTGAAAATGTTTTGTTAATGTGTACAGACAGCGTAGCATACATGTTAAAGGCGGGGCGACTTTTAAGGAACACGTTTCCAAAGTTGAAGCATGTAACTTGTTTGGCTCATGCTCTTCATCGGGTGGCAGAAGAAATTCGTTCTCAATATTAGGACGTAGACGCTTTGATTGCAAATATCAAAAAAATATTTCTGAAATCTCCGAGTAGAGTCAGAATATTAAAGGAAAAATTCCCGAACATGCCTCTACCTTCTAAGCCTGTTGTTACAAGGAGGGGAAATTGGCTTTCAGCAGTGTCATATTACGTTAAATATTTTAACGAAATAAATACAATTGTATCAAGTTTACGAGATTCGGAAGCAGTGCCAATAAAAAAAACTAAAAATATATAAGGAAACCCAATGTATAAAGCCAAATGGATTACATAAATAAATATTTTAGCATAATCGAGATCGCCTTAGTCAAACTACAGGAACGGGATACGTCAATCATCGATGCCATAGAAATCTTTGATGAAGTCCGGACAGTTATAAGTTGGAGTAATAGCTTAGGTACGAATAGATACTAAAATAGAAGCAGTCATGGCTCGAAATCCGAATTTAGATGATATCAGAACATACGCCGAACAAATATCACACGAATCCGCATCCGATGAAATTTCTTTATATAAATTTGCCTCGCTAACATCAGTTGAAGTAGAAAGATCGTTTTCGGCTTATAAGTGGGTTTTAGATGTTAAACGAAATAGGTTAACATTAGGGAACATTGAAAAAATAATGGTTTGTTATTTTAATTTTAAAGAGACCAAAAGTAATAAAAAATAATATGCTAAATATTTGAAATAAATGATTTTATTAAAATGTATAATCAATACGTAATCTAATAATATGACAAAAAAACTGTCCTTTATCAAACCACACGAAAGCCCGGAATCCCGCGGCATATCCATACTAGCATAATGATTGAGGTCATTCACCCCAAGTCGCATCCAAAACCCCGATCACTGCTTATAATATATAGTTATATTTTTTTTTCTTAAACTCAATAAGTTATTACTGTTATTAGTAAAAATTACATTTAAACCCGTTTAGTAGTTATTGAATTCATAAAGGAACCATATTTATTTTTCAAACCATATTTATATTTCAAACCATAAAATACCTACATTTTTTTTTTTTATATTACCTAACATCATCCTTTTTTCATTCGAACTGGCCAATATTAGCTATTTTCTCGCCAGAGGTTTTAGTTTAGATTTTACGGCTCAAGATGTAAATCATTCGCTTTAAAGACACATGATGTGTCAGAGAGTGTTTCCCGTTCGTACGATCGGTTGACCGATCAAGCGGTCTAATGAGACTTTTATTTCCCGATGGTCCGACTAATCGAACCTATGGGAAAGCGTTTTCCCATTTGTCCGATCATAACATAATAGAAAATTGTAGTCATTTTGAAAAGTACTTTACTAAAAATCTTATAACTAAAACGAAATTCACTTTCAACAGCTAAAATAAAAGATAAACTCATTGTGTACAGTCAGCGTCATATAGTTTATAGTATCCAAATTAGCCAAATATTTCGTTACTACGGTAATAATTATGTGTAGGTAACTATATATATGGCTACTTTGGATGCTACAAACTATATGATGTTGACTGTACCTGTTGATATTGCATCTGTTCCTTACATTACCGTAAAAATCTAAACTTTCAATTCAAACCGCTAAAATAACGGAATATCTACATAGTATGCTTTCATTAGTAATAGGCACTACCTATACAACTTACTTCCATTCTTACATACCTATACGTAGGTATTCTTATCTATAGGTACTAATATTTTTGTATAAAAAAATATAATAAAAATATAAAATGATTACTCGACGTGACTGTACAAATTTTAAAAAGAGTGCGTAGGTCGAAACGTAAAAGTAAATCCCGTTGGACCGATTGATCGGTTAACCGATATCGGACGAACGGGAAACACTCGTGTCAGAGGGTTCACTAATACATTTGACAGTGCTACAAAGTTCGAATGAAAACGACTGTGCATTTATTAGCAGTCTATTTGTGTTTGATGTTAATTCATACTATACCTTATTCTTCTTTATAACCTGCATAATTGACCAAAGCAGGTCCAGCTCTCTTTTTTTAAATTAACTGACTTGACAATGCAATTATTGCATCGTAGGGATATTTCTACGCTGAGATTAGGTTTAATTAAGCAGTACCTCCTTAATTCGTGTTGCATACATACACACATAACATCACGCGTTTATTCCCAGAGTGAGGTAAGTAGGGCTACAGAAACTTGCACAATCAGGCTAAGATGTTGACTAGTGTATTAGTGACAAGTTGCAAGCCCATCGGCTAACAACAAGCCCTTATTCTCTTAGTCGCCTTCCTTACGACATTATTAATTCGTGTTATTTGATAATAATTGTCCCATCGCTGTCTATTGCATAGAGCCTCTGCATATTGGCTTCGGCTCCATTAACACCTTTGAAAATTGAAAACCTACCTAACGGGATTGGTAAAAGTATCCAAAAATAACGATGAAGTTTGCTCCGCAATAAGACCCCCCGGGACATTTACACAGCTGCGCTTTATAATAAAAAATATCTGGGATTTCTGTTCGGCGAAAGTCAAAGCATAATCTATCATTTTTTCATAAGCAATATTCCAAAAATGACTGACTGTTGAGTTTCTTGCGACGTCTCTTCTCAGTGTAAATTTAAATTAAATTAATTAAACTAAAAGTAACCCGAGGGAATAGCGATAATCGAAATCTATGTGGACAGTAATGTGTAAATTACCTACAGTTTTATACACATTTTGGTGTGAATATGGGCTTCTAGAACAAGTTTTACGTGATTTTTGGAAAGAGCTACTTACCGCGAAAATGGTTCAATACGTATGTATACAGAAACCATACAAAAGAGTAGAAGTAGGTAATAAAATACCTATTTATTTTGTAATATGTTTTTTTCCTGTTTGTACACTAAATTAAAGTGTGTATTAACATACTATAAATAGTTACATGAATTTACTCGTCTGAAGTCTTGTCAAATAAACTGATCTAAAAGAAACAACAGAACTGGTTGAAATTTGAAATACAATATAAGCCTTTGAAAAATTATTAAATTACATTTTCTCAACACATACTGCACTAACGCTAACGCGATCATTCTGACGTTAGACATTACCAGCCAACCTTCACCTTTCGTCGCGAAATCGCTTAACTAATTATTCTTATATTGAATAGACGCATGGATGCAGACACATGCTCATTAAAATTCTTAAATCTGTCTGTTTTGATTTATCACAGAGAGCTGTTAACTTTTATACTTCAAGTTTTCCTCCATATGTGTAAAGTATCAAATACTACCTGTTTCCCGCGACGCCGTCCGCGTAGAAGTCGTTTATCACTAATCCCTCAGGAATGATTCAAATTTCGGGAAAAAAGTACCCTATGTGCTTCCCTGGGACTCAAAGTATCTCCACCATACCAAATTTCATCAAAATTGGTTCAGCGGTTTATCCGTGAAAGCGTTACAAAATACAGACAGAGTTACTTTGACATTTATAATACTAGTTCCGTTCCGTTATAAAATTATATCATAGCATAAAACGAAAAGCAACTTTTGGTAGGGCATAATAACTATACAGCCATCGCGTCAAATATATGTTTACACGGAGCTTATTGCCAGTTACATAAAGGTGTACCTATAGACGTTTTTTGACATCATGGAAACGTATATATTTTATGATTTGACTATACCTACCTACATCAACTTCACAATGATGATTCTTGGTTACAGTTTGTTTTGCGTGATTGTCAGGCGTCGAAAGATAGATGCGTGAGAATATGGACACCGCCATTACACCGGTACGGAGTGACATAACGGGTCGCTCCGGCCGGGCCGCGCGACAGGTGCGCGCGCGCCGCACCGCCGCGCCGCCCGGCCCGCCACATGTGGTCGTGGCGCTAGCGTTACCCGCTACCTCGGGTTTATTGTCTCTATGAACTAAAACCACAACCAGCTAGCAGCATTTGTGAGATAACTTTTGCACCAAGTATTGAAAGCGATTAAAAGAATTTCGTGTCAGTAAATAATCAAATATTATATTGACTTAACTTTGTCAGTAAGTATGAAAAAAAATATATTAACAAAAAAAATACTACGATTGTTAGTAGTTAATTATTTTATTATTTCATCACTAACCCTCTAATTAACATCGGTTTATTCTCAAAGACACCGTGCGAATTAATGTTAACAATAGCAGCTTAGAGTATGTCGAAACGTAAGAAAAATATTCTTGATCGTGTTGATTACGATTAACCGTTTGTGGGAAATAAATTGCATAAATTAAAGACCATAGAAGTTTTGTATGCTTTTGCTGATAGATGACACTGTCAGTGCTGCACGCGTCTTAGGTGATGAAAACGAAAAGGCTATCGATCACACGAGTATAGTTCGAGAACTGTGATTTGACCGACTTCTTTGACAAAATTATTACGGTCATTCTCATGCTGTTCATAAGGCACTCTCTGTAGATATCGTATTTAGTTTTGCATGCACTTACATTCCTAACTACGAGTGTAAACTCTACCTAACGTCCCGGTGGATATCACGCCGTTCATGATAGGTCGTGCCAGAATACATTATAATATTTTTTGTAAACATGTAACTCAGAACTTGGCCCTAGAAAGTGGCAAGTAGTGTAACAAATTGGTTTAGGGTGTTTAAGGGACGATCCCTTTGAAACGCATAAAATATTTCGCATAATATATCTTTTGGCACAACACACTTTTTGGCTAAAATTGCAGAATTTAATGAACATGTATCGTGTAGATCAGGTTAGGTTCGGTTAGTTTTATAATAATTTAAATAAAATAGTTTCTATTATAAAACCGTTTTCAGCCAAACGATTTTATGCGAAAAGATACATTATGCGTAAAAAAATATGTCATCCAACAATGAACCGTTTAAGGGGTGAGTGATAACTCAAATAGTTACTGAAAAATAACTTCACTATAGAGAATTGCTTCTACTAACGGTTAAATAAATAATTTATTAATTTATGGTAAACTATGTCCAAGGTTGTGTGTCGCGTCATGTACCTAACTCAAAGTAATTTTTCGTAAAAGTAAAAACATTAGAGCTTAAAACTTTTATTTTCATTGACCGTACAAGGTTTAGTAGTAAGTATGGTAGTAAGTAAAACACAAAGGCGACTAAGAACATCTTCGTATTAGTTGAACAATGGGTTTTGCGCCAGCGCAAACGATTTAACGAATCCACTTTTTTTCAAAGACCGCATCCGGTGCGCCTGGCCCACGGCGGCCAATCGGAGGTCACTGCTGAGTCATAAATATGTTGCCTTATTTACTACTATGAAAACTTAAATGATCGTCTACTATGCATATTTAGGATTTTATGAGGTGGTCCGATCTGCTTTAGATCGGGTCACTTCATAAAATTAGTACTTATGTACTTTGTAGGTATGTTGCTAGCAGGTATGCTAGCAACATACCTACATGATTTCAGACTAACTATGTGGCATATCTACTTGGAAATGCTTCTGGCGTTGCTGATGTTTATGACCGACCGTGACTACTTAACGTCAGATGGCCCGACGACTCGATTGCTTTTTATGGCTCTCAAAAAACTGCTATGCCCAAATATTTAGTCCAAGTTTGTCCAAATATCACTAATTAAATAAAACAGTCCAAACCCATGGCCGGATTATTCATAAGGCAGTGAAGGCAACTGCCTATAGAGGCCGCGCAATTCGATCAAGGGGTGCTGCCGCGGGCATTGCTTTGTCCATAAAACGTTAATTTTGAGGTTTTTTCACTTTTCATTAAGTAAATAATAAACTATTGGTATTACAATAATGTTATGGACAAATTATCAAGACTAAATGTGCTACAATTCGGAGTCTAAGTTATTCAAATATATCTAATAGTTACTGGGATAGAACCCTTCAAACTGTGGGCAGTTAGGACTGACTGCACAAAATGTCTAACTATTGGGAGTTATCCTGATACTGAAAACCTTTTCGAGCTGTATTACCAACTACTTTTAAAATAAGGTTCTAAAATTTCGATTAACTTTGCGGCTGTCGCCAACCTAAGATTCGGCACACTTTCATTAAGTAAGTAAGATCTTATCACCAATTACTGAAAAATACGCAGTCAAAACGATATCTCCCCATTAAAAACCATTAGGGAACCTGGGCCTCTATTCTACAGTGTTATAACGATATCGCGTTTGACATGTTTAAGAATCGTTTATCTCACAGTCGCCATTATTGTAAATGACATAAGAGCTATCAAAACGTTGACAATACGGAAACACGTCAAATACGATATCGTTATTATTACCGTGCAGAATCCCAGCCCTTGTTAATTTATATGTATCTAATACATTTAAATGCGCAATTCTTGTATATATACTTGGGAGAAAAGAATTCGAGACACTTTTTATGGAATTTTAGTACTAAGTGGCTCGATTTCTTTGCTCTCTTTGCTCTAATCTGAATTTCGGAAACGGAACCAATGATTTTGATGAAAATTGCGGGTGAAAATATCGATCCGCCGAAACATCGGGTTCCGAGGGATTTCACATGGGTGCGTCCCACAAGATATAAGTACATAATAACTATTTTCATGTTACTAACGTTTACGAGATATAATGAACGTTAGCTATAGGTAATAACAAAATCAATATTTTTATAAGGAATAACGGTCAAGTCATATAATATTCATTTTATATGACGACACGCTAGCCTCGTTGGTAGTGACCCTGCCTTCGAAGCTAGAGGTCCTGGGTTCAAATCCCGGTAAGGGCAGATATTTGTGTGATGAGCATGAGTATTTGTTCCTGAGTCTTGGATGTTTTATATGTATTTAAGTATGTATTTCTCTATATAAGTATGTTTATCGTTGTCTAGTACCCATAGTACAAGCCTAGAGCTTAGTTTGGGACTAGGTCAATTTGTGTGACATTGTCCCGTGATATTATTATTATTATTATTATTATTATATAATATTTTTTATATAACACTTACAATGACTTATTTCAGTTCGTATAACATACATGACATATACTAAAAGATAATATGTATTATGATCGCTATAAGTGTTACAAGATATAATATCGTATGATATAAATGTGAGCGAGCGAAGCGAGCGAGCAAGACCTCTTTGGGCAGAACCGACTCGGATAGGTTAGGTTAGGAGGCTAAGGCGGGAGCGAAGCGTAGCGAGTCCGAGTAATTTTTAAGTAAAGTTCACATTACATAGTTACCTAATGCCTGTTATTATATTAGGTATATATACCAGCCAGATTCAAAAGCTGCTAACGTTTAGGTATTGTGTTTTCTATCGACTTGAAATGTATGAAGTTGACATGAGCGGTCGACGCGATCTGTCATCAATTTACGTCAATCTTATGCAAATTGGCGATTTTCGAAAATCGCTAACTTAGCGTTATGCATCTTGACTAGGGCCCAAGAGGTTTTAATTTATCGTCTTAAAAATGGTTGGATTTCCCTTCCAGTGTTGAAGATCTAAAAATTTGCACAATTTAATTGTATATGACGATATTTATGAACTATTGTATCTTGGTTCTAAGGGTTATTTTGTGAAAAACGTTGGATATCTGTGAGTAACTATTACAATGCCGGTTAGGCAATTATTAAAACCGATTAGCTCAATGTCTACGGATTCAAATAGCATAGCATGCCAATGTTTGCTAACTATTCAAGGTTTAGAATAATTAAGAATTTTAAGATATTGGACAGCACTGTTTGGCTTAGTCATGTTGCAATACACGCAATAAGAACTTCGTGACGTCGATAAAAAAAAAAAACGAATTTGAAGCCAGATGAAATTTCTAAAAGTTCAAAATGACTTCCGCGTTAACTACGGTTGATTTTAACTTAGTTTTTGGACACGATTTACAGCAAGGGTTTATTTAACTTGCACAAATGGAATTAACTCCAACGCCATTCGTTTTACTTGGGCAGTTAAGTCACGTATGTCCGTGTGGACAGTTATGCATACATAAACTGATTCTCCTCGTCCAACTGTGGAACGGTATTATTATTTGATGCATTGTCTCTTTGTCTTGTGACCAGAGATGGGCAAAATTTATTCGAATGACGAATAACGATTGAGAATAAAAAAATCATTCGCGAATAACGAATAAATTTTCCGAATGATTATTCTTATTCGTACATATGGCGAATAAATTATTCGCGAATAAATCATTCCATGAATAAATTATTCGCGAATAAATTGTATCACGAATAAATCATTCCCGAATAAAATACTACGAATAAATTATCCTTGTTTAAAAGTCAATCGCTATAAGATCGACAGGGGTATTAAATTAAATAAAGAAATGAAAAATACACATAAATCAGACTTGTTTTAATTAAATAATCACTAAAATACACATCGTTAGTTATATATTATTACATTTTTAAATTAGTTTTCAAAACCACTCTTTCTTCAAACAAATGGTCTGAAAGCCTATTTGATTTGGGAAGGTTTATCATAGTCGCATATGAAAATACACGTTCAACGGACGCTGAAGAAGGCAGTGGTGTATTGTACCTTTTGAATATCGTTTTTATTTCGTCATAGCGGTTTAATATTGTCATACTGCAGTCGCGTTCGGCAAAGAACTGAGTCATCATTATTTCAGCTCTTGTTTTTGGAGTATTTCTTTGTTGCACTTCTGGTATGCATATGTCAGTCTCGCTATCATCTGAACCGAAATCAAAGAAAGGGTTTTCCGGGTTTGTCACAGGATCGTCTTCACCATTGTTATCATTTCTTTTGGTAATCTCTTTAATTATTACATTTTTAAAGATTGTTTTGATCTTCTCTTGAGTATGTGGTGTGATACAGGTAAACCATTTGTTTTTAAACCGTGGGTATGACAAAGCCGCAACTGCTGCCCGTTCAGCAACACCAGTGGAAATGTTGAAAAACGCTTCAAATCTCTTTTCTACACTTTCTGTGTAACAATACACTAGCTCATCGCAATATTTCAAAGAAGCAGTTTGTAGCTTTCTTAACTTCTATCGTAAAGCCATTAGACACGGTAATAAAAGCCCGTAGTAGATATTAGTTTCTCCCTGCAAAATATCCAAAGATTCGGCAATTGGTGCTGAGCATGTGATATATTCCTTGATATATTCAATTTCGCGGTCATTTATAAAGTTTGTCAAGTTTAAAGCTCTGTGTAGTAATATATTCTTTTCTCTCATAGAGTATATTTGCTTCATGGCGTCATATAAACTATTCCACCTTGTGACACCAGGCTTGCTGAGTGTGTGGCCTAAAATATCTTGGATTATCTCTGCTGACTTTGGACGTCCAGTGGCATTCCACAACACGTTGCATTTCTCAAGTGCTTTATGATGAATTTCGGATAAACTTGAGTGGTTACTTTGTTTTAGAACTCGATTGGCGTCGGTCACTGCACACAAATTAAGCGTATGTGCTGCACACCTGAGGTGCGAAGGCAATATAATATTTTGATCTTCGAGGTTTTCGTGCAGTCCATGTGAATGGCCTTCTTCAGACTCTTCAGAGTCTGAATCAAAATTTTCCATTGAGTCGATGGATAAACCGAACTCCTTAAAGGCTTTCACAAAGTTGGATCCATTATCGGTCACTGTAGCTATGATTTTATCGGGGCTCAGAGCAAAATCCGTATGCACTTCTTCTAATAACATGGCAATACGCTCATAGTTATGAACACCTGCAAATCGACGACATGCTAATGTTTTCGATCTTCTGTTAAGCTCAAAATCAAGCCAATGAACAGTCACTCCAAAAAAACTCCTTTTACGGCATGACCATATGTCTACAACGGTGCAAACAGTTTCAGCTTCTTCTAATTCCAACTTTATGCGTGACATTTCCTGTGTATGGGATTCTGTGATTTTGCGGCTTAAGGACCTTCGGCTGATTAAATTCAATCCGTGCTTCTCCATTTCCAAATTATGTAACATCTTTGCAAAAAATGGGTCTTCCACCACATTGAGAGGAATCATCGAATGAACGAAAAAGTTTCGAAGATCGTTTTCAAAGTTTGCTTGAGTAATATTTTTTGAGCAGGATGAATTTTCGCTCGAAGAGGTGTCATTTCGATTTCGGTGTCTCTTCTGTTTTGCGTATTCATGGTACTCTGCAACAGTTTCTTTGCCGTATTTTCTCTTTAGGTGACTAATATAATTCGATGTTGAATTTATAAGTCCTTTTATTTTGACAATTTTAGGTGAACACTTTACACAGGTCGCTACAACACTTTTTTCATTCAGAGTCTCGGAATTAATTTTAAAAAATGTACCATCTAGTATTGTCAAGTGTGGTTTTGTGTGGTCTTGTGATACCACATCACGGTTTTCACTCAAATCCGTGGAGTTTAACGAGCTATCCTTGCTGGACTGGATATTATCGTCATCGTCATTAACCTCACTCATTTTTTTGTTAAAGTAATACACAGACTTCAGAGATGCGACTGGTTTAGACCAAAGTATGCGAATGACTAATTTTTGTGAAATAATAATGAACACGGGTAAACAAACCGATAAGAAAATTGAGTTACGTGGTTATCTCGTTCATTCATATATCCATCTCTTTCTGGTTGGCTACCTGCGAGACAATCCCTAGACCCTAAAATATGCTCCAGTTGCATTTTAATGGTAAATTTGAAAGTGTACTATAATATTATTCGTGGTATTTATTCGAATAAAATAAAGAATAATTCATTTATTATTCGAAGAAGTGGTAGAATAATTTATTCGCGAATAAATTATTCGCGAATAAATTTATCGCGAATGATTGTTTATTCGAATGATTATTCAAATAAAAATTTATTCGAATAATGCCCATCTCTGCTTGTGACTCTCTCTGTCTTACCCTGGATCTTTTGTTATGGTTTTTTATTAAATACAGACAGAGCAATCGTAAAATCGCGGTAGTGAAGTCTACGAACGAGACTGAGGGGACCTATTAATTATTAGACGTTGATGTACCCAGCTAGAGAATAAATATATCAACCGTCGTAGGTAGGTATATTTCATTATTTTTCAGTATCACGAAATTGTTTTACGTTTTAGGGTTCATACCAAAATGGTACAAAAGGAACCCTTGTGGTGAGACTTCGGTGTCTGCCCGCATCTATTTATATGTATATATAAAAAAAAGTTTAATAGTAATTGGAAATGGGGTCTAAATTATTTAAAACTGAAGTAAACTTATTATAGAAAATGGGATAGGTATCATATGAAAGTGGCTTAATTTGCATATTTTATAACTTTCTTCTTAAACTTCTTCATCTAGATTTGGATTTAAATGTGACCGCCCCGCTTGACTCTGATATTTACGGGCCGAAAAATCTGAAATAATTCAGACTAATAGACATTTATCCTTTGTTCCTCGCAGATAACCAAGTTAGCTAACCAGCAGCCAAGAAGGAAGAAATTTTCTTCCCAGATAACTGGTTTTTTAACAGGAAAGATTTTTTCCTGCACGGTAACCAGCTCAGGCCTGGTAGTTTACGAAGAATAAAAAATTCTTCCCAGATAACTGGTTTTTAACGGGAAGGATTTTTTCCTATAATAACCAGCTCAACAACCTCCCATTCTAGACCTCTTCAAATATTTATAAAATTCACTCCGACTATTACCGACGTGTGCCCTGATGTGGCCTATTTACTGAATAAATGACTCGAATAACTTAATACGGAGTCCTGGGGAAGAATAAAGGATACTTTTTACATAACTTTTTTCATACAATCTTCGTCAATGTTTTCTTCCGGCAAACGGGCGACCCCAGCACAAAGGCTTACATGACGTCGCGTGACTTTTGATTTTATTTATTTATTTATTTATTTATATCAAGAGATTTGGCTTTTTTATATAAACTTTTACTAAAATAGTAAAAGCAACTTTTCAGTTCAATGTCGGGAAAACATTTTTTTATGGCATTTCTTGGTGTGGCTTCAAAGTCGAAGGTACATTTTTGCGGCTTCCAGTCAGGGATTTGGCATTTAATTAGTTCTAATAAACGCTCGACATAAGTATCTATATTAATAAGTAAAGATCAACTAGAGCCGGAAAATCGTGTAAAATATATTTCGATTGTATGGATATAAAGTATAAACTAGCTTTTGCCCGCGATTCCGTCCGCGTAGAAGCCGTTTATAGCTATTCCTTCTGGAATTGTCCTATTTTTTGTCATAAAAAGTATCCTTTTTTCTTCCCCAGGACTCCGTATTAAGTTATTCGAGTCATTTATTCAGTAAATAGGCCACATCAGGGCACATGTCGATAATAGTCGGAGTGAATTTTATAAACATTTGAAGAGGTCTAGAATGGGAGGTTGTTGAGCTGGTTATCTTATAGGAGAAAATCCTTCCCGTTAAAAAACCAGTTATCTGGGAAGATTTTTTTATTCTTCGTAAACTACCAGGCCTGAGCTGGTTACCGTGCAGGAAAAAATCTTTCCTGTTAAAAAACCAGTTATCTGGGAAGATTTTTTTATTCTTCGTAAACTACCAGGCCTGAGCTGGTTACCGTGCAGGAAAAAATCTTTCCTGTTAAAAAACCAGTTATCTGGGAAGAAAATTTCTTCCTTCTTGACTGCTGGTTAGCTAACTTGGCTATCTGCGAGGAACAAAGGACATTTATCTAGGTACCTACTAGCGGCCCGCCAGTGGCTTCGCCCCGCTGCAAATTTCTGACTTTCCCGGTGGATTTTTCAATTATTTTCGCACCCTTTAAACCTTCCCTGGACTATGACAAACATTTTAAAACCAAAATCTGCCAAATCGGCCCAGCCGTTCTCGAGTTTTAGCGAGACAAACGAACAGCAATTGATTTTTATATATATAGGAAAAGTATACAGAGTATTCCTGTATTCTTGAGGTAAAGCATAACGAAGTTATCAATATATCGGTATATATCGGTCTTCGATACATTAACAAAATATGCTAGTATTAGCTACTACAATACGAATTAAAGTAGTATTTGTGCAAACAGTTATTCGATTAAGGGATCCGCTTATGAAATATTCAGCTTTAAAGCGCTAATTTTTGTAATAGTCTAGTGTAACCAAAGGCAAAGCGCATACCTATAACGAAGTTAAAAGGAAAACTATCACGACTAAGTAGACATCATTGGTTCTTGAGATACAGGCGATTAAAGTGTTTATACCTACCTACTAAGATCATCTGAGACGGCACCAAATGGCTATAAAAAGAAAATTAATTATTACTTGTTGATTTTTATATTTGTAAAAAGTATGTATTTATCGGCTTCGGAACCCTGCACTGAGCATGAACCGACATGCTCTTGCCCGGTTTTTTAGTTATGTACTTTAAAAACCGCTCAATCAGGCACGAGTCCGATTTGTGCACCAAATAATTCTGTTCTATCACACAAATAATTGCTTACCAAAGGAAAATATTTACCTAATGAGATAGTTGATAGGTAACAAATTAAGTGAATCGTTAAAAAAACCAATCGGCAAAGTTAAGCAAACTAGGTAGGTAGGTACAAGAGCAGACCAAAACGTGATGGCTTAGAAATGTCAAGTTGATTTGTTGTTGAAGTGAACATTCAGAAAGACATTAACTATTGTTGATTTTAATTTGGTACTTTAAATAAGGTTGGTAGGTAGATATATAGGACAAAATAAATGTAGACGTAAACCATTATTACTTCGATTTTATCTTTATCAGATTCTTATATGTATGGTGCTAACCAGTTAAATTAATTACTTATTTTAATAGTAACCCTGTGGCTTTTGTACTTATGGTTTAATATCTGAGAGACTGTCCCCTGTTGCTTAATTCTGCTTATAATTCCAATTTTAATTAGGTAATGGCTTTCACTCCTGTTAAGAGTGCGCCGAGGCAACGATACGTAATTACGAAAAAAATGCGTTCGTTTGATCGCCTGCTGCATTGTTTTTACTGAAGCTTTAGTTATGCAATTCATATGTAAGATTTTTAAGGAATCACTCTATCGATCATACACTTTAGAAACACGATTACTTGTACTTCCCTCGATAGAAAAAACATCCAAAGATACCTCTACATAACAAAATAAACACTTAGTACGGCGTAATTACTTCACGGAAGATCATCAGTTTTGGATTTACAACAAAACTACATGTCTTCTATAACGTCTACACTTTACATTTTTAAAATGTGTTTTTATTTTACTAATATGAAGGAAATACCTAAATTCGCGCGCGTTTCGTCCATTTTAGCCAGAGCCGTCATGTTTCCCCCATGTCCGCATTAGTCCTGCTTCTGCCGTCGGACGTGGAGGCTGTGTCGCATGTTGGTTGGTTGCGTTTATCGCGATTTTTGTGATTATTCACTTTATTTTAAATGGGGAACAAACACAACCAAAAAAGTAAGAGATGGGGTTGGCAAAAGCACAATGCTAAACGCTTGCGTGAAGAAATTAAGTAAGTTAAAATCGTAAACCTACTGATAGTGGAGTAGTTGTAAGAAACCTGATTTGACAGTTGTCAAAATGCCACGCTAAGGGAGGAGAAAATAAATCGGTAGCAACATAGACTGATTTTCGAGATGTATCGATTTGTATTACTAAGACTTTGTAATCGTTTAGTTGTAGTCTTGATGTTTTGGGCCAAAATTGGTTTATTTACACAAGTAATTTTAAACAACATGCGAAGTTCTTTCAATTAGTAGGTATATAAAAAATGCACTTCTATGGTGAACCAAGATATAAAAATAGTTTAGCTAAAAAAACACATTTACAGGCAAAACAGGCTTCTTAGAACGACCCGAGGTTTTTTTTACTATAATTAATTATATAATATTGTTACTTCTTGGGATGGTTTCAATATTTCTAGAGCAAGACATCTCCAGAAATCTGAAGACAAAGAGAATACTCCGTAAGTATACTCATTAGCTAACAACTATATTTCAACAAATGAGTAAAATTGCAAAATTATTCATATTTTTTTATTTATAGGGTTAATGTTCCAGTTGTTGGCACTTCGCTACAAAACGAAGAGTTACCTAATGAACCGGTGAGGTATGCGTAAAAATATTAAGAGATGTATAGGAAAACATTTTAATAAATTTAGTATGAATTTCCACATTATCTTTATATTTTTTCAATTTACAGAGTAAATGAATTGGTTGACATCGATTATAAAATTTACCACACAATGGAATTGTAAGTCCCAAATACGAATTATTTTTATAGAATGAGGATTACAAAATTTCATCCAAAAACCAATTCTGTTAATAAATAAATTATAGTTAAATCAAAACTTTCTGTTTTATTACAGGATGCCAATGGACCAAATTTCTTGTCTTTCAGTGGATGGAGAAATAGACAATGACATTGCTTACTCACACAGACAAAATAATGCCGTGAAGTAAAATCCGATATTGATTATCGTTGTTTCTTGTGTCGTAATATTTTTTTCTAATATGATTCATTACATTATAGACATACATACATTAAGTAGGAACTTCTAAATATGTGATTGATACAGCGGCTTTAAGTTTTTAGTTTTTTAAAACATCAATTTAATTTTATACTTTATAGTGATCAGAATCAGACATTAAAGTTTTTGCGGAAATAATCATGGATAAACATTCGTACATACGGGTCAAACTAAGACCCTTTTTTTAAAGACGGTTAAAATACCAAAACCTTCTCCTATGTGAAACAAATACTTTTCTGAAAACCGCATTAAAATCGGTTCAGCCAAACGTGAGATAATCGCGGACAAACATACATACATACATACATACAGGTCAAACTGAGAACTTCTTCTTTTCTTTGAAGTCAGTTAAAAATAATAACTTGAAGAAAGGGTCGATGACTGGGATTTTTGCCCTACTTAGCCGTTCTATTACTTTACATTAGGTATTGAGTTCACTTTATTTTGTGCTTAGAATATTGTCAATAAAGGTAATTAGGTTTTATTTAATTTCAATATACAGTCACATTAAATCACGGGGTTGTTGAGCCACCATAGAACTCTGTCCTAATGACAGCGTCAAGTCACGCAAAAGAAATTATTTACGTCAAAATTTACCGTCAACTTTCTATGAAAGGGTTCTCCCGGTAACCTTCGGAGAGGGAAGATGGCCGATTGGAAGATGTACGGCTTTTACTTATGATTTATTCTCTTTAGCCGAACAATTGCCCAATAAATATTATAAATAACTTAACACTAGCTAAATACACCTTAGATGTACAAACGACATTAATTAAAAATTATCTATCTATCTGTGAGAGGGTTCTAGAGTGGCTCAACAATCTCGTGATGTGACTGTACCTCATACAAGTAATTCAATCCTACCTTACCTACCGACAGTAAACAACAAATTTAAAATAAATTTAGGCTGAAAAAGTGAATATTTTAATAAAAGTATTCGGAATCGATTACGTTTTTTTATTTTGTAAACATTGGTAGCAACCTCCGCGCCTAGTGGATCGGCGCACGGCTCGTCAGGCGCGGCGCGCGGCCGGCGCATGGCTCCGGCTCGCTCCTTGCTGGTGTGCTTTACGCACACATACACAGAGTGCATAAAATACCTAAAGTTAATGAGCGCAAAAAGCTCGGTGCCCCCTTAACGTGTAGGTGTACCTATTTCGCCAATAATGTCGAGTTATTTATAGATACTACGGACTTATTAGAGAAATACCTATTCCATGGATATTACATGCGAGGACAATTGTTTGGTAGAAGAGTATTTTCTCTTGCAGACTAACAACAAGCACTGATACGTAAATAAATAATAAATAAATAGGTATTACAGGACAATGTCACACAAACTGACCTTGTTCCAAACTAAGCTCTAGGCTTGTACTATGGGTACTAGACAACGATAAACTTACATAGAGAAATATACACTTAAATACAACCTCCAAGACCCAGCAATAAATATAATCGTGCTCATACATAACACAAATATCTGCCCTTACCGACATTTGAACCCAGGATCCTTATCTTCGAAGGCAGGGTCACTACCAACTAGGCTAGCGTGGCGTCAACTATTCTTATTTTTATTTCTATGGGATACACCTACCACTACTTACCGCGTTCCACATGGGGACATTCCTGAACTGTACATCAGGTTCGTTAGGGTTCATAACTACACGCCTAAGCTATACCGGTTACCTTAATGATTGCATCAGACGTGACGCCAGCGACTACCGGATGACGCTGAGGAAAATCTGTTATCCCGATATGGTCAGGTATGTGCCGTGCTCAGCGTGCAGCGCGTTACATAAGTGTAGCGCCACCTAGTTCGGATGACCGCCGTTTTGTAATGGTTGCACTCACTTAGAACAGTGCCAATTTCAGTGACATTACCTACTAGTTACCGTCGACACAACGCACCCACCTATCTACCTAGGCACGAAGTCAGAATACTGGGCTTAAATAGTCACTTCCGTCGTTCTAGTTTCACTACCCGTCTTATCATATGGACGGTCAAGAAACAGTAATGCCTCTCTATTTTAGCTGGCAAAGCGAAATTGAATTAAAAAGATGGCACAAATTTTTGTAGATAGAGGGTATCGATTCTTAACTGTCGATATGAGTGTCAAATGCTCGTTCGCAATATTCAAAACTCGGATAGATTAGGTTACTTACGGCCGAACCCTACATTCAAACCGCGGATAGATAAGGCTTACTTCGGGTTGAAATTTGACATTTGCCCATACAAAATGTGTCAAATTTTAATCCGAAGTAAGGCTATCTGTCCACGGTTTGAATTTAGGGTTCGGCCGTTAACGAACAACGTTAAACATTAAAAACAGTTAAAACTCGTGCTCGTAAATTTCAGTAAAATTAACTCCTTAAAATGTAACAAAATAAGAAATTTTCCAATTGGAATATGTGTTGGTTTCCATTTCTTTAGTTTTAAAATGTATATGTAGGTACTTATAAAATTTTGCATGCGAAGAGAGAGTTGTAATGTTATTGAAACGAGTTCAGAGTAAAGTGAACAAATACATAGGTAGTGTAGAAGAGAATGCGAGCGCGGTCGTGGGGTCGAGCCGTGAGAAGTTGCGACACAACTCGATTCAGGTTTGGACGGAAAGAAAACTGTAGCAGTTCCAACCTTGAGATCATCGGTGAGTGTAGAACCTATGGTGTGCGGGGCTCATTCCTCCCGGTTGAAGCAATCCGCCTTCCCTCGCCGGCAGGCGAACAGCCGTTAGAGGACTCCGTGAAACTCGCAACACACAGGACGGGTACTTTTGTAGCGATACACTGTTTGCTGTATAGCTAAAAACACACCATCACTTCACTGCACGCACTCTCCAAGGACCGTTTGTTCAACGGGCACTCGACAACGAAGTAGCGGCGACCAATAGACGGTTGGACGTTCGACCAAGTTTTTGGTCGGACAATGACTGAACGCGAAGTCGCAGGCTACAGCGCGCGCGCAGGTCCCCTCTACCCCTCCCCCGCTCCGCGGTGCCCGCGCTTGCGCTACAACCTCGCCCTTCCAGCTCTTAATGGCCGAGCTTTGGCCGGGCCCGCTCTACACTGCATCAGATAATAAAACTGCAAGGGCGCAAATATCTGAAACTCGTTCGTCAGCTTGCAAAAAGTTCCTCCGACGAAAGAGAACTGGTATCGCGATAAAAACAAAACTAAAACTGTCGAATTTTTTTTGGAAGAGCATAAAGATGAGATGTAAGGCTGTCAATTGTTAGACATATTCACGTACTTACATACTTATATCATAATATTTGAACTAACAGAAGTGAATATTCGATGAAATGAAAGATAAGTATAAATGGCGCCTGGCGGATGGAACAGAAGCATAGCTTTTTGACACACATAACAGAACATATTTTGAGTTTCGCTGGTGAAACAAACGAACAACTAGCCTCCCTTAGTTACAAAAACTTTCTGGGAAGCCATAAGGAAATCTTATTAGATCTGAGACGACAAACAGCGCGACCGGCCGGTGGCTCGGCGCGCAGGCACGCGGCGCTCAATGACCATCCTTCGTTTTTTCGCGCTTCCAATTACTGCCAGTTTTCCATGATGACTATTGAGCAGTACAATTGTAGCTAATAAAAGCCTCAATCGAAAAAGATCTGCTGCTTTATAATTCAATTCTGAATAAAAATAATGATCTATTGTGCCTGTAAAATGTATTTTAAATAAACTACAGCTCAGTAGTGAAGTCACGGGATGTGCTGACGGTGGTTGATAAGTTACCTAACTGCGTTTTATTTCTCGGTGAGTAAGGTTACTACAAAACGCTGAATTCGTAAACGGTAAAGAAATCAGTTTTTTCTTCACGCATAATAAATATTTAAGATATTTTTCTTAATGTAATGTGTATTTTGACCATAAACAAATCTTACATGATGCTTACCACATCTACATATGAACCTATTTCTTGTTTACTTCTAATAATAATCAAAGTTAAAGTTACAGATCTGGGCTGAGATTCTACACGGTAAAAACTATATTGCATTTGACGTATTTCCGTATTGTCAACGTTTGATGACTCTTATTTACTTGACTGTCAAGGCGGCCGAGTAAAAAACAATACTAAAACACCTAAATTGCAATATCGCTTTAACCCAGTAGAATAGAGGCCCAGTTTATGATAATTTGGCTGTAAGACATTTATTTATTAACAAGGTACCTACAGCAACAAATTAGGAAGAAGTTTCTAAAAAATCGCATGTGAAGTACTCGATCATTATTTATTATTTACCATAATAATTGTAAGTTACATTCTGTTAACAATGAAAGTTTTCTTTAGCCTTAACTAGTCGTACGTAGGCATCTACATTATTTTTGAAACACTGCCATTATTAAATTTATAATTGTAATAGTAGGTTCATTACTTACATCAGTGGGTTTCATTACGACGAGGTTTCATAATGCCTTATCTTTAATAAGACTAAATCTCAAATTGACTTACCGCCGTACTCAGAGACATATAGAGACAATTTAACTTATTCCTTTTTCAAATTTATGCAAGAGAAATCGTTACCAAGGAACGACTTAATCCTCATTAACTGACTCTGAGTGCACTCGTTAGTTATAATAACAAATTTGTCATTATGTCGTTCTTAACATACCTCCTAAATTCTATAATGATAAGGACTGATTTAAAACGTATGATTCTCAAAATGTCTCAATACTGATCAAAGAATATAATTCCTTATATATAGACATACTGATTATTACTGATATGCCTGAATCTTAGAAGAACTTAAATCCAAAACATGGGGCAGGCAAATTTCTGTTCATAAAAGCCAAATACATGATGACATGAATGCAAATAAATAAAATGCCTGTTCAAAACAAGGTGTCGTTAAGAATTTAAGTCGTATCTAGGCATTGAAACCTACTCGTAGGTACATAATGTATCTAGGCATTGTAGAACAGAGGCTTCTAATTGTCATTGTCCAAAGACCATGATAAATAACGAATACAAACTTAACTAAAGTTTAGTGTTAGTGTGTAAAATGTGTTGTGGTATTAACCATTACCATCTGATGTAAATATAATGCGGTAATGACCCGGCCGCTCTTAGAGATGTAAGTAACCACAATATATGCCATATTTTCACGAGCCTTAATTGTGGTTAAGGTTCACTTTTATCTAAAAGCGTTGGAATTATGTTGCGACGTCACGTAAAAATAAAGTAAACTATTTTTGCGACGAGCTTTTGATGCCCGCTGTACTTTTTTATGCAAAATCATCATCAGCTTATCGAGACCAAACTAACGAGTCTCAACACGGTGGGTCTACCTTAATCTGGCGGAGATCCTATCTCCACCCTGCGACTCCGACTCCCTCACCGAATTTAGATGTGTGGTCCAAATTTTAGCCTATTGCATTAACGGGAACTAGTTCAAAATTTAATTGAAAATTTTGAAGCAGACAACTTACATACATACGAACAGTGCAACTTCAACAAAATTTTGTAAAAATATACCTACGTTTGTCACTAGTGTATTATAATAAATTAATTTGTACATGTGCGCGATGATGAAGTCAATGGTCAATAAATATATTTCTAACTGCAGACTCTAGACACTAACATAACTCTCTGATAGAACAATTACTTACTTACTATTAGCGCTATAAAACCAAACGCAGCTGAGCTGGGGGTCTTTACTACTCGGTAAAACCATATTGCTTTTGATATTTAATTGTAATGCTCTCGACTCGGCTTCCATTACTGTCAAAAACCTGCCATTAGAACTAACATAACGTTGAAACTACAATACAATTTCAAAAGCAATACGGTTTTACCAAGTAGGATAGAGAATAGAATAGAAATAGAATAAAAAAATGTATATTTCCCTTGTTCATATGTTACATTAGGTATGTCCAACAGGTCGGTGGTGTATTCGGCCTCTGGGTGCATCAGCTACTTACAGTCTACTTGTTTGTCTGAAAGATCTGTATAAGCGTCGTGTAGTGTGTGCTGTGTTTTTTATTTAACTATATACAAAATAAATTTATATAAATTAAAAAAAATTGTTTTGTAAAAAAGTAGGATAGAGCCGCATTGCAAATTACTTGAACGAACGCTTCTCGATAAAACAGGCTTGAGGTTACAAACAATGAGTACGTACTATTATAATAATTTGAATCCACAAAAAATCTAAACCATTGTTGTTGAAGAAAGCCATAAAATAAAACAATTTGCACGCTAACAAAGATGAGACTATTTTTATAATTATTAATATAATTATTGAAAAAGGGTTTGGCAAGAGCTAACCCTTGGAGGACGAACATTTTGTCGCCGAAGATGTCACCCTCACCCAGAAGCCTATTCACCGTACCTTTAATAGGTTTAAATTCTTT
This sequence comes from Acleris holmiana, assembly GCA_949316455.1. Classification (NCBI taxonomy): domain Eukaryota; kingdom Metazoa; phylum Arthropoda; class Insecta; order Lepidoptera; family Tortricidae; genus Acleris; species Acleris holmiana. The sequence goes on from OX438766.1 coordinate 11,518,040, forward strand.
TCACTCGGAAATACAGACTGCGGAAGCGTAGGTACTATTTTTTTGCGTTTTTTGGCATCCCTGTTTCTCTCGTTCCATATTTTAGACTTAAACGCGCGCGCGCACCGCAGGGCCGGGATCATGGTCAAGTAAGCACTACCCGATGAGTTTCCAACAGCAAGCCATTTTCCAATATCACATTGAATTTTACTGACGATGACTTTTATGAAATTTTAGTTAAATTAAGAACTTAAACATGTACCAAATATTGTGCACCAATCTCCAGCAAGTACCTAAACAGAGCGCGTGAGAGAGAAGTACAAACCCGAAGGACCTTTCAAGAGCTATCCTATAATAATAAGTAATAAGGAAACCGAATTCGGTTTTATTTTATTTTTGGTACAAACTAATTCAGATCGGCTTTTATGTAGCCTTAATCTAAAAAAATAGAAAATTCTTATTATACCTACAACAAATGGTGGTCGTCGTCACAGGAACTCCAGAACATTTATCGTAAATTGCATAAAATTGGTTTCTGTGATATCTGACCCTCTGTTCTACGCGGTAAAGTTATTGCCGTATTATCGTATCGTCAACTGGCTCTTATATACTTGACAGTCATGGCGACCGAGTAATAAGAATACGATAGCATGTCAAAGGCAATATGTTTTACCCAGAAGAATAGTTGGCGACATCATATCTCTATTAACGCGAGAATGAAGCATGAAGGAATTAACAAGACTGTCTTTAACGCTTAAGGGCGAGAGGGAATGGTATCTATAACAAATGATATTCCATCAGAGTAATGACGAGCCGAGGCGGGAGGCATAGAGGCAGCGCGACGGATGTGCGAGGTCTGACAGGTGCTGAGATTGATTAGTACAATTGATTAAATTATGTGGTAGATCCCTACTGTCGACAATTTTGAAGATAATGTTATTATATCATCCATTTGTAATTATGCAGTATTCTCTGAGTATCCTTATGTATGTTTTAAGGCATTACGCTAGTAGAGAGATGTGTAGGTATGATCATTTCTCCATTACGGAGTAAGTACTGAATAAAAATAATAAGTTAATCAAGTTAAGAGTATAGTGATGAGATTATTTTACGGGGACGTTATACAGAATACCAGGTAATACTTAAGTATTGAGTAATTTAATTAAAGTAATATTTTTAAAAGTTGGTTTTGACATAGAATCTCGTAACCCGGGTAATACAAAATCATATGGAGTACGAGTACCTACCTACTTAATAAAGCAAACATCTTCCCGTAATCTTCCCGTTTTTAGATAATTGGTCACCTCGCTGCTGAGTTCAGCCCACGTAGCGACTGGACTTGCCGTTAGATATTTCCTCGTTATACAACGTGTTACAAAATAATCCGTAAAAAATAAATTACAAAAGTTGTGTCAACCCTTATTAAATAACGTCAGTTTAGTATCTTAGGTACCTATACAGTATACTAGGGTTGACACTACTTTCGTAATTTCTTTTTTACGGTTTATTTTGTAACACGTTGTATAGTAATCATATGGTTTTTTCTTGTCAAACATAAAACAAAACAATTGTCCTTTTAAAAAATAGTTTCTCGGTAAAAAAAGTGATGTACCTAACCTAAAATATTTGAAACAATGTGTCATGTCATGTTAGACAAACAAGAGCTTTATTTCCTTGTAAATCTTCCTGCATTTCGTACCCATTCTCAAAGCAAAAAAATAAGAGTTTTATATAGCGCACGCAATCTAATTTACTAAAAAGCATTACGCAAGTAGGTAGTAAACGAACTGATATGTTATTGACATGACAGCGGTTACTTTCACTGGCCTCTAATAGATTCGTGAAACATAATATTCAATCCATTCAATCAAGAAACCGATCAAAGAATAAGAATGCGAGTGCGCAGGGAGATATATACCTATACATAGGTAGTTCAACTAATGCACGGGTTTAATGGTCTAGGATTGTGAGGTAGTTCATTTGTGTTACTACAGTGGCTGGCCGTAAACAATTGCGAGGCATTGCGCATTTGTAACTGTAGACGTATAGTTCACATCAACAGCGGAGTTTAGAACCGTTCTTATTTCTGATTCCCAACGGTCGGTTGTTGTTGGCGGCGGGGCGCGGCGTAGCGGTGACCGGCTAACGGTCGGCGCTCGCTCCTAGGGCAGTTGCTTTACTTGTTCCCACTCCGTACGCCGAAACCGAGAATAGCTGAGAACACTGCAGTCGGATACAAGTCATTACCATAACCCCGCCAGTGTCACGGTCGGCTCGTCGCAATCATGCCGCCATCACACAAGGTTGCAATAATACGTGCACACGTAACGTTATGCCATGGAGCCGCTGTCAACCGCTCTTGAGGCCATTTGGACATCAAACTGTTAACGCACAGCACACGATGCTTACGGATAAGGAACTGCTGTTTATGAACATATTTGGTTAAACCTAATTGACAAATCTACACATTTGTTCACTGAGGTACCTACGTTAATGACTCATTAACGGACTGTGCGAGGCTGCAAAGAAGTTGGTAATTATATTGTCAAATTATTTTTAATGTCTAGGGAGACCGGGGATGGTTGACCAAATTTCAACTTAAGCATTAGTATTTTTATTTCTATAAAGTATATTAATTTGATACCGATTTCAGTTAATAGATATACCATTAAGCTTTAGAAAAAAGTGGCCAAAAGCACGATATTCCTTACGATATAGTGTACAGGCCGGATCTCGTAGAATAGGAAAAACTAGTCAACCTACCCCATGTCTGGGGTAGGTTGACTTGTCAGCAGGGGTAAGTTGACCTATGAAGTTGTTAGGGCAATGTCTACGAAGAAATAGGGATAAAAGATACAAAAAACAGGTGTATTATTCTTTTTGTTTATTGAAACAAAAAAGCGTTATTTCGCCACACTAATTAAACATAATAGACTTCAAATAACAATCTTCACCAGCAACCAGTTTTGTGTTCCATGAGTCAGGCATCGATTTATTATTCTTTTGTGCAAACTCATATGCGAACTTTCGGGTTTCATAAGGTGTAAGTCCATAATAAATATCTGCTGCTTTCTTCAAGTAAGTCTCAAAAGCAAGCTCTTCTTCGTCGCTAAATATTTGTCTGTTTTTTCTGTAGCCAACGCTCTCCAAAGTTGTTTCGGACATCGATAATCCAGGATCTGTTTCCAATTTTTTCTTCATATTTACCACGTGGCGTTGGAGTGTTTTGTATGGTATAGCAAATACTTTCGCTGTAGAATTTATACTTTTTTTGTCAAATAAAACTTGTTAACATGCTCTTTTTATTACATCTTTGGGTGTACTCCCCCAATTAGTTTTCCTTTTATATGTTCGCATGGTCCTGAAACAAGAAGTTTTAGATAAAATTTCATAAATAAGTACCGACCTTATTTTATGTGTAGAATATTCATAATATTTGATTACTTATTAATTATTTTTTTATTGCACAAAAAAACGTACAAACAGCGGACTTAATGCCCAGTGGCATTCTCTACCAGTTGAACAAGTATTCAAGAAGAGAATTACACAGTAGGTATGTGCACAGAAAAACAAGACAGACATTTAACAAAACTAAAACTTACAACATAATACCCTATAACATATTAAAAGTATATATACATAAATTTATACATAATATAATAAATACATATACATAAATATAAATAAGTAATAATAATTAATAAGATAACAATATAATTGACAACAGAGACTGCAACATGATGGGGTAGGTTGACTAGGTGGTCGACCAGCCCCGTTAAACATTAGTCTACTAGCCCCGAACAACGTTTTAATTTATAATCACGTGCCATAACCTTAAAACTGCGACGAAATCAATAAGAATGATAATGCACAGAAAGACCATAAGTCAAACTTTCGTTATATAGACTTTGATAATCAATAACAACAAATAAGTAGGCGTCATTACAAATAATATTACGACAAAAATAATTACTTACGTGCGTTGTTTTTCAATATCACGCTCCTTCTCTCCAACGACATGCGTGCGCGACGCCGCGTTCCCGGTGACTGAGTGGGGGGAGGTGGCGGACTCTCGTGCCTTATTGGTTGGCTCAAGGCCTTTGCGTCGGACGAGTTATTGATAGTTAGTCTACCTACCCCTATAGTCAACCATCCCCGGTCTCCCTACTACTACAAATTTGACGTCGTTTTTCAATAAAGGTCATTGATGTCATAAGACGTAACCGCAGAGGGGATTTATTTTACGATTTATTGTAAATAGATTGTCGTTCAGTCTTGCTATTGAAAGCCTACATCTATACTACCTAGCAATTTTGATTTTTTAACTACCTGTCAGGCTCGACATTGATCCAGGCAGTCTCGCGAGACTGTATGGCCTGTCTGTTAAGAAACAGAGAACTTCAACAATTCTTACGTCATACATAACAACATATGCTATATGTATACCTGCACCTTACATTGAACAGTTAGCGTTTTTCTACTCACTAGGTTGTATTTGTAACTTCATTCAAACAACGAGAAACCTTTACGCTAAGTTGAAGGTCCTTTTACGTCGCTGGGGCATTGTTGATCAATTTAAAACAACTTTTACTTGCGAATTAAGCTTCCTTATAAGTAGTGAGGGGCATATCTCGAAGTTTTGGCGCAGGCCGCAGCTGTGGGTGTGATTTCGCCAGTGTGCGCTACTTTCTCCGTGTGTCGCAACGCTCGCAACGCGACACAGTGCGAGACCGCCGCTCGCGCATCCACCGCGTTGCCGCGACATTTAACCACGACAACTAAATATCAAGGCAGACCACTTCATCTTGAAAACAAATTCATAACATACCTACATACTTAAACACCCAAACTACCTTTAGGTATAACTACATTCTCCGTTCACTTCGCAACAAACAACCAAAATGATTCATGTTTTACTGCGAAGGTAGGTGTCACAAAAATGGAGACTTGATTATTGTTTTCGCCATATTCAACTATTCAAATGGTTATACTAGATCTAAACTAGGAGTTTGTAAATTAGCAACTTGAACCATATTCAAATTAGAAGTGGGTGATTCATTCTGCACAGAAATACCACATCCATATTTCTTATACAATTTCAGTGCCAAAGCGAATTAATTTTTTGAACAAAATAACAAAACTTCTCGAAATCCATTAAGCTAAAGTGTTAAACGGTTGTACTTTATTTTACAGACAGAAGTTGTTTAGAATTTCATTTCATATATTTTTTTTCTCGTATTATCATTTCATAGAATAATCAATATGTAGAATAATTACTTTGAAGACATTTAAATCATCGTTTTTTATTTCAAATAAAAATCAATGTTTCTTTTTTCATATCATAGAATAGCAAATCAAATATTCTTTGTTCTCATATTATTTATTTAAAATATAACTTAATAACAATAAAGGATCAAACTTATAGAATTGGGTGCAGTTTGTGAAGGTGTGTGAAATGAAACGTTTGAATTCAGTTGAATCATCATTTTACTGAAACTCAAATGCACTGTAGCAATTTTATTGGTGTACCCTTATTTTGCAGACAGCAAGTTCATCTTACGTATAATATAAACGCATACAACGATTTTAATTTACAATCAAATTGTATCGCATAGCTTATTCAAGGGATATAAAAAAATAACCTCGAAGGCTGAGGCGGGAGCTTGCTTCGCTTCGCTCCCGCCATAGCCTTCTAACCTAACCTATTCAAGTCGGTTCTGCCCAGAGAGGTCTTGGTCGCTCGCTTCGCTCGCTCGCTCACTCATATTTATATCATAATATAGTATTTATCATATAACCCTTATACTAAAAGATAATATGGGTTGTACGTTATTTTACAGACAGAAGTTTTATAGAACGTATCACTTCGCAGAATTTTCATTTCTTAGAAAGCTAATTTTTGCTGCAATCTTACTGTTTTCAGATTATTTTTTGATGGTCTTAGGTCTAACCTAACCTAGCCTTCGTAACTCATGCTTAAGATAATCTGAGAACATTAAGGTTTCAGCAGAAAGTAGCTTTCTAATAAATAAAAATTCTGCGAAGTGATACATTCTATGAAATGAGTTTCTGTAAAACAAGGGGACACCGATAATATGTATTATGTTGTATTGATTTTGTTATTATTGATGTATCCTTATTCTCCAAACAGTAATTTCGTAGAATTTTGTTTCACAAAAAATATTCACAGAATATTGAGTTTCCCACGACTTTGAATACTGTTGTCGTTAAAATGAAATGCTATTAAAAAATACACTGACCAAACAATATTCGTTAAAAATTAATTATATTGTTTGATAAGTTTGTGTAATGAAAAAAATAAAATAACAAAATTCATTGAATTGATTCTGTGGAATTTGTTTCTTACAAGTAAATAGTTTAAAAATAATAATATTCGAAGCAAAAATACAAGGACCAAGTAGTAGGTATATGAAACATTTTCTGTGAAACAAAATTCTGTAATTTTTCTGTCTGTAAAACAAGGGGACACCGAATTAAACAAAACGATAAAGTAACACGCCAATTTTTCTTAACTCGACTTGCCAAGCCTGCATTCTCCTCACACTGTTTTTGATAATTGGCTGGGTTAAAAAAGAGCGTTTATCGTAAACAAGCTAGGTGACCTCTGATTCGGCCCCTCCGATAATCTATCTAACCCTGTCCTGGTATTTTACGATTTTGATATTCAATTAGAGAAAGTGACAGCTGTCACTTTCTCTAATTTTGCAGCGTAATCAAATGGTGGTACCATAATGCAAGAAGAATAGCGTCCTTTGAGCTGTCCCATGAAGGAGCTCAAGGGCCCGTCGCTGTGGGCTGCAGCCGTCGACGCAGCCGCGTGGGCTTCGGTAAGAGCGTGCCAACCCAACACTCGCAAAGAGGCACGTGGGCGTAGACACCTACGGCTTGAAAGTTTCTTCGCTATTATCTAAGCCTTACTCACCTCTATCCATGTCTAAGTATATCTTAGTTTTTGCGAGCTCTTGTGCATAATAAGGATGAAATTAATCTCTCGTCCGTAGACGTCTTGATCGATATTAAAGTAATGTAGGTGACATGTAGGATGTACGACTGTAATTTTACCGTTGTTATAAAGCCTAGGAACGGTATTTGATCTGGAGTAATATTATTTCTTAGGTGTATTCTTTTTTCAGATCAAAATGAAACATTTAGCGTCGATAAATCGATTTAACACCAATAGTTCTATAGTCGGTGAAAAATTCAAGCCATGTATTTTTACCTTCGACAATTGATTTATATGTCTAGCTAGAGCGTACCAATTGACATGTTCTTATAGAAAGTTATTATTTAAAACAATTTAAATAATATGTAATGTGAGATTAAAATATGTTTATGTGTCGGTACTTCAGCAGATGATGGCGTAAACCGTTTACGCAATGATTCGGCTGTGATAAACTTTACAAAAAACTAGCGACCACCCCGCGAAGTCGTCTTCGTAGAAGTCTTATCGTGTTTTTCGCGGGCACTGTCCAATTTCTCGGGATAAAAACGTATACCTACTATTTTTAATTCTTACTGCTTATACCTATGTGCTAAATTTAATCCAAATCCATTCATCCATTGATTGGATTGCGAACAGCGCAAAGTAACGCTCACTTTCAAGTGTTCAATTGTTTAATGAGCACCTACTCGTAGCTCGCGGAGCATACTTACCTACATTACTCTACAACTCGGACCATACTTACTGTAAGCAAGCATTAAGTATATGAGTGCATTTGAAATACAAAGTGTTGCATTGCTTTTAAGCCTGACTGCGTTGTTCATTAAATTCCTGGTTGCGGTGGTGAGCGTTTATGTGCGTGAGAGAGCGCGGGCGAGCGGTGACAGAGCGCTAAAAATAGAGCGCGCTCAGGGCCGGTCATCCCGCCGCCCCCCGGGAGCGCCGGGCGTCCCACCAGCCCCATGCGCCATCTTGCGATCCGCGGACCGAGGCGGACACGAGCCCCAGACACCAAGGTCATTGCATTTCAGCCTTTGTCGCCTTAAATCATTTCACATCACAGGCCCGGGCCCACGACGAGGTTATTGACAACTTTCTTTTGCATTTTTGTCTTAAAGCGTCATGGCAAACTTTCCCACGCAGTGCAGTCGAGTGAATCAATGCAGGTTTTTTGTCAGCTGATTGGAAAAACTCTACCCGGAACAGAACTAGTTTTGAATAAGTAAACTGATTCAGGGCAATAAATAAGTAATGTCAAAATTCTAACTATTAATTATGTATTAGAATTTAAATGCAACCGTTAGAGACACGTTTTATTTAATTTTGTAGTAGGTAATGGTCCCCAGCAAACTTTTTTTATTTCTTCATTATAGCATTTTTTATGTCTTTACCAAACACACGGGACTATGGGAGCCCTGGAGCCGAAGCTAACACGAAGAGACCCATTAGACAACTTTAACGACATGTTGGCCTAGTTCGTAGTGACCCTGCCTTCGATGCTAGCGGTGCTGGGTTTAAATCCCAGTAAGGGCAGATTTGTGTGATGAGCACGAGTCTTGGATTTTTTCTATGTATTTAAGTATTTAATTATATAAGTATAATCCCACGGACAACTGCCGGTTAGTGTAGGACTATTTAAGAAGGATGAGAACATTAAAAAAAAAAAACTTCTGCCTGGCCAATGCTAATTACTTTAGTTAAAATGGCAGATGGTGAATCGCCAACTCCATGAAATGGCCTTCCAAAATAGTAACAGATACATGGCAGCAGAGAGGCAACAGTTCCAGAGGGGCTAAGGATGTAGAGGTGCTTTCTGGACTAAACGACCATAAGGTGCCCAATCGCCTCTTATGCAACACATCCGGCCTTCGAGCATATAGCTCTTGTGACTCCGGCCTGTGAGCGGCCAATAAAGGCGAGCCAGAGGATAGGGTCTGTTGCTCGTCATCATCCACTCCAGCCGGCCGGTGAAGGCAACCGTGAGGTTGGAAGCACTCAGGTCCGTGGTGTCACTACTCACCAACAGCTCGCCATATTGTATTTTCTTTAGTATTTTATCTTTAACTGGCAAGGTCGAGATAGATGTGCTAGATACGCAGATAAAGACCGGCGTGCGAGTTCATGCGTGGCTTTCATTGTTGTATCCTCTGAAATAAGACAATAGCCTGTACCTGCGAGCACATAGTATCGTTCATTTGATCACAAAACTGATGCAACTCTTTGCTAAATAAACTGCCTTACAACTAAGTGTTGCCTTTGATGCGTGGCAAATTGCACTAGAGAGCGTTCGCTTTATTCTTATGGACATCAAATGGCCGAGTCAAGCATTTTAATAAACTTATTTTATTTAACAGTCACAAATAAGAAAACGGCTAACCTAACAAATAAAAATGCTGTATGCAGTAGTATTATCATGTGTATCGTAGTAAATGTATCTTAAATTCCTAATAATTAAAATTTAAAAGCGCATCTGGGCGAAATTTTCTTGGTCAAATACATCACTTCCCAAATTTTCCGTTGCCAAAATGGCATTTCCCGTCGTAGCTGTTTTTTTTTATTGTAGTTACTAATCTAACTGTAGTCTAACCTTATCTTATTGACGTAATAAGCGGTTACGGTTTTTTTAGCATTTTAGGTAATAATAATACATTCCACCAAAAATATTTCGGTCAAATGGCAGTCTCTTTACTTCTAGATAAGCTTTTTGTTGATATTAATTCTTAAAGTCTGCGTGATTACATGATATGAGGATTTGAAAAGCTTAGCTTAACTTTATTTAAGAAGGTTACATATGCGTGCATGAGCTTTAGAAACATTTTCTAAATTATGAGCAAAAAGTTCCCATTTTTAGATACCTTCTATCTTACATAGATACCTATACATTATGATGGACAATAAAAATTTCATTAGCATTTCTGACGAGTCTAAAATATAACAAAACTAGTTTGTGTTTAATACTCTTCTAAATAATAAGTTATTCGTAAAGGACACGGCCTCTTGCGGCACAGGAAGGTGATGTCACTGTTCGACTGGTTTTGCTTATTATTCGCCGAGCGTTTAACTGAAAGCCGAATGCAGAAGGTAGGTAGTTGGTCCGCTATTTGTCAACGTTCGTTCGTTGTAATTGTCATTTTTTTTATTATTTTTTTTATTGCTAAGAAACAAACAGTCATATACATCTATTTACAAACTTAAATAACACAATATAGACCTATAGTTTCCTTAAAGATAATCTTAGCAGAAAAACGTGGCTTATCCAAAGAAAGTAAGAATATAATCAAAAGTAAAACTATCTTACCCTATTAAATTATATAAAATAACAACCACTAGTCAGTTGTTTAGTATTTAATCGACCGCTTACAATTCCTTCGCTGAGATGCAGAAATTTAGTTTCATCTTGAACAATCTTGAACAAGAAAAGGGTCTTAAGTGACAGTAAACTATTTTTTGGGTGTTTTCTTAAAAACGTTCTTCAATGTTGCAAGTGATTAATAATTATTTGCTCTACAATTGTAGGACTCGCACAAGTTAGCGTAACTGAAATTATAATCCATATTCGAAGAAGCTGAGGGTTTCAGATTATTTGATTGATTCGAGATTTTAAACTCTGTGTTAACCCGTACGAAAATCTTTAAACATTTTACAAAAAATGGTCCCGAAAAATGTACTTATTACATTTTTCGGGAACGTGCGCTCGATATTATTACAGTCGAAAACGATATCGGTTTAATATAGGTAAATTATTCACGTAGGTACTGTTCTTAAACTTTATAACATATTAACACGATTTATTAGGATAATATATCATGGTTGCATTTTCATCCAAATCTTGGGAGTTTCCTGTCTAGTTCTGTCCCTGACAGCCACCTGCCACCTCTAAAGGAACACCCCGTGTTCCTATTTTAAACGAGGTATTAGGCCATTGAGGAAACGTGAAAGTTTTACCACCTTCACAGTACTGACTCGTATGTAATGATTTCGTGACTAAAGTTTATTCGTAAACAACTACAACTTTTATTAAGTTAACACTTCCATTTATATACTTATGTTTTCTTAAATATTTTTTATAAGTATTGATATCGAGTTACGTTATTGTAACAGTTATTTGATTTTGCAATCGACTCTTCTATATATATATATATGAGTTTTAGTATTAGTAACGTGAATGCGTATAATTTATTATTCGATTTGAAACAAACAATTAAATATGTAGAGGCGGTGCGCGCTCGCGCCCGCGCCCCTCCGCCGACGACGTGGCAACGATGCCAACATTCCTGGAACTTTAATTTCAATGTCTGCGTCAACTACATCAAGAACATTCTTCAACCTAGTACTTAACTATTTATACCTTTTTTAGTACTTAAAATCTAAAGGGAAACGCTTAGCCTGTTTTCAGGTGTCATTAAACGATGATAAAATGTGTTATTTATTTTAAAGCCGAGGACATTTATACCATAGTTTACGATGGACCCAAATAAGCCGCAATATGGAGAAACATTACGTTATTACCTTTGTCATAAATATTAAAGAACATTTTTTGTGAATCTTCTTTATGTTATAAGTAAATAGCGTAGGGTGACTAGATTGTAATAATTTAACTTTTGTCTCATCTGTTTGACAAGCACAAAACTAACCCGCGTTCTACAGGATGCAGTCAATAGCTATGCCATGCAGGTAGAGTACTTCACACATACAAGGGGTACCCCCGTCCCGTTACTCCCCGAATATATTGCACTGTAAGTACATTCAACGACTTGTAAGCTTGCAAGTCAGTCAAGCCTATTGGCTACACAATTTAACATTGCGCGACTTGAAAAAGGCGTCATTAAATTCACAGATTACACGACATAATATAAGCACGCCACCATCAACCATCTAGCGTAATTGCGATCAGCCTCGCTCCAGATGCCTTTTTCTATCGGACTTATAATATTATATCCCAAAGAAAATAAAACACCAGTAGGTAAGTATACCAAGATTATTAGGACGGCAATAACCTACATCTAACATAGTGTTGGATTTCTTAACAGATACTTCAACAGATAAAGTATTTGTCTGATATAAGGTATTGTAATCGTATTTATAAACAATTCTGTTTTTTAAATTTAAATCACTGTAGCTTACAATTAATTATACATATATCATATGACTAAAATATATCTAAAGGTCACTTCAAAATTAGGAATGATATCATAAGTATGATATTTAAGTTACGGGATAAACGGTTTCTTCTAGATCCAAATAAATGCACATATCGCCAAATTATAAAAAAACCGGGCAAGAGCAGGTCGGACCATGCACAGTGTTTCTGAAGCCGTTAAGTATTACAAACATAAAAATTAACAAGTAATAACTAATTTTCTATTTAAAGTCAATTAGTGCCGTCTTAGAAGGTATTAGTAGGTATATACACTTTAATCGCCTGTATCTCAAGAACCAATGAGTCTACTTAGTCGTGATAGTTTTCCTTTAAAATTCGTTATATGCTCTTTCATTTTAGGTTTTTTCTGATTTTTAGTATTTGTAGTTTTGGTTGTAGGGGGAGGGACACCTGAGTCTAACAAAAATTAGCGCTTTAAAGCTTAATATTTCATAAACGGATTACTTAATCAAAAAACTGTGTTTACAAACCCGTAATATTTTTGAAAGACCTATCCAACTCACCCAACACTGTGCGGTAGACGAGAAAAAAAAACCCGAGGTACGTGTACCCTAAAAAAAAATTAAACCAAGATTTTATTTTACCACTTTGTTGGCGTGACTAATATGTATACTCATGCTAAATTACAGCTTTCTAGTACTAAGAGTCTGAGCTAGGCTGTGGACGGACGGACGGATATGGCGAAACTATAAGAGTAAGTTTGACTACGGAACCCTAAAAAACCTTACATAGAGGCGATACCAGTAATTTCAATTTATCATTAATTTATTTCATACCATATCCGATTCATATATAAAGCTATTCGTAGTATAATAGTTTAATAATTGGCAATCCATAATACGCTTTTTCAATAGAAGTTAGAAGGTTTGCCGAGAGTGAGATCATCAAAAGACCTCGCCGGATGACACAAGACGTGATTCAACAATACAGCAGCAGGCGGCTGGCCGGAAAATACTTAATTTGTTTAATGATATCTAAAAGTAATTTGGAATGGAAGATTTAGACACTGCAAATTCAAGTAAGATGAGGTTGTTTTTAAACAAATAGGTATGTTAGTTACGTGAAACGATGAATGACATTAATTTTTACATTTACGAATTCCTATAGATATTTTTAATATGCGTTAGTCGAAAGTATATAAGACAAAAGGACATGTGTCCCAATGGGTATCCTAAAAAAATGTGTCAAGTGATAAGGCTCGCTATTTTTCGAGTTTAGTCAGTTTATTCAAGCTGTTAGCAAGTGTTTTGTGTGCGCAGGCGATGTTGTTCAAACAGTATAGGTGTGGGCTGCGGGCTAAGTAAGAGCGGCCCCGTGCTATATCCGCAGACCGCTGTCGAAATCGCCGCTTACGCAACTCATCTTCGGAGTACGGACGAACTGGTAACACACTTAAACAGACACGGCGACCGTTTATTGAGATACATTTCTCTAGTGTTTTACACACGCTCTCGTGAAACAGACTAATGTACACCCTTAAGTTGGACCATTATTCAACATATTTAACAACGAGCACTTAACATTCACACATTAAGTTACGAAGTCTAAAAGTTCCAGTGATATCTGCCCATTTTGGAGTACCTACTAATACCTACATATTAATATTTAATGCTGGTGGTTGTGATAATAAATTACATTACATTGCAATTTTATAGACGTTCGTGTGTGTACATACGAAAGTATGTGTCTTATTTGTTTTTTCCCTCGACACCGACGAGTTTCAATCTGAGAATAGTGCAGTCATCATTGAATAACTACCTCGAAAAGATTCAACCAAGGTTGTCAAACAAGTTAACTCATAGACATCTTAATTATAAATTACTGGATAAAAGAGACTATGCAATTACTAAAGACCAGTAAGTTTTTTTTGCTCAAACGATGATAGCATAACAAATTAAGGCTTTAAATCTACATGTTATTAATTATTTTACAGATACGTCTCACAAAAAACACAAGTAAGTGACAGTACAATAAAAAGAAAAGGACTGTTTAGAGAATTAAACTAAAAAAGGTTTGTCAGGCCGGTGTGCGGCTGAGCAGAGCGAAGGGAAAAGGAGAGGTGAATAGTGGGGCCTGCATAATGCATAAGATGCGGTGCGACGGGCGATGAACCCTGCTTGCAATTAGTCTAGTGCAACTACGCGAAGGCAGTACAGCTGTCGAGATGCCTTCGAGATGGGTTCTCACGCGACGACGCAGGTAACTACCAGCTACCGGCCGCCGCCCACCTACTCGCCGGCCTTTTACTGCAGTTAATACGCCGTGGCCTGCCCCTAATATACCATCAATTTCCTTTTTTCTTTTTTTTTCCTTAGCGAATCATCTATTATGTACCTATTGAATAGCGTAAAAATACTAATGGCATTATCAACATAATTCCACCAGAAACGTTGAGAAACAATGAAATTAAAACTATTAAAGCCAACTCTTGAAAAACTATTAGCGTAAGATCTTCTGCCCCCCTCGTCCAGAGGCTTTATATAGCCAAGATGCAAACGCTTCTCACGTTTCTCTTTTCTATTACACAAATGTATGAGATGACATTTTCGCGCATTACGGTTAACCACGTGATAAACTGTCATCCCGTACATTTTGAGCGATAGAAAAGAAACACGTTTGAAGCGTTTGTATCTTGGCAAGGGCCTCAGGCCCCGGGCTCACTGTACCAGTTACCTAAAAAGCTCTAGAAATATAATTTTCTAACTCATGTTACTCAATTAAGCCTCTACAAAATATTTCAGTCACACTTGAAGGATGTCATTTTGCAAATATATCAAATTTAAATCTAAATCGTGATAGTAATAAATAAAAATTATAAACACTTACCTTGAAGAAGGTAACCGTGTTAGCACCTTTTAGGTGTCCATTCAATTCTAACGTATACTATAAATAACGTCTAGCTACGTTTTAAGGAATTAAATCTTACGTGCTAATGTCGCGTAGTTAAGCTTAAGAGACAAACTGGATTGCCTGTGTTTAATTACAAGTCAGTTCCTGTTTCATAACATGACATCAGCATCCGTGAGTGAGATGAGACTTCAATTATAGTGATGAAGCTCACCGCGTATAAAGATTGTATCGGCTAATATCGTGGTAGTTATTAAAGAATCCACTTAGATACTCTTTTTATGATTATGCTGTGTCTTATTATGATTTGATTAGGAGTGATCAGTTTGCCTTGGAAGTCCGATGATCTTGTGGTGTATCGTGTCGTGTGCCGGGGGTCAGTCCGGCGCAGCACTGCCATGCAGCACGCAACCGACGAGCGACTTTGCCTTGATAATAAAACACAGTATTCAACACTTATCTTTCTCTCTCTCTCTCTTTTACTCCCAGCTACGAGTTAATTTAACAGTGAAAAAGGATTAGTTTGATATAGTTTAGCTTTTTTAACAGACTTCAAAAAAGGAATAGGTTCTGTATTCCACTGTACATTTTTTTATGTTCCATTTTTCTGTCAATCGTTGGGCTCCCTATCATGCTGTCATACAAAACAGAATTTTCATAAAAGGGATTAAAACTATCCTATGTCCCTCCCGGGACACGAACTATCTCCATACCGAATACCATCTAAATCGGTTCAGGAGTTTAAGCGTAAAGAGGTAACAGACGGACAAACAACAGCGGCACCTCGCACTCTTCCTGCAACACAATTATTCAAAAAAAACCTTCACGACCTAATTTATTTGGGAAAAATCTTAACAGCGCGATGTAGAATTGATTTTAACACATATTAATGGGCGCTAGATGGCGGTAAAGTGTTTTTTTTTGTACGGTCGCCTTCACTTTAATATCACATTATATCATTCAGAGTTATTAAATGACTGGCATTCGTTTTTCCGTTAATCATCATAATTTATTTAGTCATTATGGCTGCAAATATGCCTAATATTGTTGCTTACTGTGATTTTAGTTTTAATAACGACTTTAAATTCTTCATTTTTAGATGGCATTAGTAGTCAGTTTAAAGTGTAAAATTATATTATGTTCTTAATTATTTGTAAAATTATTGAAAAAACAATAAATTTAAGTTCGAAAATAAGAAATGAGTAATCAAATGGCGACATTTTTTGGGATCCGTAGTCAAACTAGGAAGGAACCCTTATAGTTTCGCATTGTTCCGTCCGTCCGCAGCCTATAGCACTAAAACTCTTAGTACTAGAAAGCTGTAATTTGCCATGAATATGCATATTAGTCAAGCCAACAAAGTGGTTCAATTTTTTGATTAACTATTAAGGAAATATTAAGTTTTAAAGCGCGAATTTTTGTTAGACTTAAGTGTCCCCCCGCTGCTGTAGGGGGGGGGGGGGCCTGCAGCCAAAACTACAAATACTAAAAATCTGAAAAAAAACTTAAATGAAAGAGCATATAACGAAATTTAAATTAAAACTATCACGCCTACGTAGACATCATTGGTTCTTGAGATACAAGCGATTAAAGTGTTTATACCTACTAAAATCATTTAAGACGGCAGCAATTGACTTTCAATAGAAAATAAGTTATTACTTGTTGATTTTTATGTTTGGAGTATTTAACGGCTTCGGGACCCTACACTGAGCATGGACCGACATGCTCTTGCCCGGTTTTGATCATATAGATGATATCTAAAAGCGTCTTGAACAAATACCTATTATTAAACTAATTCGATAGTTTTAAATGATCGTGGGTTTAAGTCAAAAAATCTAAAAACACCATTTTATTAGGTACTTCTTAGGAGTATTTTCACAAAATTTCAATAACGTACTTCAAACTGGTAACTTTTTCCCATACAAAATTTAACCCACATTTTACCCCATTATAAGCAGAAATGCGTTATAAAAAGTAGCTTAGAAAATAATCAGGGTCAAAATGTATATTTATACTCGTATTAACTTTTATGTAAATTTGTCCAGTTGAGTTTAAACACTTAAAACTGCACAACCAGACAGACCACAATTCTATAAATCATTGATTCGGCTTCAGTATCATTAATGTAGTATTTTCCACTTCGTGTTTTTGAAAAACACCTAACACTTTCAGACATGACTCTTCTACAGATTTATTATTTTAAGTCCTGGATCCGTGTTATCTTTAATAAAAGCTAAGTTAATGTGGATGCGATTTTTTTAAACTGGATCCGACGAACTTTGTCAGTTTGATATTATTTTAAAAACTATGCAGGTACATGTGGAAATGCTAAACTAATAATAACGATAGGCATGTATGAATAACCTTAAGAGGCCGTACACGAAATTTTGCCGATTTCGCTGATTTTCGTGATTTTACAGACGTGATTTTACTGTTGAAATACTTTACTTCCACAAATTTTAATGCGCAACACGAAAGATAATTTCGACTTTCAACGAATGTATGAAATACTTTTTTGTTTTTATTATTTAATTTTGATTAATCGACCTGAAACCGGCGACTGTTTCGTGAGTTTTGCTGTAAGAGGTTTAAAATATCGCATATTCACGAATCGTTTTGACGTCTTAAAGGTATGAAAAAATAGCAATTGATTGCTGTAAAAGTTGTCTAAAAAATGTATGAATTACTTTTTACCACCTTTATATATTTTTTTGTGTAAAAAATTTATGAACTTGGTAATTTTTTATAGAAAATGGCCAAAAATTACTTTTAAATTTCGGCTTCTTAAAACACTCGTTCATAAAACTAAAAGAGCAGTAATAAACTTCAGTTCAAAATCAATCCATTACCTTAAAAACACATCCAAATTTTAATAATTAAATAGTAATATATAATGTTTTAAAATAACATAAATCCCGATTTTAAATTCTCGACAAAGATAAAAAAGTAGCTCATTCATTCGTAACTCATTTAATCAATCATAACTGAAATAATATATCATGATGTGCATTCAAACTTATAGAAAAGCAGTATTTAAACTGTAAAATCATGAAACTAAGCAAAACTGGCAAAATTTCGTATACGGCCTCTTAATGCTAAATTAATTAATATCACGAGACAGTGTCATACAAATTGACCTACTTTATAGGTAGCCCAGGCTACTTACGATTGTTTTGGAAATAATTCGATGTCAGGCTAAATGTTTTGTAATCAGTAAAGCGTAATTTTGACTTGCTTTATTATTGAATCCACCAAAATATGATACCGGAAGATGCTACAAAAAATTTACCCTAAAGAGAGCTGGAATTTTTCGGGAAAAATGCTATAACTATTTTTATGGTGAAAATGTATTGATTGACATCAGACACAATGTCTGAAATTTAAATCCAAAAATGAAGTATACGGGAACGTACAAATAATGAACAGGAATGGTCTAATTATTTTCATAGTCATTTTTTTCAATTTTCCTTCTTCTTTGTCTGTTGAATTCAGTTCAATATTATGTATAACAAGAAGCATGTATGTTTTATACATGTTCTTGCATGTTTTATACATACATTAGCGTAGGTACCAAAACTGAACCGATATGATTTAATTTACTCGAGATATATGCAATTAATTTCAATTTAATATTTTTTTGTGACGCAGGAACAAAACTAAGTCCATTCTACATGTACTTGAAAGAAAATGAGTTAATCTATATATTCCCAAAGTTAATAATACTTATACCATTTTTGCTTCTATTTAACAATACATATTAAAATAGGTTTTTTTTTTTTACTGTGCCGTGGCCATTAGTTTAGGCGGTTTCATTTATGGTTATAAACTTGCCAAAATATTTTTGGAAATAATAGAATTATTGTTATAGATATACATATCGCACTGCTAGATCAAAGCAGTCAATCAATCAATCAAATCAGCCCGTATCTTCCCACTGCTGGGTATAGGCCTCCCTTTTGTCGCGCCACTCACCACGATCCTGTGCTGCACGAATCCACTGTCTGCCCGCCGATCTGACGACGTCGTCCGACCAGCGGGTTGGTGGTCTGCCCACTGATCGGCGTCCCTGTCTTGGCCACCACTCGGTCACCGCCTTGGTCCACCGACCGTCTTCTCTCCTAGCCAGGTGTCCCGCCCATTGCCACTTCAGTCTCATGATCCGCTTACCGACATCTTCGACTTTGGTTCTCCGGCGAATTTCGATATTAGGTATGCGGTCCACTAGAGAGATTCCTAGCATGGCGCGCTCCATAGCTCTTTGTGGGTAATTATCTCAACCACATTTTTTGAGCGGCGGACGTGATAATTGGGGTGTAAAGTACATGTATTGGAAAACTATTTATTTTATAAATAATCTTACTCAAAGTGCCATATTGAGCCAAAGTTAAAAATATTATTAACTTATTATATTTATCGTAAAAAATATTTTCAATCCAAAATCAATTTTGGTGTCGTGTCCTGTACTTCCCGCATATACTGATATGTCGTGGTACAAACTTATTAAGCCTCAACTAGACTTATATTTTAGTTCTCTGTATTCCTTATTAGTTGAGGTATTTTAAAATGTATCAATTATTGCATTTGCAAGTAAAAGGAAACTGGGAGCAGTGTAAATAAAACTGTCCAAGCGAAAAAGTTAATTTTGGTGGTGAATATTGAAATTGATTTTATTATCGAAAGAAACGTGATTAAACAAACAAATATAGCGTCAGATGTTCGTTCAGTTTCACTCCAGCAATAGACGGTGAAAGATTTGTACCATCTTTCTGCGTCTTCCCGCTAAGCACATAAGTATCTAATTTTGGTGGTATGAAATACACTTAATCGTGATAACTTAGATAAGTCATTATTTCGCAAAAAGTTTTGTTGTGTGATAGTTTTTCAAGTATGTTTATGGTGTCTTTTTAACTGTAACGAGTTAAGTTTTTGTTAAACTAAAACATTTGTTTTTAATTTAAAAAAAATGTTAAATTTTATAATTTTGGTGGTACAATTTTGGTGGCTTTTGCGAAACACCAAAATTATCAAAATTTCTGGTCTCCACAAAAATTATTTAAACAACAAATAATCATTATTTATTATATTAGAAACTTACGTTTTGGATTTTCAAAAATAACAAGGAAGATTCCCTAACGATTATATTTTAATTAGCCCGATATGTTATTATTGATCGTGAGTTTTTCTAAGAAAAGTAATTTTGGTGAATAATAACAATTTTGGTGGTACATAATTAGTAAAATCGTTATATCTTAAAAAACACTTGGTATAATAAAGGGCCATTTTAACACTGTTTTTATAATGACTAATGACGTCACTTAAACGTTTAATTGTAAACCCTACTAAGAAAATAAAAAATACCACCAAAATTAGGATAATTTGACGCTTGTTGAAATTCACCCTTGTGCTACTTGAATTTTGTGCAGATTTTGCTTTGTGAGCGGCCATGCCTCGAATGCGTATGTTAAAATAGGCAGGACACACTGGTTATAGGCCTTGGTCTTGAGGCATTGCGGGAGTTTTGATTTAAAGACGTCGTCTAGTTTTCCGAAGGCAGCCCATCCCAGCCGTATTCGCCTTTCGATCCCTGCTACCTGAAGACTACTGTCAAAGGATAAACGATGACCAAGATAGACGTAATCATTGACCAGTTCTACTTGGTCATTACCCACAATTATCTTGGATACAGGTATATATTGATTCGTCATGATCTTCGTCTTGGACACGTTCATCCTGAGACCAATCTTCAGGGATGACGCTTGCAGATCTACAAGCATCATCTGGAGATCTGAGACGTCCTCGGCAAACAAGACGAGGTCATCTGCAAAGCGCAGGTGCGACATGTAAGCGCCGTTGATGTTGACACCCTTGTGGCTCCAATCCAACGTCCTCATTATGTCTTCTACGACGTTGGTAAAGAGCTTGGGCGAGATGGTATCGCCTTGGCGCACTCCTCGGTGTATGGGCACGGGGCGAGTCAGCGTATGCATGCGCACCTGCAGCGTTGCAGTCCTGTACAGCTCCCCGAGGATATCCACATATCGTTTATGAATGTTGCAGCGATGGAGAGAATGGAACACAGCCCAGTGTTCGACACTGTCGAAAGCCTTTTCGTAATCTACGAAAGCGATACACAGGGGCCGGTTGTACTCTTTGCATTTCTCCATCAACTGTCTGACTGTGTGTATGTGGTCTAAGGTTGAGTATCCACTCCGGAAGCCGGCTTGTTCGACAGGTTGGAAGTCGTCCAGGGGGCGGGTTAGCCTGTTACACAGAACTTTGGCGAAAAGTTTGGAGACCTGAGAGAGTAGGCTGATAGGGCGGTAGTTGGATAGGTTTGTCAAAACGAAGAAAGCAAGAAAGAAGAAGATGAAGTTAGGGATCAAAGCAGTAGCAACTCAAAATACAACTGTATTTTAAAATCACCTTTAACTCAACTTCTATGAGTTTTATACAAAACTAGCGAGTATTTTGACTTGAAACTGTTTTGATCTAGTAGTGCGATATTGTTGAGTCTCCATACAAAGAAATTGTAACTTTCCTAGGGTACTAGTCCCAAACTAAGTTCTAGGCTTGTATTATGGGTACTAGACAACGATAAACTACTTATACAGAGAAATGTAGTGCTCATCACACAAATACCCTCACCGGGATTTGAATCCGAGACCGCTAGCTTCGTAGGGAGGATCACTACCAACTACGCCAGCGTGTCGTCAATCAATAATAAAATGGTTTTTAGACTAAATTAAACATTAAAATCGTTACGATATAATATTGTTTTAGTTGGCAACCAGCTGCATTATGATTTAAATAGGCTTTAGCAGTTAAGTACTCGTAGTAAATGTATGTTAATGGCATCAGGCGCCGCGCATCGCCGCCTCTGCGACACCAATGAGAGATTGACGCTGGCTGTTGTTTCCAAGGCTACCGAGTTTGCAGTTTTATTTATCCTCTAGTTACCAATACTAGAATTTAAATAGATTCCGTAGCCTATAAACTATGCATGTTTATATTGACGATAGAAGCAACAAGATATTAGCATTACAGTTTTGTTACTGCCGCTTGTGTACGCACATCCCCGAGCTAAGCTATTAACATTCCACATTACAAGACTATCTTTGAAGCAGAAAATCAACTTGCCGCGGATTCCACGGCAGCGTTTGACCTGTCTTATAAAGTGCTCGCATGAACGTACATATAATTCCCATGCTATAACTGTCACTGATTAATGTCAAGAATGCTTACGTTGAACCACGTAGTTACTTATTTGTCTGTGGGTAGATATACAATGGTAAATGATCACTATCGCTTATTAGATAATTTTATGTTAGGTAATCATGCAAGGTTTAGCATGCATTCGTAGTTAAAAATGTAAAGGCACTATGAGTAGGTAGGTAGGTAGGTACTAAACCAAAGAATAAAATGAGAATAAGCCTTAAATCTGTTTATTGGCTGGTCATGACTGTTTGTGGTTACCGTTGGTAATGATGTCAGCCGGTGATGTGATGACGGAAGCGGGCAAGGTGACGAGGTGGGCAAGCGCCCGCGTCGTGTACATACCACGGTGAGCGACTGCAAATGACAGCGAACTATGCTCTAACAAACAACATACACATTTTTTATCATAAACACTGTTAAAGCACCACTCAAGACGCATAAGCGATTTGACAAAGAAACAATTATGCCGAAATGTGAAGTGTATCAATTTTATGTTCCTCATCAAAACATTCTTAAGTAATTGTCGTTCAAAACTAATGCAATTCACTTTTTTAGCTTTATTTTTTTGTGTCCGTCTGTACACTTCGCGCAGTGGAAGCGTGCTGGGCCCATAACCTATTGTAATCTACGTTTATTTTTGGTAAACTCGGGAAGATATTATTAAATAAAACAAGCGAATTACACGACAAAAAAACAGACTCTTTATTACTCGACTCGACTTGACAAGAAGCAAAGAACAGATACAAAAATGTAGTCATAGATAAAGTAAATGCGTTCCGTTTGCACTTAATTCAACAATCGCAAACACTAGCACCGACTTTGACAAAAAGTATTCACCGGAATATATTCATGTTTCCAAGCATAACGTTTTCCGTGTTTCTTTGTTATTACATTACACCGTCTAGTAACACCAGCTTAACATCGTTATTGAATAATGTTTTTTTTGGTAAAAAAATAAGTTAATTAATGCGGAAATATACACAGAATAGAGGGCCAGGTATGAAACGAGTCGTTATATGTAGTAAAGAAAAACATAGTACAAATAGTAAAACAATCAACTAGTACTTTTGAATTACGCGAGTGATCCAATATTTTGTAGCGACATCGATATAAATCGCACTGACTGATCAAGATTAAGAAGAAGTAACTGTAAATGTCATTATGTTGTTGAATAATTAGATATTTAAACAGACGAGAGGCGACGCGATACGGCGAGGGACCTGTTTCCGTCAAACGTGGATTTCTCGGGGAGTTCAATGCTCGAGTATTTGAGCAGATGCCATAGCGGAGTGCGCAGCGAACTAAAGACCAGAAGCTGCATGTGCCGGTTTCCTATGCTGACGCGCTGATAGGGGCGCATATTCTTTATATCAGCATACATTAGATAAAAGAAGTGCCTGCACGGCTAGCAAATGACGGCGGGCGAGTTATGTCGCACGCGAAATATACTACCTGTCTTTTTCTGACCGTTCTAATTATACAATGACGAGTAGTCTTTCTCGCGCGCCGTCATGTGCTAGCCGTGCTGATCACTCCGGCGTTATATTCCAACTGTCAACAAAAGAGAGGTCTTTAACATGCCAGTCTGCCTCGACCCCCTAGGCTACTGCAGAAATGCTCGTAGCGACAAAAATGCCAGTTTTATTTGAAATCTCTAAATAAAGCACAAGTAGGTATAGGTATAGGTATATCAAATAAATCACCGCGTCTCCATCTCTACTGCTGCAGCCACACTGCGCGCGCGCCTTGCCGTTATGAACATAATACGAGTATAATACGCGCTGACCGTGTCACTCGTCTCGGCTTTGTCTTCCGTTCGGGGCCACACATATTGCTCAGATATACGTAAAATTATTTTCTTCTTTAGTCAACAATTTTGATATCATAATGGATCAGATGCCTTCTTGCTCGGCTCAGGTAAGCTGTGGTATGTTGTAAGGACTATGGATCCGTTCATTCGCTTAGGCGCTTGCAGACTTCCTTCCTCTTCACACCAATATTACTCTGCTCTTTTCCTTCTCCCCCCTCTCCTCAACTGCGGTGATATCGCTTATCTGGACTTAAATGAAGATCTGCTCAACAAACTGGAATCCCTCCTAAACGTGTGCATTTGCTACATATTTGGAATGCGAAAATTTGAGCCTTGATGTCTTATTTGCACAGCTCGAGTGGTTACCAATTCTCAAAATCTAATGACAATCTTTCCCTTGCTAACAAATCTAAACCTTACGAATTTTCAAATCCGTTTTGATACACGCTGTGCGATTGTAGAATCTGTTACCTAATGACGATAGGCATTTATATATATATATTGTATCGGGTTACTGTTTCCGTGTGGTTGCCGAGTAAGGGCTTGTAGTAACAACCTGTTAATTATAAATTAAACCTACTAGCAACCTGTCACTAATACCTGGTAAACATCTTAGCCTGATTGTGCAAAATGTGGTCAAAGAATTATCAAGAATTCATTTTAGAGTGGTTATTTCTATAACTCTGCCTACCCCACTCTGGGAATTTATATTTGGGTATAATATACGTTCATTTCTTTTACACCCGTATTTATAGACAAGAAAAGTAACTACTTGAGGAAAAGTAATGAATGATTTAAGAAACGATTTTAGTATGACGTTTGACATTACTATTACTCAAGTAATTACTTTTCTTGTCTATAAATACGGTTGGTAGTGTTGCACGTATTTGGCGATACGTTGTCATTAATTATTTTTCAATCCCTGAAAGGTTACATGGATGATAACCCTTAAAGAGATAAATACGCCTTTGTACAAAATACGGTTGGTAGGGTTGCACGTATTTGGCGATACGTTGTCATTAATTATTTTTCGATCCCTGAAAGGTTACCTGGATGATAACCCTTAAAGAGATAAGTTCGCCTTTGTACATCCCTGCAATTTTTTCTTGCGATAACGTTGTTTTAAAAAAAATAAGACAATTTTCTTTGCCATTGGTACATTTCTTAATAACTTTAAGTTCTTCAGATCTTTCTTCTTACGAGTATATAAAATATGGTCAGTAGGTGCGAGTAAATACTTAGCGCTACGTTTTGAAATAATCGAAATGATATTGACAAAGGTTATTTCCCTGGGTCCCACAAAGTCGTATATTACGCTCTAACCAGCGGCGCTAGACAAGTTGCATTAGACAATCGTTAGCGATTATGTTTCGATAGATAAATATATGCAATTGATAGTCACGTGATACTATCCCGGTGGCTTACGTTGACGTAAGCCACCGGGATATGGAATGGAATGGAATTGATTCCATGCATTTTTCAATCGAAACATTCGCTGCGCTCGCTCACTAACTTTGTAGATCTGTGTTACATACATCGACTACCAACAACCGTTATCAATTTTATATACTTAATCCTACTGACTAATAACATTTTACATTTCATTGTTACTTAGAAACAAATACTGTCTCAAAATGATTTTTTTTCATAGTCCATCCCTGCGATTGCTGCATGAACTAATGTAAGCATTAATAACTAGTAAGTATGTTAACTCATAATGAATGCCAAAACGTCAAGGTTGAATCAATCAATTGTTTATTCTTGTTTCTGGTGTGAAGTTTGCTACAAATCTACCTCTGAATGGGTGAAGAAACTGGCATGTGATGGGGAAGTAACAGATTGCTCAGGTTCAAAGTACATCGTCTATTTTTGATCAACTGATCATTTTACATCGCCCACGCCACGCCTACTGCGTTAAGCAAAGGTCTCGGCACCAGTGAAGCCAAGGTTTCAATTTACAAATTGATTGCATTGCATAATGTTTTTTAATCCTTCTGTTTCTTTCATTTTGGCTTTGTTAAGAAGTTGTACAGAAGTTTACAATTAGTTTTTGTCTGAAATCGTATTTGAAGATTGTTTTACAAGAGCCTAAAATATGTCAACATAGCTCGGGGCAGTACCTATAGTTCGAAAGTCAAACTGGCTATTTAATCTCAAATTTAAACACCAAGTATACTTTATGTTTCAGTTGCGATCAAATTTAATTTAAAATAAATTTATAATTGGCTTTTTACAAGCAGACTACGGAAAATACAAAAAAAATAACAATTTGTACAATCAATCTTAACACGCCATATGTCAGAATGAAACACTTGCTGTTAGAATTATTTTCATATACTAAACAACAATACAATACAATACAAAACACTTTATTGTCCATGAATAAATAGATAGTAATAAATAAATACATACATTAATATCAATACATCTACATCAGCGAAAAAATGCAGCCACACGACAGAAATGCATAGTGAGAGAAATGTACTGAGACAGTACAATTAAGACTGCGACAAAAAGTGATCAAGGAGAAGTTTCTTAACGACAGGTAAAGATTTAGCCTGCCGCAGCTCCACAGGGAGGGAGTTCCACAGACGGACAGCCTAAAAAGTAAAGGAATTGTTGTAGAATTTAGATGATAGTTAAAATACAATTTTGGGAGCAACGAATCGACGTAAAAAAGTTAAAACGCTCCTTCAGGGAACGTGGGGTTGCAGGGAAGAACAGAACACAGTAGAGGAGATTAAGGATATGAAAGTACCGGCGAAAACGGATAGGAAGCCACTTGAGTTGCGAACGAAAATTAGAGACGTGGTCATATTTGCGTAAACCAAATATGAACCGAATGCACATATTTTGAATTCGCTCAAGCTTATTAAGCTGCTCCACAGTAAGATCTAAAAAGCACACATCAGCATAGTCTAAAATAGGAAGAAGCAATGACTGAGCTAGCGCAATTCTAGTCGCAAGTGGGAGAAAGTTACGAAGCCGCCTAAGAGACCACACTGACGCAAACATCCTCCTGCTAATCTCGTTTACTCGAGGAACCCACGATAAGTACAGTCTATACCCAGGTTTTTGACTTGCTGCGAAAAATCAAAATAAGCAGGCGAGAGACTCGCAAAGTCCACTCTGGATAATAATTTAGGACTGCCGATAAGAATAGTTTGAGTCTTAGCAGGATTGACTCTCAACCCGAAACTATTACTCCATTGCAAGATACGAGCTAAATCGTTGTTTGTGGTATTTACTACAGTGTTGAGTTCGCCGAGTAGGGGAGACCTAGGTGGGTTGCAACAAAGGTAAGTTGACACAACGCCAATATCTCGGGAACTGTAGTGAATAGAAGTATGGCAACAACGCATTTCGAACCTTGAGCTCGGTCTAATAGACTTGTCAGTACACGTCGCGGCCGCCAGGTGAACGGTTACGGAGATACAGCGTCGGTGGTCAAAATTGTGCGAAAAGTAAGTTTTTTATCATTTTTTCGATACTGTTTATTTATATGTAATGAATCAGATGTTGTGCTGAGTGTAGATGATTTTTAAAGCATGATTAAGCTAGTTTTACATTCATATTTCATATTTTAGGTAAACTAACGGCTTGTACGTTATAATCGCAATGACTCGATAAGAACCGTAAATTTCAATGGAGAGGTAAGTTGAAACACCTTGTTTCAACCCACCTCGTTTGTTGCAACTCACCTCGGTATTTTTTTTAACTTTTTCTTGTTTGTTTAGAATGCCAAATAATTACGTGCGGAAGACAAATAGATGCGAGGCCAGTACGGAAATTTATGAATTGGCTGCCGAGGAAGTCAATTTAAGGGGCAAAAGTCTCCGCGATGCTGCCAAATCATATCAATTACATTATTCTTCCTTGTACCGATTCATAAAGAAAAAACAAAAAAACAATGGAAATGACGAGATGTCCGTCACAATGGAGTATGTGCATAACTTTATATTTACTGCTGAAGAAGAAAAAATATTGGCAGAGTATTTTGTAAATTGTGCAGTAGCCAATTATGGACTGGGTACTAAAGAAGCAAGGCGACTAGCATATCAAGTTGCCCAAAAGTACAACAAGAAGAAGCGAGTTTTTGATGATTCAAAGCAAACAAAGAAAACAACCATAAAAAAGAAAGCAATAAAGAATAACAAAAATACTACAAAGAACAAGAAGAAGAAAGTCTCACAAAAATCCGACAGTGAACATGAAAATGATGATGATTGTTTATGTCTGTGCTGCTTAGAGCCATACCAAAATAGTAGACCTAACGAGGAATGGATGCAGTGTATGGAATGCAAGGATTGGTCTTACGCGGAATGCACAAATGGTGAATTAAATTATATCTGCCAAAACTGTTTATCAGATTGAATCTATTAATTCTTTGTGCAATGTCTTATTAAGTATAATGTTCTAGTTTGTTAAAAATAGTCCAACAAAGTAATACATTATGTTTCCCAAAGAGGTTTAGGGAGGGACTTCATAAGAAGAAAGTTATTTGTTTGTTGATCTCAAAGAAAGTATTTAAGAATAATATTATAATTTTAGTGAGATGGAAGACTAAAAGTATTTTTAGTAGGTAATAAAGATTTAAATATTACTAAGGTACTTACAAGAAAACGACTGATTATTGTAAGTTTAGGTTAAAAATGCCTACTTGAAATTAGACGACAAAGAAGGTGGTCTCCGTAGGTAAGGTCATAAAGAGAAGACCAATTTAAATTACAAAAGTTATTTGTTTGTTGATCTCAAAGAAGTTCCTTCATTTTGTTTAAATTTATTACCTGATTAAGTAGTTTTAGCTACATTAAAGACTAAAATTTGACAAAATATTTAGGATAAACCTACTTGCAGTTTGCCTTACTAATTATAATTTAAGGTAAACTATTATAAGTAAAGATATTGTACTGTTGACTGATGACTAAGGCCGTTTCTTTAACACTAAAAGGTTTTTATTCACTTAACTGTGCGTTTTTTTATTTTTAAATGCTTCATCTATCTAATGTGTCAACTCACCTAGGTATCTGTTTCATCTTACCTCTATACTAGGAGAGTTGAAACACTCTGTATTAATTTAGAAAATGTATTTTTTTAAATAGTTATCACTACCAATGACCACTTCAACTGAAATCAATTGTTAGAGTATTAAATTTGCTTTCTAGCGATATATATCTCATAGTTCTAAAACGTATAGTGAGGCAGTTATGACCTGAATTGTAAATTTTGTGTCAACCCGCCTAGGTCTCCACCTTGAGAGTGAATTTGCAGATCATCGGCATAAAGGTGATAGGAAGAGAGAAGGCTAAGTGTGATAGAGTTGATGAAGACAGAAAAAAGGAGAGGAGATAGCACGCCACCCTGCGGAACGCCGGCAGGGTACTACGCCATGAAGATCGGGAAGCTTCCACCTTTATACGCTGCCGACGGCCTACTAGATAACTAAGAAACCATTCAACTACCGCAGGAGATATGTTAAGAGAGCACAAAATTCCAAGTAAGACGTCAAAATCAACAGCATTAAATGCATTGCTGAAATCCAGCAATGTTAGTACGGTTAACTTTCTGTTGTCAAATCCCAACGGAATGTCGCCTGTGATTTTTACGAGGGCGGTAGCCGGTAGCCGTACTATGACCGGGTCGGAAACCGGATTGAAAGGGATTAAGGAGGTCATTTCTGGTCAAGTAAGAGGATAACTGCTGATGCACAAGACGCTCCAGAACTTTGGATAGGAAAGGAAAAATGGATTAAGGGCGATAATCAGAAAATGAAGAGGGATTTGTTTTTTTAGGAATGGGTACAACATCAGCATCCTTCCACAACAAAGGAAATACACTGGCTGAGATAGAAGTGTTTAGGATGTTGTAATGAAAGGGATAAGTAGGTCAATTAGAGGGAGGATCATATTACGGCTAACGCAATCAGCCCCTACAGCATTAGACGTTATGGATTGTACACTCTTCTTAATATCACTGTCGAAAAATTGACTGAAAAAGAAAGGAGAAGTGTCAGGAGTTGGGATAGTAGAAAGATAATTTAAGTTCTTGTCCTTAATAGGGCCATTAAAACAGGCAGAAGATGAGAAGTGCTTATTGAGCTGATCGAGATTTAAATCTAAGGTAGAGGAATTATGCTGACATTTCCCAACTCCTAGTGACTTAAGAAACTTCCAAACTTTGGCTGGGTCGCCATTTTCTACTGACTTATGGACGTGGCGACTTTGTGCGTCTCGACAAACAGTGCCACAACGATTACGCAGCCTATGATACCTAGCCTTGTTTAAGTCCGATGGGTCAGCTTTATACCTTGTTTTGGAAAGATTCTTCCTCCTTATCAACACTCGTATATCCTCAAAGAGCCAAGGAGCAGCAAGATGTTTAACCTCAATGGGTCTTACCGGAGCATGAATGTCATAGAGCTGAGTCAGAAGTAGGTTGAATAAGGCAATTTGATCATCGACCGAGTCAGCCCTACTAATCACACTCCAGTCAATATTAAGCGCATCCTCGAGAAGCTTATCCACATTTATCCGACTAAAATTGCGCTGAAAAAGAAATCTACGTTTAGCTTTTGGAGGCCTGATTTTATAGGAGAGAAAGATCAAATCATGATAAGAGAAAGCGTCCGCAGAGTATTGGCCATGTTTGATAACATAAGTGGGAGAAGAAGTCAAAATCAGATCGAGAAGCGAAAGAGAACAGTTTGGAAAATGATGGGTCACATAGAAGGTAAGAATGCTTAAGTTGCAGGCATTGAGTAAGGACTTGAGAGATTGAGAGCGGTAATCGTTTTTAAATAGGGAGGTGTTAAAATCACCCATTATAATAAATATGATGATTATAGGAGGGCATGAGATCTTCAAGAAGTTTTTCGAAAGAATTGAAATAATTTACTTTAAGGGAGGGAGAATAAAAAACTCCTAGAAGCAATTTAGCGTGGGACAAAGACAATTAAAGGAATAAATACTCTGCGGCGTCCGAAGAAGAAGATTGTGCTGACATGCTAATAACAGAGAAGGGAATATGAGAGCGGAGATAAATCGCAACCCCGCCGCCACCTCTTCCAGTGCGGTCACTGCGAATCAAAGTGAATCCAGGTAAAGAGTAAGAAGAAGAAGGTAAACACGGCTTTAACCAGGACTTGGAAACAAGCACTGCATGCACGCTATTAACATCGAAACTAAGTAGCAGGTCGTTGAAGTGGGCGGGAATACTTTGAGCGTTAATATGAATTATGTTCAGATTTTTCGGCTTATCGGAAAACTGAGTATCAAGCAAGTCACGTTACGAAGGAGGTAGGCTATGAAAGCTGTCTTCAGAGTCATTACTCACACTGTCAGAGAGAGACAAAAAATTACTACCATAACTGCCATTGCTGTCTACAGACATAAATAAAATTCGCAAAAATAAATATATACCGATATAAGTATAAAAAAGAATAACAAATAAATTCTATAAAATGAATAAAAAGGGCGTAAATACAGATTACACTTACATTACCTACCAGCGGCGTTATCACACCAAAACAACTTCATACAGCAAAACACCCATAGAAAAAAAAATAAAAAAAACAACAAACGAGAAACAGGCCTAACACGGAACGTAAAAAGTGGGAAAAAGTACAAATCAACTGTCACTGTCAACGTCGACTATATACGAAAAATTCTAAAAATTAAAAAGAAAATTAAGAAGGCGAGGGGCTGGAGGTGCATGTTGGTCGTACACGTCCCACCACTCGTTCTCTGATAGGTATTAGCTTAATTCCTGAAGGTGACTCTTTATGGCGGTAAAATAATCATGTTTTATACCAATTATTTTATACTATGTACTCACGAAATAATTTTGCATAAAATAAAGTTTCTTATACAAATTATAATAATTATGTTTTGGTTATGTTAACGCATTTTCATCAAGTTCTGAGCTAAATTTTTAAGTTTCGAGATTCTATAGATTCCAAGGTACGAAGTACATTGGGTTATTAGAAAACTGATTGATGTTTTCTGTACTGAACAAGCATATCAAACAGGTAATTCGATTGAACCTTTAAGATACTGAAACACGTGGTTCAATTTTAAATGGCAGTAAGCGAGAATTATGGGTCGGGGCAAAAGCGGCTTGGAAGGATTAGGATTAAAAGATTACCTTCGGTGTTGTTTTTATATAAAAGCTGAGAAGATCATGCTTCCAATCTAAGATGTTATGTTGATTTGGTTTATGCTGTAATATTATTGAGTTTATTCCCTAAATTTTTTATTTTCTGGGACGATTCAGATCATCAATGTAGCAAAATATTACATTACTATTGTACTTTAATATTATTAGGCCAAAGAACATAATGCGTAGTAAATTAATGGAGCTTGACTTTACCAGTGTTTATGCTCACACTCTGTTTTGGCTGAAGTGATTATAATTGCTTGCTGAAGTGATTATTTGGCTGAAACAATTATAACGAAAACCAGTAAACTAAAAAAGAAGGACCTCGCTGGTTACTTCGATAATCAAATAGTCTCTAGAGACAAAAGTGTCGCTTTGTTCCACCTACGGCATGTCTTTGAACTGTCACTTTTAAACTTTTAAGGCATTTAATTATTTTCTAAATGTACTTTATATTATTAGGACTCATGGGAGCAATTTAATACAATTATATAGCAATCATTATTTCATTCGGCAAACGTAAAACTTATTTAGGTACCTCAATTTCACTGAGGAATAAAAAGCTAAGACATATTTAATCTATTCATTAAATAAATATTATTTAAATAAGCCGACGAAATTGATGCCGGGACCGACTCGCATAGCAATTATTCGAAAGGAGTTCTTAATTACAGCTATCGTTACTTACAGACAGATCGCCTAACTTTACAATTTACATTTAACTTAAATTAGTTAATTTATAGGATGACTGATTGTAGTTGTTATTTGTTTGTTATATTTTTACAATAAAAGCTAATGCTCACCGGTGTGGAATCTTGAAAGGCGTCATATTTTACAAAGTGGAGCTATATCCCGGCGTATTTATAGCCGCGCCCGCAGGTACCATTCAAAGGCTCTCGACCGCGGTGGAATTAAATCGGAGCAGCGATTATCAACAATCTATTTAAACGCGCCACGTAAAAAGAATATCGCGCGATTCCCCCGTAAAAGAGGATGCCGGAGCTTTATTAATTTAAGTCAACTGTTTAAGAAATGTATTAAAGTGCACAGAATTATTCAGCTTTGTTTTAAAATAAAAGTACAATTACTCAGCTGGATTTAAACATGTTATAATTAATGCATTCGTTGTTTATTATTAAGAACGACAGACAATTTCATCGCGTCTATTATGATATTTATGATTTACATACAGGTTGTCCGAGAGATAGTGGCCAACCTTACAGGGCTGGATAGCTCAGCTCATGAGTGTCCAAAATATGATAAATCATGCTCAGTAAAAGTTGCACCAAAGACGAGATATCTCAACTTTAAAAATAAATGGAAAGTGGTACCCTGGTTCACCATTTTTAATGCCACGACCACAGTTATTAAAAAAAGCAGTTTCGTTTGCTGTCAAAGAAAGCTGATTAAACTTGCTTTAAGATACTTTTAACAAAATTATTAAATAACTAGCAGTAGTTAGGGTTCCGTAGTCAAACTAGGAACCCTTATAGTTTCGCCATGTCCATCCGTCCGTCCGCAGCCTAGCGCAGGGACTCTTAGTCTTTGAATAGAAGTCAGTCTTAGTTGGTCAAACTTCAATAAACTCAATTCTTATATCATTTTAAAATCTCCATTAAACAGGTAAATTTTTAGGAAAGCATCAGGTTATAATAAAAAAAAATACACCGTGCGATGTCAAACTTGCTTGAAGAAAAACTTGGATTCCTAAACTTGAAATTTTAATTTAAAAATAAAAAATCTGCTAATTATTTATTAATTTTATTAAAGGTATCTTAAAGCAAATTTAATCAGCTTTCTTTGACATCAAATGGAGCCGAAAATTCTAATAACTGTGGTCGTAGAATTGAAAATAGTGACTTCCAAAATTTAAAAAAGTTGAGATATCTTGATTTCGGTGCGAGTTTTACTAGCATGATATATCATATTTTAGGCACTCCTGAGCTGAGCAATCCAGCCCTGCAAGGTTGGCCCCTGTCTACCGGACCCTGTACATAGTATGATGATGAGTGCGCTCCCCGCGTGCCCGTTGAAGTCTTTTGTACGAGTACGAGCCGTCGCGCTCCCCGCGCTGCGCCTCCAACTATTAAATGAAAAACTAAATCCGACACAACAATGAACCACTATGGGGCAACCGACAGTACCCAGATTCTTTCCGAGATAATCTACAGGGTACTTCAATTAAACTTATCCATTGCATTGCGCAGAAACTACCTCGGTACAAAAGTAAATATCTCTCACCATTACGAAGCAATTTCTTGATTCTGATACGAATCTGTTACCGTTCTTGACGGAACATTAACATTAACTAGTCACTTAAAGCTGCTTGTAGTTTCTCACTGATGATGATTTCAATGCCTATGAATAAATGATTCCTGGTTTTTGATACTATTTTGAAGTATCACATATGATTAAAATATTAGGTATGTGATTAAAAACATCTAACACACAATACATAATCGTGTTGAAAAGAATATTTATTTACATATCTATATCGATAAGATATTTTTACACCTGTAAAGTGCGAGACACACACAGATGCTCAATTCGCCTGTCACGGCAGGTTATACAGTCATAGGAATTTGGCATTTGGCTTGGATTACAGATTAATATAACAATGTTCGCTAATGAAACAGTGAGAGCAAAAGTGCACTAAACACAAGGCCGCACTTAATTTTTTAAGAATAGATTTTGATGACTGTCTGCATCATTTCCGTATATCATTTGTTAACTTTATGTAGAACATAGTATAATTCGTTTTTTCGAAAAATAAATTTCACTTTAGGTCCTATTAAATATAACGGTTAAACAATGAAATGAGTTTGAATTCAGAGCCCTCTTCTTATATTTAAAATTATAACGGGATTAAAAAATTGAAGTCACCTTAATTTATTAGTACGTGATCGAAACGCCAAATAGGATTTGAATTTTCTGGAATAGAATAGATTTTCTTTAATTTTATTTTGTATAAAAATTTATATCAATATTCATGCAAAGTGGTAACGCTCGAGTAGATTGCCCTTTTCATTTATTAAATAAATATGCATCAACTTTTGCTTGTATCAATTCATTAGTATGCCGCCGGGGACAGGCGGGGTTGCAGGCACGATGACGAATAAGCGGCGTCCCCGGTTTCCTGTCTGCGTGTGCTTGTTGCGCGGTCACGCCCTGGTGATACATTGCCTAAACTATCATTTCAGCTTTGACTTACTGTTGATGTTGGCTCCTGGAATTGTGCGTAAAAGGGGCAGTTTTTGCGCTACACAGACGTTCTTAAAATGAATCTAAGCTTTGTATGTACCATTTCGACCAAGCAATACAACAATAACAGTGCTTAAGTACTCAATCTCGAATTCAGTATTGAATCGTTACTATAGATAAAATGCAACTTAACTAGGCCTATTGGTATAACTTTTTATACACTGTTGGTTTATGAAGCTCCGTGAGACGAGCCCTGGTCGTGCCCCCCTCCCTCCCTCCTCGTCCACCCATCCCCGCGCCCTCTACCCGCTCCGGTCACCGAGCGCCGTGACCTCTCGGGTACGTGTCGTTCGTGTCGCGAAGATGTCGTGGATAGTGTCTCTGGGTCAATCAACTTTTCTTTGTAGCTCGTTGCCATGGTGACGTCTCCTGGGTCACTCTTTAAAACCACGATTTTAAAGTATATAAATCCAGCAAACATCGGCTTTTGTGGCAATTACAAGCCCATTCTTGTATGGGTTTTCTTCCAAGCGTATTAGTAGTGTATATTATAACCATTTTTCTAAGGAACTCTATCACTGTTGTCTCCTGGCTTACGGGACAGAATAACAACAACGAAAAGTTGATCCACCCCTCTACGTTTATTTATTACCATAAAAGAGGCGACTATGAAAGATATTAAATGCATGTAATAAAGAACATATGTGGCAAAAAATCGGTAAAGGCGTCTGTATATCAAAAGGAAACAGGGTGAGTTTCAAAGAAAGGCACAAAGCTAAGGAATACAATTAACAGCATTAGTCATACTTACATGTATATACCTACTAGAAGACGCCCGCGGCTACGCACGCGTAGAATTCGTTTCCCGCTACTCCCCCTACTTTAACCCCTAAGGGGATGGATTTCCAAAAATCCTTCTTAGTGCTCCCCTAGACCTCACAAGGATAGGTTCCTTGCCAAATTTGGAATTGAAATGTCAGTCAGTTTCTTCTTTTTAGGGTTCCGTAGTCAAACTAGGAATCCTTATAGTTTCGCCATGCCCTTTCGCAGCCTAGCGCAGAGACTCTTAGTACTAGAAAGCTAAAAACATTTTTTTACGTTACCTCCCCTACAAGTAACGTGGGGATGTATTTTTTCTCCTCTACCCTATAGTAGGGGTAGACTCAAGTGTCCCGTCCCGTCCCGTCCCTACAGCCAAAACTACAAATACTAAAAATCAGAAAAAATCTTGAATGAAAGATTTTTTTAAGATTTTTAGAATATAACGAATTTTTTGCTTCTTGAGATACAGGCGATTAAAGTGTTTATACCTACTAAAATTATCTTAGACGGCACCAAACTTTAAATACAAAATTAGCTATTACTTGTTGATTTTTATGTTTGTAGTACTTAACGGCTTCGGAACCCTCCACTGAGCATGGTCCGACCTGCTCTAGCCCGGTTTATATATTTAGATTCGTGTACTGTACTCATACGCCAATAGGTGGTATTTCAGATTCAATAACCGAAGCATAGCAGTAGGTATTGTTAATTTTATAACGGGATTAAAAAAATTAAGTCACCCTAATTTATTTGTACAGTCGACGTCATAAATATGTTTACACTTTAGTAACTCGTCACTTTCATTCACTGAGACAATTTCATATATAATACGTGTTACAAAATAATCCGTAAAAAAGAAATTACAAAATTAGTGTCAACCCTTATTAAATAACGTCAGTTCAGTATCTTAGGTATACAGTATACTAGGGTTAACACTACTTTCGTAATTTCTTTTTTACGGATTATTTTGTAACACGTTGTATATGTAATTGTCTCAGTGAATGAAAGTGACAAGGTACTAAAGTGTACACATATTTATGAAGTCGACTGTACGTAGGTATTGAACTTTATATTCTTGCTGGTAGATTAAAATATCTGACGACACGCTGGCCTAGTTGGTAGTGACCCTGCCTTTGAAGCTAGCAGTCCTGGGTTCAAATCCCGGTAAGGGCAGATATTTGTGTGATCAGCACGAGTATTTGTTCCTGAGTCTTGGATGTTTTATTATGTATTTAAGTATATATTTCTCTACATAAGTATGTTTATCGTTGTCTAGTACCCATAGTACAAGCCTAGAGCTTAGTTTGGGACTAGGTTAATTTGTGTGAATTGTCCTGTGATATTAATTTATTTATTTATCGCCCTATTTTTGGGATGGAGGATGTTGGGCCACACGAAGGTATAAAGTGAGTGTATATGATTTGATCGATAAGGGCGCAACTAAGATTATTACAAAACATACAATCAATTCCTACTTATTATTGTAAATGCGTGAATTTTTAATATAAACATGCAAGCTCAGCCAACTTAACTCTCGTATGAAACTTAGAAATGGAAAGATACCGGTGTAACTGCGTACCTAATCAATGGTTTTTATATAATAATGGTTTGTTAAAAATGCATTTTCGTGCGAATGACCTAATGATACAATCTGCTTCACACTCACTGCCTTGGCATTAAAAGTGCCAATAGCTAGCTACCGGGCGGGCGGTAATAATAGGGTAATCTATCATACGCAACCGTAGGACACGGTGTACCGTGACCATTCATTAATGGGAATGTAGAGCGGCGCAGAGGCTTTCGTGCTGAGAATACCTACTATCCAGAAGCAAAATACCATTTGGAAACAACATAAATAAGTGGATACGTGCCTTAAATAAGTAGTTAATTTTAAGCTATATATCAGCTAAGCGAATTCCGGAAAACGTTTTTCTATCCTTTATAGGGTTCCATAGTAAACAAAGAACCCGTGTAGTTTCACAATGTCCGACTGTTCATTTTAATGTTTAATTGACATGTAAATATTCATAACACCATCCGTCATTCGTCCGTTTGTCCGTCCTCAGTTTAGCTCTTAGTAACTATTGGTAGGTACTACAAACCTGTTATTTGGCATAGCTATAATAATTATACCGACGAGTTGTAACAATAATCAATACAGACGGATCTCTAAGATTTTACAAAGCACTCTAACCCTTAATTTTTTCATCTCAGTCGCTTTCTCTGTCCCTTTTAATTTATCAGAACTTGCTAGTGAAAATGACTCGGTTTTTAATTTAGAATGCCCCAGGGTCAGCCGCCAGGGGCTCGCGGGCCTGATTACATGCAGACGGCACGCAGCGGCCAGGATATGGCTGCTTCCGTCCTGGCCGCGGCTCTAACGGTCGGCGTCAATACACTCGCCGCGA
The DNA here is from genome assembly GCA_949316455.1 of Acleris holmiana. Lineage (NCBI taxonomy): Eukaryota > Metazoa > Arthropoda > Insecta > Lepidoptera > Tortricidae > Acleris > Acleris holmiana. The sequence continues at coordinate 11,556,598 of OX438766.1, forward strand.
TATGTAATAAGTAGGTACTTCAAGTATCATGGGATCCTGTTCCCGCGCACTGCATCGCATTACCGGGTACGCCGCACCCGCTTCTTAGCAATCCGCTGATAGGCTTTTATGTAAATCCTACTGTTTGTACGATGGTGCTTGGGTATATATTACGTTATCGTACCTACTATCGTTTGCCATCGGCGATTTGCAAACAAATCGTACTTAAGAACAACCGATCTCGTTTAACCTCACCTGACTTCAAAACGGGTAAGGTGAGCTCTATTCTACTCGGTGAAACCATATTGCTATTGGCATGTTCTCATATTGTTCTTAACTCGGCCGCCATTACTGTCTGTTAATTAGAGCTATCGTAACGTTGACTGACAAAAGCAATAATGGTTTAAGAAATAAGTAGGTACAGTCCTGCCACTGAATAGGTACGATAATTCACCAGATGCAGCTAAGACATTTGCACCGGGCCGAGATTCTGTAGAATCTCGAGAATAAGAGCTAATTATAAAAAAGTTGACAATACGGAAACACGTCATAAACAATAAGGTGTACACCTTATTGTTTATGACGTGTTTCCGTATTGTCAACTTTTTTATAATTAGCTCTTATTTACTTTAATAATGGCGGCCGAGTTAAAAACAATAGGTACCTACTATAGCACGTGAAAGACAATATGGTTTTATCGAGTTGAGCCCAGGAACTGGCATTATTATTATTAATACTATGAACGAAAACTCAAAGATTTACAACTATTATAATAACTGGCACGAAAAGCCGTATTGTATGCCGTTTTATTATCTCGCTTTCTACTAGGTATGTCTGTTTGGTAAAAAACGTGCAATCGATTTAAAAATAACTTTAAGCATAGTTTAAAAACTGGATGTCAATTTAATAATAATATTATTATATTATTAATAATATTATTATTATTTATTATGGAGCAATAAATTAACATACTTGGGTAATCCGTTTGTGCAATGCATTTTGGTCGCGGTCCTCAGCAGTGAGGGACCGAGAAAGAAGAAGAAGTGACGCTCCCTCGCTTCGCTTCGGCATGGCAGTAATAGCTTCTGAACTCTGAAAGATATGGAAAAGAAACAATGATGAAAATACGAGTATAATTTATAATTCATGTTTTAATCCCTGAAGTTTTCAAAGAAATCTGTTCAACTATTTGGAGCCTAAAAATAAATTGTTCAAAACCCGCGGTTTACGTGATTTAATGCCACAATAGTTATAGTCTTTTTTTTTATAAACCGCATCAATGCCACATTAAGAAATTTGTCTTTCGAATACTATTGAATATATTCTAATTATAAATCTACCCTGATGTTAAAATGATAACACTACCAACGTGAGGCTGAGCTAAGTATCCCTATCATAGAGCTCAGGATGGGATGTTAGTCGTATGCCCATGCGTGTGGGCTAGAGCCAGGTTAGGAGCATGTTCCCGCGACATGCGCCGGAGTCGCACGCACACGGCGGCGACGTGCTGTGTGCCGTTACCGCAAGCCATTGCCGCGTGCCGTCACGACACATTACATATCGATTGCGTTACTTTAGCCATTTGGTAACACTTCACGAGAAAATACAGTTAAGTTTTGTAGCTGCTTGCAATAAAAACAAGTATATATACGAGGCATAAAAATATGGCATATAATAGTGTCATCATTAACTTAACAGCCCCGAAGTTCTCGTGGCTATTGAGATTATGTTTCATTCTACACCCTTTTAAGGATTCCGAACCCAAACGGGCTTAACGAGACCCCGTTACAAAGCCTACGCTATCCGTTCGTCGATCCTACTTTAAGTTGCTCAGAAACTATCAAAGTGACAAATCTGAAATTTTGTACACCTTGCACTTAGATAAAAAACTAAAATTATTAGGATTCCGTAGTCAACAAGGAACCTTTATAGTTTCGACATGTACATCTGTTCCTCTTTCCGTTTGTCTGTATGTCCGCGGTTTAAATCAGAGACTCACACTTGTTGGTAGGACCATGTAGTACTTAAAATTACGCCGACAAGGATGTAACATACAATCTTAAAAAAAGATTTTTTCCTGGTACATACCTACATACATGCAAAGAAAATGATAGTTCTTGAATATAATGATTTAAAAAAAACAAAATAATGTACATGTTAATGTTATCATTTTTGAGTAAATTCCGCTAGAGTTGCGTGTGTTCCCTCCCTCCTACAGCTAAAACTACAAATAATTAAAGAACTTAAAACGCATTTAAAGGGAAATCTACCACGACTAACTAGTCTTGATTTGTTTGGCGACTAAAATGTTTATATCTACTAAAAGTCATCAACTCGAAATCAACATCACCAAATAACTTTACCTAATTAGAATATTACTCGTAGGACATAGGTACCTACTTGTTGTTTTTAAAGATAGTTTTTTTGCGGCGGCGTCGGAACCCTACTTTGAGCATGGTCCAACATGATGATGTGTACCTACGGTTATAAATTTTTAGATTTGGGGGAATAATGTTTAGGAAATAATGAACTCGAAAAGTTTCATTTTCTAGAGCTACGGGTACCCTCTACATCTGAAACTACTAGTACGGAAAATATAAATAAGTATCTTAAATAAAAGCACATGATAATAATTTTAAAGGTAAACTATCACGATTAAATAGACCATTGGTTCTTGAGTTACAGGAGACTTAAATGTTTATACCGACTGGAATTCAACTAAGAAACCACCAAATGACTAAATAGAAAAACAGCTCATAGGTGTGGATTTTGGAGATCGTTTTTTGTAACGTGTTTGTGGTTTGTGGTAACGGTGACGAAACCCTACACTGAGCATGGTCCGACATGCTCTTGCCCGGTTTGAGGTTTCATTCTATCATGTAAAAACGCTATTACATACAATCGTCCAATCTGATGTTATTATTTCTATTATAATCACATCTAAAATAATATAACCGGCCAACAGTGAGTTGTTCGATTCGGAACCCTCGGTGTTTTTGTTCTATCGTAAAAACGGTAATACACACAAGCGGCATACAAAGGGCATTAGATGTGTCTATTATTTCAACGGCCGCGGGTGTGTGTGTGTGTGTTTCGGCGGCCAAGAAATTGAAGTTTGGTAAAATACGCAATATCGTACCAATATACATATGTACCTACACAAGTTGATGATTACAATCGAGGTGGGATTGTAGCCAGTACATAACTGTTTTGTTCTGGGTCCGCAGTAACAGTCTGCAAGTCTACTAAGGACCGGGAGAGGAAAGCTGCATCATGACTTATAATTGAGTATTTGGTGGCGGGACGAGTGGTTCCTTATGCTTAGCCTGAGGTCCTTTAGCCTGTAGTTACAATTATTTTCCTTATGATATAACTATGACTAATAAAAGTCACGGAAATATTATTATAGCTAGATTAAGCAAACAACCTCAATTTAATGCGTAGGTAGACATGACGTAAACATTTCTGGTAAAAGGCAAGACAAGATCATTAAATCTGACTTGAAGCAAGAATATAGATTTATTTTTCTGGCTAAGTTTGCTTCGGCGAGCCCTAAGGAGCGTCGTGGTCGTGAGCACGAGACGTGCGCGGGCGCAGGCGGTGGAGGGGCAGAGGGGGTTGGGTCCCGCGGATGCTCGGGTTCATTACCCGCGCGTTCGATCGCGCACTATCCACAATGGGGGCCATACCATCCTAGGGCACGGTATACCACCAAGCAAGAAATAAATCTAATACGATTATCCATTCCTATATTTGTTCAAACGTGGATATACACTTATAAATATTATGTTAAGAGAATACTGTGGCAAAACAAATAAAGAAATTGACTGCTACAGTTCAGACAACTTGGAAACAAATCCGGGCAAGAATTAATCGCCGTTTCTACAAATGACAAAAGCAAAAAACCGGGCTAGAGCATGTCGGACCATGCTCAGAGTAGGTTACCAAAGCCGTAACTAAATTACAAACACAAAAAAATATCTCAAAAAGCCGGCCAAGTGCAAGTCGGATTCGCGCACGAAGGGTTCCGTACTATTATATATACAACATTAGACTATATTATATTATATATTATAACTTTATAACCCTTTTTTTAGTTTCACCTGTCCCGGTGTCTACCTGTAACCACGGTGTCAGTATAAAGATCGAGAAAAAAAACGCTTTTGTTGTACGGGAGCCCCCCTAAATATTTATTTTATTCTGTTTTTAGTATTTTTTGTTATAGTGGCAAAGCAAGAAATACATTATCTGTGAAAATTTCAACTGTCTAGCTATCACGGTTCATGAGATGCCGCCTGGTGACAGACGGACAGACAGACGAACAGACAGACGGACGGACAGTGGAGTCTTAGTGATGGGGTTCCCGTTTTACCCTTTGGGTACGGAACCCTAAAAACCAACACGAATAAACATTTTTTTTATTTTAAGTTATTTGATGCTTGTCTGAGATGATTTTTACCGTAACCTTTATTTATTATCAACGTTATTTACGAATTAACCGGTTTCGAGCTAAAAAAACGGTTAATCCAGACGCAAGTCACGCACCATAAACGAGCTCCACTTATTGTTTTTATTCAGTACAAAACTTTTGGTTTCTCGACTCGCCGCTCGGGGAATAAATCGGTTAATTATGGTTAACTAAAATTCTCAAAACGTTCGCGTTCCTTAGAAAAGTTCGGAGCGAAACCGAAATAAACCGGTATCAACCGGTATTTTTGAAACCGGTTCCTAGCCCTGAATAAGCCTAAGCTTTACATGTACATAGGCACGATAGGATATTTTTGATATTAGTTATTTATTATTATTATATATATATCTATATGTGCACAAAGTGTTAGCTTCTTATTTTTCACCAATTTAATGTTTCATAGGTAGTAACATTATTTGCATATTTAAAAAGAAATAGTAGTTAATTACTTACGTCAAAAATTAAGATTAGGGATCGTGTAAAGACGTAAGTTTAGGTAGTATAAATGACGATAAACCATCACAGTAGATAAAGTAAAACTACACTTACTTAACACGTAAATACGAATGATATAATACTCCTAATATCTAATTTGTTTATTAATTCAGTATATAACACAGAAACATACATATTGTTACATAATTTTTAAATAAGCACTAAATATTAGCACTATGAAGTGAGTTATCGGCGTTATCGCTGCTCATTTACATTAGGGAGTCATTAAGTATTACAAACATTGAGTTATGTAGTATATCTAATAAATTAGCAAATTCGTATTTTAGCGAAAGCTCTATGAAGATTTTCTAAAGCAATAACCAATGTAAAGTAGAATCATCACCATCATATCCTTTTAAATAATTATGTGTATTTATTATCTATATTATATTGTTAATATAATAAATATTATTTATTTTTTCATTTGTTTATAACGTTTAACATTGAGTACCTACTTAAATAGTTTTTAAGCTTTTCTTTAATACACCTTACACTATTTCTTTTGATCATGTGGTTGACTGGAAGATTTGTCTTAAGGCTTAAAGTCTGCCAGTTGCACGTTTATATTCTTTTATGTTTAAATAAAATACAAAAAGATAAATAAATAAATCAAATGAAATAAGACCACTCGTCACTATCTAACAAATCTGCCCTTCGAGCTCAAGCTCGCATACACTCTAACCGGCTAATAAAAGCAAGCCAGATGTAATAGCACAATATTCCTCGTGATGGCCGCAGATTAGATAATTCATGGTACACTGCCACAGGCCAATGAAGGCAAGCGGAGGGGAGGAACAGGGACTTTCCTCAGGAGCACTTAGGTCCGTGGGCGATGGAGTCGTCATGTCCCAATGACACAGGGCGGAAAAAACGAACCCCACATGAAAGGCAACTATTGTAATTAGCAAAACAATGAATACTGCGTTTATGGATTTTGAAAGATTCGTCATTCTTAACCAGGAATCGAAGTGGCCAAATATATGACAAAACAATAAAGTCGTGTTATATCATACAGTTCGAAAGGGTCATTGATAGTGATCACTATTATCTACAACTTACGTCTTTAAACTAGTGTTCGCATTATTGTGTTCCGGTGTGGGGATAAGACAACCGGTGAAATTACTAGATAAGAGGCATTCCATCTTAGTCCTCAAGGTTGGCAACGCATTTGAGGTCTTAGGATTATAGTCTTGAGAATTCAAATGTCTATGGGTCTCAGATTCCACTTACCATCAGGTGACCTGAGTGCTCGTGTGCCTTCTCCTTAACATAAAAAAGACCGTTGTTTTGTGATATTTGACCAGTTCGATTCCCGGTTAAGGCAGACAAATTTTCTAAAATCCGTAAATACAGTATTTATTATTTTGAAAAATAAAAGCAAGTTTCCTTTCAGTAGTATTTGCTATTTCCAATGTCTAAGGTTAAGGCCTTTCATGTGGCGTTAGTTTTTCCGCCCTGTACATCTATGTTTTATCTTTTTTACCTACGAGTACTACCTAAACTAAAGCGACTTTGTCCGCTGCAAAAATTGGGATAAGTGAAACCCGAATCTACCTGACATCGATCCGTAAAAAACTTGTCGATTGACATTATGTGTAGTGACGATATTAAATGAGATTGGGCTAGAACGATTTATGAGTACTCTTATATGTATTGTCTACTTACTATTGCACTGAAGTAATTACCTAAGAATGCACACGGGACAGGTAGGTATGGTTACAGTTCCTGGTTAGTGTTTATTCGGTAAATTATAATTGTAGCGTTTATAATACTGGTTTATTGGGTCTCATCTGATAACTTTACACACATACAAGGCACTATTCTACTCTGTAAAACGATATTGCATTGCGTTGTCAACGTTATAGCTCTTATTTACTTGAGAGTAATGGCGGCCGAGATAAAGCAACACAACACAACAACACAACAACTGACAACTGGTGAAATTACTAGCATAGAGGCATTCCATCTTAGTCCTCAGGGTTGGCAACGCATTTGAGGTGTTAGGATTATAGTCTTGAGAATTCAAATGTCTATGGGTCTCAGATTCCACTTACCATCAGGTGACCTGAGTGCTCGTGTGCCTTCTCCATAACATAAAAAAGAGCGATACGAATTCACATGAAAAGCTACATGGTTTTACCGAGTAGAAGAAAGCCCCAGTTACACAGTAGTACGAGTACCAACAAGTTTGCAGCCTGAAAATATTTGGCCCCACGCTCTCACCGCTTGCTGCACTACAATGTTATCCAGCTCGAGGAAGCGAAATGATGTATGTATTGAGTTCCATTGAAATAAGTACAATTCTCTATTTAACCAAGTGGACAGATAATATAACAGATGTTTTAATGAGGCCTAAATAATGAAAAGGGTTCAAATTCGAACGTTGACACCAATTGCAAAAGAAATGTTTCATAGAGTCAGTCAACTCTAAATATCTTCAGAGGTGACTGACTCGTAAATTACCCAGTTGTTTAAATATTTAAAAAAGAAATATAAATGATGTTTATTCAGTAAGTAATCTGCACGGGCACTTTTGCATGTCAAAAATCTACCAGCGGTTCCCAAGAGAAAACCAGAGGAAATAATCCTAGTAAATTTGAACGGAAAAAGTACATCTGTAGTAACATGAAATTTAATAAATTCAGTGCATAAAGGCTCACACTTGACACGTCGGTATATAATATGGCGGGAATCTATGAGTGTCTTGCACAAGACCATCGTAAAGTAATAAATAATAATTATAATAAAATAATGCATGTATTCCCGTGGATATCGTAAGAAGCGGCTAAGGGACCTGTCACTAATACACAAGTAAACTTTTTGGCCTGTAAAATGAGGTTAGTCCACCTAGTTATACTAATAGTTATACGATATAAATATAACAAAATGGTCAAAAAAAACCATTAGTTATACTCCGTCGAGGATGGGTCGTAATTTCCCAAAAGCTCTGTCAGCATTAGAGTCAACGGAGCTCAGCCATGTTATTCTCATAAGCGCATCACTTATTAACTCGACCCAGCTTTTGTTAACCGGCGCGTTTAAGTTGTCCCGTCAGAGCGTATAAAACACATCTTAGAGTGTGCATTCTCAAATAGGTAGCACGCTTCGACACTCAGATCACGCAAGCATCACTTCACCTATCACATCACGGAATTCTAGTTTAATGTCGAACGAACGGTGAGTCGATAAACTGACATTATTTTATAAAGCAGGCAGCACAAGTACCGTGGTGCTTTTGTCGGAATGGTTAATAATAAATATTTCTAGTATTTAATGCAATCAATTCGTATATGAACGGATACAAATAATAAAAATAATTAAGTAGACTTATGTATTCGTACTTAATTTTGTTTGTTAGAGGTAGTTAAGTATATTTCAAAAATTGCCACATGACTAGTCTGTCTGTGGCATGTCACTTAGCCTACCTACCTCATTGAACTGACAGAAGCGACTTTTTTGATCAAAATCCGATCAAATTACTCTACCTAGATTTGTTTACGAAGTTTTTGTTATTATGATTGATGAAGCCATCTTTTAAATTATAGAACCTATGCTCTCCATCGAGTACGCCTTTCAGTGAAGTTTCTAATAATTATAATTTGACTGAGACAGACTGAGATTATGAGTAACATTGGCAAAATTGTGTCAACCAACGAACAGTTGCAGTTTCATTATAACAGAAGAAGGGTTCTAAACTCTCCCAAATACTAGAACCCCGAACGAAGTCTTGAGTGCAACGTTAACGTGCAAAATAGCCGGATATTAGCTACCAAATTTTTTACATAATAATATCCTAGAAATGAACGTACTTACCTACCCTGTAGGTAAGTGTCGACGAAATACGCTTGGTCATGCGTGTAATGGTGGGACACTTGGCGAAGAAAATGTGGGTTTTCTTGAAAGATCCGCTGAACAATAATTCTCGTATAATTATTGCCCATATGCAGTAAACTTAGGATAAGTCGCTACTATGACATTTCCAAAGTTTATTATTATGTAAACCAACTTGAATAAAGAATATTCTGATTCTGATTCATATCTAAATTCTCTTTCTAATGATGTCCCTAGACCTACCGACTTGAAATCATTGTTACCTCTTATATTGTACCTATATCCCTGGTAAATAAGTATTTTATTTCTTTATATATTACAGTCAAACCTGTTAACTTTGAACATTAAGTGGGGTTTTAGTAAAAATACCTGTTGTTCTCAAGTAGGTTTATTAAGTTCTGAACACCATCTTTTTCTGTCCGGCTGTCACACATGCATGACCCGAACCCATCACAGCTAATACAACAACTGGGTAACTTTGAGCGGCCTGAAAATGGTTTTTGCCAAGTTGATTAATCTCATTCCCCTTTCACCTTTTCACCACTCAAAAATACCTACTTATACGGTCAATTTTATTTCAAGCATTAAATGGATGCTACCAAAGTAGTCAAAGTTACTGGGTGTGACTGTAATGACAATACCTAATAATTTTCTTATCTCAATATTGTCTTATCATTTATAAAATAGACGGTTTTTTTTTCATATTGCAGTCCGTTTGAAAGATATTAAGGAAACTGTCAGAAAATCCCAGGCTCAGAGTAGCGCCTTAAGAAATACCGAAATACCTGTATTTAATTTTATTGTATGATTGTAGGTAACAATAATACATTATACAGGTGTCAAGTACATTTTGTGAGTGCATCACTACTATCTGGTTCACTAATATTTCACCTAAAAACGTTTCACCAAATTATTCATTTGACAAACTATTCATTTGGCAAACCCCTGTTTTTTCTGAAACTGTAAATATTTCAGGATTTTTATAAAACTAACCTAACCTAACCTATAGGGTTTTACACGATAGTCCTGAAATAAATTCTGAAGTATTTACAGTTTCAGAAAAAACAGGGGTTTGCCAAATGAATAGTTTTGAAACATTTTTTGGTGAAATGACAGGATATGCTACTATATATGGCATACAATAATTTAAAGAAGTAAATAAAAAATACTTATAAAACTTAGATACTTATAACAATCATTATTTTTTATTAGAAAATAATTAACATTATAACTGTTGTTTTCTTTACAACATAAAAAATCTTTTAGCCTTTGTATTTAGGTACAAATTAATGTCTAATAATCATTAAAAAATATAACTATTTATAGGTCAGCTCTTCTCAAAAGTCAAACTCAAAACTGTTTTTTAAAAGCCATATATGTACACAATTCTTAAATTTGTACAAATCATTCTAGGTGCTTTTGCCACAATCAAAGCAAATATAAAATATCTTGTATGTTTTGTGTCCAAATAACAAGTTACATTAACACATTTACTAGGTCCCCTTTCACAAAAGCTAACTTGTATGTATAACAAGCAGAAGTCTCTTTAGTTTTATTTTTGTAATGAGTTTTGAATTGTGGTTAATGTTTGTGGTAAAAATTAAATGTTTGGGACTCTATAGCACATGAATGGCTGAAATTTTATACAGACCTGTCAGAAACACATCATTAGCCCTAAAAGATCTTGTGGAATTATTTTATACACATTTTTCCTTCACTGTAAAGTCCTGTACCACCATACTACAAGAATGATAAATTTATTGAATTTCTTATATTTCTAATAGCAAATGTTACAGTTTTCAATAACAATACTGGTGGTTCCGGAGGGAATAATAAAGTAATTATGAGTATGCCAATTTACCTTATCAAATAAAATGAAACAGCCATATTTTAATTACATGTTTTATTCAATACATCCAACTTTCATTTCCTTAGGTTAGAGGCTAGTTAGTTTCTTGATTATTTTGTACGACAACAATGTTATCCATAGTAGCACAGGCAAGTATAACTGACAGTTTGTACTATGCACAATGTGAACCTGAAATCATAAGATGCAAAAAATTATGACAAGATTTTGTAATGTGTTTGCAACTTACAACCTTAAAGATAAATGTTTTTGTTCATTGTTGTAACTTTATTATATTAACTACCCATTTATCTTAAAAGTTATCTGGAATCTCCTCTAAGCTGTTGCAAAAAATGAATCTCAGCAGCCAGAAAATGAACCCTTAAGACTCTCAATTCAAATTTTAATGCTTCAATTAAAGTTTCTCACGGGATATGAAGAGTTAAAGACTTGAATAATGATCGAAAACCATCTCATAGGTCTGACTTTTTAGATTTCCATGTATTAATACTATTTATTGTCTGACAGTAGAAACTACTGTTAACTCTGTTTAAACAGTATTTTTTATTAATATTATTTCTACCATCTGATCCTATTCACAGAATCACCACCAAATTCAGAATGTCTTTCCAGACATACTATCCTATTTCCCCTATATGAAGCACAGACTAATAAGAGACTATGTACCCTTAGAATAATAAGATATAGAAACCTAGTCAACGCACCAGTGTGATGCCACTCAACAAACTAGACCAAATTTGGTCTACCAGTACGACGTTATTTATGCACTTATGTGATGGTTTTGATGCGACTGTCGTCGTTCGAACTTACGAAATATAGGTACGTATCATCTATAGATTGTTGGGCAAAAACAAGGAATTTGGCATCTATTGCTTTGATAGCCTGTAGCAGTTAAACGGCTAAGGGATTTGCCCACCTGCCAAGTCGTACGTTACAATAAATTCATTAAGATTAATAAGGTATTGCTGTATTTTTTCTCTAGGTAAGATAGATAGGTACTAGGTTTCTTACAAGATTACTTGGACGTAGTTTTGCAAACAGGAACCAACCCACAATGATTTGACAATAATATGTCAACTGTAATGCTGAATACTGAGGGTTGACATTTTATTGCTAAATGATTGTGGGTTGGTTCCTGTTTGCAAAACTACGTCCACTTGTAGATGGTAATGGTAAGTTCTATTCTAATTTCTACCGTAGGCGCTGACGTGACGTCTGACTCACGTGACCGACCGGCACTGAGCTTGGTCCATAGACAAGATATGCTTTTTTTAAAGGATTTTATGGCCTGGTTGCAGAGGACCTTTAAGCCATCTTTATTGAGACAAGATAGGTAACGTTCCTTATACTTGTGGAAGTTGCCGCGATTGAACAACGAAGGGCACCTATGCCCTAAATATCATTGGCATTAAATATTTAATAGGTTCAACAAATTAAAGATTTACTTAACAATTACCTTACCATTACTACGAAATAAATTCAAAAGCGGCCAAGTGCGAGTCGGACTCGCCCATGAAGGGTTCCGTACACACTTTTTATATTTGAGTTGATTGAATGAAAGGTAAATTGCGGTTTACGATTTATGACGTATTAAAAAAAACTACTTACTAGATCTTACGGAGAAAATCACTAATGAAGAAGTTTTGAGTAGGGTAAAGGAAACGAGAGATATCATTCACGCAATAGATAAAAGAAAAGGAACAATGATGGGACACATATTTAGACACGATAGCTTTATAATAAACATACTTAATAGAAGGATAGATAGAAGGAAGACTAGGCCCAGGAAGACCGAGAACCAATTATGTCAGGGAGATTCTAGAAAGAGTAGGAGCAAGCGGATACCAAGAAGTGAAAAACCTTGCACAAAAAAGAAATTAGTGGAGAGAACTACACCGACAAATCAATACGACTTGGGGGCCTTCAAAAAACGTGCTTACTCTTTTCTCAAGGGCCGGCAGCGCACTTGCAATTCCACTGGTGTTGCAGGTGTCTATGGGTCGCGGTGATCGCTTACCATCAGGTGACCCACCTGCTCGTCTGCCCTTTTTCCATTTAAAAAAAAAAAAAGATCCGCTCTTACATTTAATGATGATGAGATCTCGTTCAAACCAATTTTCGGTGGAAGATTGCATGGATTGCATTAATGTACATCATATATTTTTTTTAGTTTTATCATTCTATCCATAGATTTCCCATACGTATGGGTTAGATGAAAAAAAAAATCGAGTTTCAGTTCTAAGTACGGGGAACCCCCAAAATTTATTGTTTTTTCTATTTTTGTGTGAAAATTTTAATGCGGTTCACAGAATACATCTAGGTAAGGTAGGTACTTACCAAGTTTCAACAGTATATACTTCTTATAGTTTCGGGAAAAAGTTGCGACATACGGACGGACGTACAGACAGACATGACGAATCCATAAGGGTTCCGTTTTTTGCCATTTGGCTACGGAACCCTAAAAATAGGCGTGGCACTGTTGTATGCATCTCACGTAACGTCATTCTTTTTTACTACGGATGTCTGATTGTGTTAAATAAATATATTTTATATAATTTTTACCGTAACGTCAGGGAAACCTCTTAGTTAACCGTTTCTCAGTTTACCAAGTATATTAGGGTATCGACGGTTAAGAATCAATACTGTCTAAGTAACAAATACACAATTTTACAGGAAACGAAAAAAACGATTTAAAAATTCGAATTTTAAGTTATTGTAAGTATTTAAACATGATAAAAATGATAAAAATGTACTAAGCCTGCTGTTGTATGACGCACCTTTCTAAAATTGCCCTGAACAAAGATATGGTAAGTTAGGTGGTATTGGTTCAAATTAACCTTATATTTTTTATAAATTTGTAAGATGAGTGGCTAAAGAGAAAGCAATAAAAAAATGTTTTTTATTGACTGGTTACGTATTAATACTTATAAACCTTGATAAAAAATATTTTTATACCAAATGGTAAGGATCACTGTTGTATACAATTACCTTACAAAAAGTTCGTGTCAGTTAGGTGCTATTGGTTCAAATATGGTACTATTTTTATTTAAATTGTAAGATAGGCTGAACCGAAATAATAAATTCTTGTTTTAAGTTAACTTATTAAGTGTATAATAATTTAGTGTAAACGAAGATTTCGTAAGTCAGACACAGTGTTTTTTGTATGTCTATGTATTTCTATTTGGTTGTAAAGATAACCTGGTTTAAGCAAACAAAAAAAAGGTATAATAATCAAACATGTATTTATTATGTAATCATAACTTTACTTAATACAATTTACTTTTTTATTTTTATTAAACGTAATTAATGAGGTCAAAAATCAAAAAGTACAATAATTTTATAAATGCGGCAGCGTGTCATAGAAGTCATGGCAGTCTCTGGGCAGGACTGCTTTCAAATGTTGCAAGTGTCGATATTTGCTTGCTGTTACTGGGATCACCTGAGTGTGTAAGGGAGCATAATCAATATTGGAAACATTAAGCTTTCTTGGTCTGTGTGGTATGGCAAGCCATTCCTGGTCATAATTGAGCTTCACTTTAATATTCGCATCTTGGTTATATTCGATTACACGTATATCAGTCACTGTAGGGTCACCTGCTTTACGTCCAGGTCTTATAGATTTGTACAACCAGACTGATTCATTGGCGTAATTTTTTACAAAATTGTGGTCAATTTCAATAAACATACCTTAAACGGTTTAAGCAGCCAGAAAGAAGTATGTATTTATCACTTTTTACTATTTTTTCCATTAGAAAGTTAACGTTACGCACTTGAAAAACCTTGAGTACCTACTAGACACACTGAGACGTCGTTACAGGATAGCTGAGCCGCTCTCTATTGGTCTATTTCGCACCCACATAGTACCCGCGATCGCAGCGCCAATGCTTCGGCACTGCCCGGCTGCCCGTCTGCTGTCTTCAATCCCGCGCAAGCAACGGTGGAGTATAGACGTTCGTCAGGGCAAATAGGTGGTATTGGCAGAAAAGTAAACGCGATAAATAGTTAGATGGTATTTCTTGAGCGGATAACTTATTAATTTCACTAAATTAAATTTAGACGATTATGGCACGCTATTCCATTTTTTTTTCTAAATCTAACTGCATTAAAAAGTGAAAAACGCCAAAAATGTTAGTTAGACGGTATTGATTCTTAACCGTCGGTATATCATTCATTAGCACCAAGCATTACCCCGTTGATCGCCTATCTCTTTCTACCTTCGGCAGACTTTGACTTTTCGCCACGCAGTTTGCGACTAGCCAATTAATTTTTAGGTAGTGCAACAAGTCTAATGTCTTACACGTAGAGACTAAAATAGCTTAAAGCCGTTCTATTAAACCTTGCCGAGGGAAACATGTAATGTTTGTGGTCTTGGAAGTCGAATTAATGCGGCGATTCACGAGGCAATTCTGTCGGTCAACTTTTAATTGATCAAGAAAAAACGATAACGAATTGCGTTCTCACGAATCGGACCGAACGGGCAGTTGCTTTAAAATGGCGTCAGAAATATACCTAAAAGAAATACTTATTTTAATTGACGGACTGAGACTTATTATGCGGAAGGAAATACTAAGAAAAAACGCAAATCTCTTTAATTTGACAACAACAATACTGTCACAACAGCTTTTAGATTAAAAATCGTTTTCGACTTGAACCTAAACGGATCGTTCTTTTTCACAGGGGCATTACTCTGAACTTTGAAATTAGAACTTCGGATCGCCCCGTCACTTTTTTGCGAATTATTTACGTTTTGGTAGCTCTTATTTACTTGACAGTAAAGGCGGCCGAGGTAAAAACAATACTCGATATTTTTTTACCGCGTTGAAACTTCGACTTTCTGACGTAGTGTATGCGTAGTTGTTTATAGGATATGTAATTACAACAAAAATAATTCAATTTTAATGATTACCGGATTTAAATAAGGCTGCAAAAATGACAAGTTGCATTGCGAATTGGTGCAGGACTCAGACATATGCAAAACAAAGCGATATTTCTTCTTCTTTCTTTGCCCCCGCGGCGACTTGAACAGCTACTACCGCGGGGATATGGCGTTTCCACGTGAAGTGATTTCGCCAGTGTCAAGTAAGTATATATAATTATAAATCAATATAGCAATAAAACACAATCCAATCTTCTCTAGGAAGATTGGGGGCAACGTTGTACGGTGATTTGTAGGTCAGAGGTCAAGATAGTTTTAACCTCTGCACCACTGCGAGTCCACTTGAAACGAGAAGAAAGATGCCAGATACACGAAATAAGTCCAAGTCTTCAATCACTGTGCGACACAAAGGCATAAAAAGTACAAATCACTATCAGAAAAGAACTTTGAACACCTAATTACCCAAAAATTAAAGTCTAGAACAAATCACACGTCCGCCATCTTTTAACGTTGCAAATGGCCCTCAAAGCGATATTTATTTTCATTAGTAAGTTATTGAAATTTAACCTTTTCAACGCCATGTCAAATACAAAAGACGTCACTCACACGCCAATATCAGAGCTAATATCAATCTTGCCTCATAGATACTCAGGTCTATTTTGCGCTGGCAACTATGACAGAAATATCCGTCAATGGCGTTGAAGCAGTGGTGGGGATATGTCAGTCAGTGGCGTTGGAAAGGTTAAATATTCCCATACTAAAATGTCATTCATGGGCGATGTTATCCAATATAGGTACCTTGAAAATTTTGAATTACAAGAAACTACTTCGAATGAATAGGAAATTAAATGACGTCTGGCTTGGGTGGAAGCAGTTCGTCGCGAATTGCGTTGCGAAAATTGGATGCCTAGCAAACATTGCAGGATTCGCAGCATCCATTTTGATGAATCATGGATGAATCGGATTATTTCATCTGAAGAACTGGATTAAAAAAGAAACTTTTTGTAGGACAAACTTAAATCTTTAATTTTAAAATATATTTCTTCATCCAAGATACAAAAACATATAGAAAATAATTCCCACGGGTGACCTATTCTAAATAAAACACACCGTGTAATTGAAGCCCTAATACCTACTGGTTACGAAAAATCGATTCTTAGCAAGCAAAATTCAAAGGAGACATCCAATCTTCTATACAAATGAAACGGGCCGCCAATAATTTTAAAAAAATATTTATATTTTGTCAATTTAATTTTAATTTATTGATCTTTTAGAAAATGAAATGATTTACTAGTTAAAAAGACTAAATGAAATATAAAATGGTCACATAATTTTAAAAATGGTAAAATCTGGAGAGGACAAAGTCAAAGGTCCAAACAAATGTACAAACTTTGAAATGCTCTTTAGGGCGTGCATTCTCGAATTAAGACGGCTTACCTTACGCGACCAATGGATTGAGACACTTCTAAATGGGTCAAATTTATGTACTCACAGGCCAACCTTTTCTGGTTCGTTCACTAGATCGACCGACCGGTTTTCAAGAGAATAAGTAAGGGCCCTAATACACTGGTAAACATCTTAGCCTGATTGTGCAAAATGTGGTTACAGAATTATCAACAAGTTGTTTAGAGTTGTTGGTAATTCTGTAGCTCTGCCTACCCCACTCTGGGAATGAAGGTGTGAGTTTATGTATGTATGTAAAGGCGCACTGCATGTAATGTAGGTAGCCATTACACTCTCAACGAAGTGCTCGACTATACAATTATTACACTCTTAAAACTTCGCGAATATCTCAGTCGTAAGGCAGGGAGTCAACATGGATGACGTGGAGTTTGGAGTACTTGGCAGCTGCGGCCGTTGCGTTGTGCGCTCTTAAATATAATTATGGGCGTAACAAAGAGAAAAAAAAATGGTGTAAGTACCTACGCTGTCAATTCACCGGAATTTATAAAAACAACCGAAGTTAGCCGAGTGTGTAATAACTAATAAGTATCAAGTGGCTTGAATTTCGGGTCTTTTGACTCCGACCAAAAAACCGAAAAAACATAGAAGTCGCCCCAAGCGAGGCTAATAGCTAAGAAAAAAAGTAGGTATAGAGAAAATGGGAGGCCCTATTCGGAGTGAAATTGGCAGATTAGTGCGGCATTTCAAAAATGACGTTAAAGAGACAGCACTAAGTGTGCAGCGTCTTATAAGGTTGACCGTACTTTTTTTCATGATACCGTACGCGTACCTACCTACCTTATACTTTACCTCTTCCCTTCTACTTCTTGGCTCTCTCCCGGCGCCAGTCCATTTCCCCTTTCCCTACAAGAGTCTGACCGATGCGCGATGAGAGGTGTAACCAAAAAACCGGTCAAGTGCGAGTCGGACTCGCGCACCGAGGGTTCCGTACCACTGCACACTAGGTATTATTATTATTTGTTAAAGACATAACATTCAAATCGAAATATAATAACACCAACTGTGCGGCGGTAAGGAACCCTCGGTGCGCGAGTCCGACTCGCACTTGACCGGTTTTTAGTATTTCATTTTGCTGTTTTTCTTTAGGGTTTATAAGATAAGATAAGATAAGAAAAAGATAAGAAATGGTTTATTAAATAAAACAAAGTAAATAAACAACAATAACAAAAACATTTTAAAGAAGAATACTACAAACTAATAAACTTAAATCTAAAATTAACACCGAAATGGTTGCCACTCAGCATGGTGTCAGGCTTACTAGCAGAACAGAAAAGAGAGGAGAGCACTGCCAGTCCATCTCACTAGGTACTATTTAGTAAAACTAAAGGTTAAACTTAATAGTAATTATCACCGGGTTAAGCTAACACATTCAATCAATAACAGTAGGTAATAATTTGTTTACGTTTCTAGACGATTTTTCCAGAAGTATTTAAACATCAATAAGTCATTTTAAGTTTAAAAAACTAATGACAATTAGTTTAATGCAACTTTTGCTTTTTTTACCTTCGTCTTATCTCAATCCACTGTGCATATGATCCAGTAATGTACCTTTACACCTTTTCTATTTCATTACGTCGGCAACTAAAGGCGGCACACCAAACGCGCGTCAGACGCGACAGCGGCGCGTGGCAGGCGCGAAGCAGCTCGAACGCGTGCCCGCCGCTGGCACGCGTTACTTTTTGGTGTGACAGGATCAATTTGTTTTGTTCGTACTAAAATTTGCGCGGGCACGCGTTCAAAGCGCGACGCGCCTGACACGCGTTTGTTGTGCCTGAGCCTTTAAAGTCACAGTGGGGACAACTAATACGAACATTATATGTTTTTATATACCTACATAAATCAATACTTAGATACAAAGAAAACATCCATGACTCAGGAACAAATATTCATGCTCACCACACAAATACATATTGGTCCTGGCCGGTACCATTATAATTGTAGGCAGGGTTACTACCAACCAACTACATAGATGTCCATCAATTTTATAGTGGATAATTTACTGAATTGGTTGTATGTCTTTGTATGGTGTACAATAAATTGTTTTGTATTGTATTGTATACTTTTGCAAAAGTAGAGTAACTAATCTTTAAGGTATTATTGATATTGATGATAATATACCTAAATAACCCGTTGTCCTGACAGACATGACTGGGTGGCGACTGTACCTGGGTCAATCAACTTTTTTTGTCCCTCATTGCTATGGTAACGTCACTTTGACAACTCTTTAAAACTATGATTTTAAAGCAAATAAATCCACCAAACATCAGTTTTTGTGAACATTACAAGGCCTATATTTGTATTATAATAGTATAATAATAATGAGTACCTATTGAGTGACCGTTTTGTCTTTTTATATTAGGAAAAGTTAAAGTTACCTATGCGTTTTAGGTAAGACTATAATATTATTATACCTTAAAAGCCTGACCAAGAGAAAAGAATTACCAAACAACACTTTGTAGGTATTATATTATATTATAAAACTTGTCCATTCTTTTTCTATTGATCAGGGTGGATACTATTAACCTGTTGAGTGTAAAATATTTGCAATGCAAAATTAAATCTAAAAATGTATTATGAATATTATGATATTTATGATGTACCTAACTGCCTTTTCAAATGATGAAATACTGACATGAAAGAGTTTTAAAATTACTTAAATCCTAAACATCTTAAAGGCAATAATACATCACAAGACATACAACGGGTACAAGTGTGCGTGCCTCTCCGGCATACAACAGGTATACGGACAGATACAGCAATAGATATACGACGGGTACAAATGCCTCTCGGGCACACAAAAGGTTGAATTCAAGGAACCGGCCAGTAGGTACTAAAGAAGAAAGTAAACCAGTCATGACTTGTGAGTCATAACAAAGTATGCTGTTAAAAGTTTCATGTTTTTTTCTAATGCATTGCCAATCCCGAGGACTAAGAAGGAAAGCCTCTTTGCTAATGTGGAATTACAAGCATCGCGGCATTCCATGTAGTCCCCTTTAGGTTGTCTTATTTCCACACTGAAACTATGTGAAGACTGTTGCTGCCCAGTAGTGAGTGAAAGGATAAGATGGTGGTAGCAATCCAGACGGACCCTGCACTGCACAATTGACAGGTATTAAGGAACTACCAAGTCGTAACGAAACATAATAATCTTATTCCACTAAATGATAGTGAGATAATTTTCCTCACATTACCTCACATTTTCCGGCTGAGAATGCATCTAAATATAAAATATAACTTAGGTATACAACACAACTCTATAAACATTACTTTATGTAAGTGCTATGATCTTCATTATTTGGGACACTAGGTTTATCCACTGCAACACTTACACAAAACAAAATCTGAAATCAACATATACTTAATCTTTCTTATTTTTATAACGCCTTAGCAAAATATCAGCGATCACATATCACACCCTAAGATATTCGATGGGAAGTGAATCACACCACAAAATGTATTTAATACATGAATCTTTAAGTGACCTAACTTAAAGAAAAATGAAAAAACAAGAACCTAACCGAGTCCAAGTCCTACATCTTTGCCCTACATACATTTTAAACTCTGATTTTTATTCCCACGGAATAAAACGTCAAATTAGATTCAGACCACCAACACGAGTTGAAAAATCTATAGAAAAAAATCGAAATTCCATCGAACAAACCTCAAACTGTTTGAACCCTTCTGCTTTATCTGTGACATGACAGCTGTCACAATCAAAGAAATCAAAACAAAAGTGCGGTTCTGCATGTTGTGAAATATTAATTTAGAGATGCCGGATTCCAGTAACCTTTGGGGAGGGAAGATGTCCGATTGGATAATGTCCGGTTTTTTTATATTGATTTCTCTTTACTGATTATATTTCACTCGCTGGACATTGGCGAAATTACTGCGGAACCGCTGTAGACCGCTATTAATATAAAAGAAGAAGAATTTAGAGATGCTAGTAAATGCGTCACTACGACGGTTTGCAGACTGCGACTTGGCCATGCGTGTACTTACACTAATACACCTGGTAAAGATACGGGTTAATGATAGCTCTCTCTGCGAATGTGGTCTAGATGAGGGATCAGTGGATCATATATTTTTTACCTATTCAAGAAGAAGTCGTTTCCTAAATATATTCCTCGACCCACGAACTTTAAATCCCTGTTAGGCCTTGTGCATACGCCGTTTATAAATATTTCATGGGAATTCATTAACCAGAATAACATTTGATTACAAGTTTTTCATCCTACTAACTTACTAATCATGTGTTATATATTGTCTGTCTTTTATTTTAGGTTAAGTGATCAACAGTTGTGCAGCATAAAATTCTATCTTTCTATGTATATGCAGCTAGCACGAGATCTTCCTACAAAATAGAGTCAATCTTACTAGCGTCTGTAAACTGTACCAACTTGACACAGAACAGCCATGAGCTCACTGGACATAGGTGAAATACAAATAAAAACTACCATAAACAAAGAAAATTGAATTGTGATATATTAAATGCTTTCAGCTAAAGAAACGAAGATGCATACAACCATGATAAATATGTTACAGTATAAGCTTTTAGACACTATAATATAATATATTTATATATACAGTGTCCCAAAGTGTGACTTTGTTCCAGATATAGCAATTAAATAATAAATGAAATACTTAAAAATTATTAGAGACCTATCTCACAGAAATTGACCTAGTCCCAGACTAAGCTCTAGGCTTTGTACTATAGGTACTAGATAATGATATAAATGCTTATATAGAGGAAATAAATATCTAAATACATAGAAAACACCCAAGACTCAGAAACAGATACTCATACTTATCACACAAATATTTGCCCATACCGGGAATAAAACCCGGGGCTGCTAGCTTTGTAGGCAGGGTCACTACCAACTAGGCTAATGTGTCGTGCAATTAGTTCAAAATTAGGTATCTAACAAAAGACTGTAGCAAGATAAGGTTGGAAAAAATGCCCTCTTAAAATTATAAGCTGGTTTTTTTTCTTTAATAATATAAGGCTAATATTTCTGTAAGTGTAAAAATTTGTTTTTATAATTTTGTTATAAATTAATAATTCTGTAAGGCCAAGATGTTTACCAGTCTATTTGGTCACTAATTACAATTGGTTGCAGGGTTACAACCTGTCATGGTTCAACCCATCCAAACTTTACCATTTATAATATTAGTAGGAGGTTTTACCCGTCAGTTGATGAGTTCCAACTATCAAAGTGAGCTGAAATTTAGTTCTCATTCATAATGCAAACTCAATGACAAACTAATAATATCATGTGCGAGAATTAATCTAATAAAGTCTGTACAGAAAGACCGAAAGATGGTCGTACTCGTAGGATAGCTTAAGGTACTAACGCTATAATAGACGTTTATTAGTAATGCCTCGAGTAACCTTACCTTAAGCTTTAAAAATAAATTAAAGAAGTGGCTTGTGGAGCAGTCGTTCTATAGCTATAATGAGTTTCTTATTAAGAAATAATGTCTTATCTATTTATAAGTAGTAAGAATGAGGTGTAGTGTACGTAATTACCTAATAATTATTTTAGCAGTAAGATGACATGCAATGAACATTACCAGCAAATTATGATTATGATTATGATTAAAGTAGACCCATCTTATTATGTACCTACATGTATTTTTTTGACCTCGAAAAGCGCGGTTTCTTTTTTACATGTGATTGCCTGTTAAAAGTTGTGCATCTTATATTTAAGACTCTCATGTACATTTCTTCTCATTGATGTTATAAAAGTATTGGTGGACCTTAATAAATAAATAATATATAATGTTCCCTGAAAAATATGTTAATATTTCTTAATTTCTTAACCACGAAGTCTTTTCTTTCAGTAACAGTAACTTCCAGTAAAGTCAATACACAAGATTTCGCCACTATCACACACACACACACACAACACAACACTTTTATTACTGTATACGGAGTCGAGAAATCCAGTGGATTTCATTTCACATTTTTGTCTTTTACACCCACCACAGCCACACAGTTATAAGGATATGTCTAACACAGCTGATTTTTTAGATGGCGGCCATTTTACGTCTCAGAACTC
This sequence comes from Acleris holmiana, assembly GCA_949316455.1. Classification (NCBI taxonomy): domain Eukaryota; kingdom Metazoa; phylum Arthropoda; class Insecta; order Lepidoptera; family Tortricidae; genus Acleris; species Acleris holmiana. Next base: position 11,579,637 of record OX438766.1, read on the forward strand.
AGGGTACGTTTCCACTTAATCAAAGCTGAGTGAAGGAGCGAAAACGACCAATACAATTGTACAACACACACACACGCAGATAATTCGAACAATCTGATTGGTTATTTCCACTCTTCACCTTAGCTTCGTTTGAAGGAAATCGCTCCCTAAGCAACTCACCTGTGAACTCACCCGTCTACTAGAAGCTTTTAATCTGACAGCTAGAAGTGATGTCTTTGTCGATGTCTCGAACGTGTTGAAAAAGTTAAGAATTCCGTGATAGAAGTTACAAATAGTTCCGTCTTCGACAGTGAGCGCTAGTGTCGCTATTACCGTGCTACGCAATTATTACTTGGAAATTATGACATAAATAAGTACTATAACAGGTAAAATCGTTATGTATTAGGTAATTTTATTCGTATAGTACCGTAAAATGCTACAAACGTAATTTTAAAACTGTTTAGTAAATATATAAATAAGCTCTCATTTAGGGCAATGTGTGACGTCCTCGGTGTCAAACGTCATCTTTACATAAGTGATGTAAAAGGTGAGGCGAGAAGTGATATAACAAGTGAGTAGGTATGTTACATCGACGTTGAGATCGACAGTGCGCTATGTTTTAAGAGAATCACCCCCCTGCTCCGCAGATCTCCTGTTTACGCAAAATGTGGTAAAAGAATTATTAAACAAGTTTTTTAAAGTTGTTATTATTTCTGTAGCTCTGCCTACTCACTCGGAGTGAAGGCGTGATGTTATGTATGTATGTATTAAATAACCAGAGGACGCCCGCGACTTCGTTCGCGTAGAATTGGTTTCCCGCTACTCCCCCTATTTTAACCCCTTACAGGTAAATTTCTAAAAATCTCCCAACAGTGCTCCTCTAGGATTTCTAAGGAATATTCTCCTAATTTCAAGTACTTAGATCCAGCGGTTTCGACTGTACGTTGAGCGATCAGCCAGTAAGTTTCTTCCTTTATAGTATACTAGCGACCCGCCCTCGCTTCGCTCCGGATTAAAGTATTATACATATGAACCTTCCTCTTCAATCACTCTATATATTAAAAAAACCGCATCAAATTCCGTTGCGTAGTTTTAAAGATTTAAGCATACATAGGGACATAGGGACAGAAAAAGCGACTTTGTTTTATACTAGATGTAGTGCTGTAGTAGTACCTGGGCGACCGAATTCAACTCGGGTGTATCTAGACGACACTATTAAATCATAATTTGATAGTGTCGTTATATGTCAAATACCACCTTTATCGCTATTCCCTCGGGAACTGTTAAATTTTCCGGGATAAAAAGTATTCTTCTCCGGGACCTTAATTATCTCCATACCAAATTTTATCTATATCGGTTCAGTAGATCAAGAGAATACCCCCTACAACCTAATAAACTCACAAACTCAAACTTTACCTCTTTACAAGTACGAGTAGTATAGATCGGAATCACTAACATAAAAAAATCAATCAAAAAGTCTGTTGAATTACAAACATAAAGTACATTTACAAAGAAATAATACCATGTCCTGCCCTGTCCTACCCTGCCCTTCCCTGTCCTGTCCTGCCCTGCCCGGTCCTGCCCTGCCCTCGACGGTTATCAGTATTTTTGACATCCTTTTGCTCTAGGAATAAAAGCTATGCGTGCGTGGGTTGTCGGGAAATTATACAAATGTTGAGCGTTACCTGTGGGTAGCGCCTATAAGGTCAGCCTTGCACCCACACGCGCCTTATACGTAGCAAGGTATTAAACACGATTGCATGCCAAATGGTAACAAACTCGTACGCGACGTTTGCTCGCCAAACTAAAACAAACTTTAACCAGTCGCCGATAAAGTCAAAATTTCGTTAACTTTCACATGGCTTTTTTGCTATTTGGTGTTAGAGAGCTTAGTTTGCAACATTCACCTTTACCTAATCAGGCAAGCGGATTTTAGAACGGCTGTTGTGGGCGACAGTTGTGTGTGAGTGGCGGAAAATATTAATTCTTTACAAATTCTCCGTATCAAGTGGTTAAATGGGTTTAACAGTCTACGTATGAATGTATAAGAGGAAAATTACCATTATAAACCGATTTTATTAGGTAAATACCGTTTTTTTTAAGTATCACGTTGTAAAAGACATTTTCGCATCGTCATCCAGTTTTGTTCTGAGCTATGTTGAAAGATTCAAGTCTCGCTCATCGTCAGGAAGATACCTATATTTCCATACCTAGTTACTTTAAATACTCGTACGTACGTGCTAGCCGACCGCTGGCAGATTTTAAAGTTTAATACTTGTGCGTTCTTGTGTACTTCATTTTCGAATTTGTAATCAAAATACCTTATTTACAAAAATATATGTTTTAATTTAATTTATATTTATAGTGACCCGTGTGGTTGCCGGGTTAGAGTAGTGCCACTCCATGTCCTCCCGTGGATGTCGTAAGAGGCGACTAAGGGAATAAAGGCTTGTAGTACTGTTAGGCGATGGGCTTGCAACCTGTCACTAATACACTGGTAAACATCTTAGCCTACTCTTGCAAAATGTGGTTACAGAATTATCAATAAGTCTCTTTAGAGTTGTTGGTGTCTGTAGCTCTGCCTACCCCACTCTGGGAATGAAGGCGTGACGGTATGTATGTATGTATGTATTTAATTTATTTAGAACACATGCAGTCAAATTTAAATGCGATATAGAAGTACTTTGTACTATACAATGGAAATTTGTAAAAGACCTGGAGGTTCATTAATGAATACACATATCTAGAAACATAAATGCGCAAGCGGAAACTATCACAATTATAAAATAAATATATCGACGGTTAAAAGGCAAAACGCTTCAAGCGCTAATTTTTGAAAATTCATAATAAAGTGATTAAAATGAATTAGAAAAATCTGCTGATTTTAAATTTACCTATAACTCAATAATAAACATTTTGTTGCTTAAAGCGTTTTGCTTTTCAACCATCGATATAATAATATATATTAATGGCGTAGAGAATTGACGACCTCATCGCCCATGGTACTTCCACTGCAGTCAGTCACCTCAGGGCAGCTAGTGGGGAGCTGGGGGTGAGTAGCGATACCACGGACCTAAGTGCTCCCGAGGGAAGGTTCTGTTCCTCACCCCATAGTTGCCTTCACCGGCCGGCTGGAGTGTATGGTGACGAGGAACAGACCCTCACCTCTGGCTTGCCTTTATTGTCCGGTCAGAGGTCGGAGTCGCTATGCTATATGATCGAAGGGTGGATGTGTTGCATAAGTGATGAGTGGGCACCTTATGGTCGAATAACGTACAGAAGCACCTCTCCACCCTTAGCACCTTCTCCATCCGGGATTCCTGATACAATCGCGTGTCAGAAATAGATACGTTTCTCGAACCCTCAGAACCCTGGGGTGTCAGCTCTCCGAAGAAAAATAAACAGTATTCGAACGGGCTCATTCTCTTTGCATTTTCTGAGACCATTGACGATAGTGATGTATATTTTTTTTACATCATCTGAAAAGATTTCAAAGAAAGAAAAGTTCACCGACTTTTTTAAAAAAGCTGACACTTTGACGTGAAAATTTTCGATTTAAAATTAGGGTGCTTTTTCGATATTAACTCAAAATATGGTGACGAAAATAAATGTTTTAAATCAAGAAAATTGCACATACAAAGGAGGTATTTGAGACATACAAAGGTCACCGAATTTCGTGAAAAGTAACCTGTTTTTGTAAAAGTTAAATATAAAAGCCCAAAAACTTGGTTATTTGAATTTTTCACATACATTTTGAGATTATGTAAAAAATAATAAATAAAAAAGTTGTAGATCATTTTATTACTTAAACTTTGCTATTTAACTTTTTTTCCATAGCACTTGTAGTTTTGCCGAGAATCGAGATAACTATTTTTTACCCTTAAAACCCCCTCTTCCAGTCCCCGACCTCAGATCGCCCGCAAATTAATAATAATTATTATTATTATTTATTTAGCAGGCAGCAGTTGGGACAACTGATAAATGCCTGTATCCATTTGTTCCTTTATCAAGTTCCTTTGTAAATTTCCTTTTTTTTTATATTCTCTTCCTTTTTCAATGGGTTTCATTATACTATTTTTTTTTTCACTTGTTACCATTTTTAAAGTCCAGCCCAGGTCTATTAAATCAATTCCAAATTAAGAACTGTTTGGCACCATCTTCTTTAATATGCCCATAGATGGTATTATGGGTTTCATTGAAGTTGAGGGGAATCCCCTAATTAACTAACATTAGCAACATTTATTGTCTGTGATGTAATGTTGGTTAGGTATATTGTGTGGTGTATGTGTTCGATTCCCAGACTCCCAGTATGGGCAAATACTTGAGACGTGGATGTTTTCTATGTACTTATTTCTCGTATCGTAGAGTACAAACAAGCCTATTGAAACAAGATTCGGCGAGACATTGGTAATTTTGCTTAACACGCCTATAAAATCACGCCTTGATTCCCAGAGTGAGGTAGGCAGACAGAGCTACAGAACAACGAAGAACTATAAAATAAAAGTTAATAATAACTACATTTTGCACGATATTTCTGTAATATTGCACAAATCAGATAATTACTGAAGAAGATTCTTTAAGATACAGGTGACGGGTATTTCGACCTATTCCTTGAAAGGGGTTATACTAGAGCTAATTTACAATGATTTTGTCTCAATAAGCTGGTTTTCGAGTGATTGCTTATTTTTATTTTTAAAGTTTGCGTCTTTATCGTTATTATGTGTAGTAACGATCTTTGGAAATGCAATTTTAATAGGTGATGAATGAGTTAATGATTTTAACAAAAATGCTTCGCAAAAATTCCAAGAATCAAAATAGGTTATTGTATTGAAAAATTCGTTTTATTCGAGGGGATTAGTGTGATTACGTACTCCAAAAAATGTATGACGTAAAAATTACGGACCTGGCTTCCGTAATTCATTAATTTCACTTTATCACTTTCTCGGCGCGACTAATATGTATAGTCATACAAAATAACAGCTTTCTAGTACCTACTAAGTCTCTGAGCTAAGCTGCGGACGGACGGATAGACGGACGGCAAAACTATAAGGGTTCCTAGTTAGACTAAGGAACCCTAAAAAGTCGTTGATGTCTAAAGCTTACTATAGGGTCGAATACTATCTAACAGACAAAAATGCAAGTCATAATCATAAAAACATGTAAACATTGTATCTTATCTAGGTGACATGGTTTCTGGAGAACGTATCGAAACTTTATTTTATATCGTCTTGCACCGTCAATATAGTTTTGACACTTACGCCCAACTGCGCATGATATTTTTATTTTATGGTCATTGTTTTATAGTACCTATGTATATTGCTAACTAAGTATATAATTGTCATAAGTAATACATATTTTAAAAACTTATTGACCGTAGTTTCTTGCGGCGTTTCTTTTCAGCTATGGTCTCCAGGGGGGTGATTCTCTCAACACAGCGCTGCGTCGATCTCAAAGATGAAGTTTTATCCGGCAAGTTTAAGAAGTCCCGTCTCAATTAGGCAGCAGGCAGGTGAGTACAGTTCAGTGGCGTACAAAGCTGCCTAATCAAGAAGCCGAGCGCTAAAAAGTGTTTGTACGCTCCGACGGGACTTCTTAAACTTGCCGGATAAAACTTCACCTTTGAGATCGACGCAGCGCTGTGTTGAGAGAATCACCCCCTGTTGGGAAGCGCTGCCGGCTGGTAGATTTTTGACGTGTAAAAGCGCCTGTGCGGCCTAGTTACAGAATATATACCTATTGCTTTTTTTGTTCAAGGTTTAATTAAATACTTTAAATGGTTCCTTGCCAGTATTTTTTAACCTGAGGAAGCAAACAGACTTCGTACACCTCCACAGAGTTAATAAACAGGAAAAATGCCAATGATTCAAAAACTGGTTTTCGACGACGTGGAAATCCTATTAGTCATATATATGCCATGTTCTTATTCCCAAAATGAATAAGTCGGTACGGCCCGCCTTATAGCTGCACACTTTAGTGCTTTGTCACCTAATCTCCCAAGACTTCAAAACGAAAAGGTACTAAAGTGTGCAGCTACTTACGGCTGGCTGTACCACTATAACGGTGCTAATACAGCACAATCGCTAGAATGCTCGAGTAAATGCTCAAGTCAATCAGCAACTTTACGTTGTGAAATTTAATAGGGAGAAACTGATACTGAATTTGAAGTAATGTGGTAAATGTAATAAATAAGCTAGACCACATTAATTGCCCGTCAACAACAACTGTCTTACTTAAATTTGGTTTAATAAAATGAGCCTTCCGTACTGTTGACGGACAGATCTCTAGTACCTTTATGGTGAGGATCTACTGTTATAAATAATAAATAATCATAATTTATCATGATGTAAGTTTCACTGTAATGGAAGAATTTGAATATTTTTAATTGGCAACTACCACATTGAGCGGTATTTTCGGGATCATGTTACCAATTTCATTCTAAACATCGCCAACGCTAATTTCGCTTTTCGTTTATTTCACTCTTTTTTTTCAATCGACACTGGTGGCACTAGCGCTACAATATTCTGAATAAAAAAACTGTAAGTGGTTTGTTTGTAAGTTCATATTACCAATTTGATTCTGAATAACGTAATTTTTACAATACGAAATCTGCCCGTCGTGTGAAAATAAATATCTGTTAAAAACCGCTAAGAGTATGAACCAGGAGTATTCCGAAATTAAGATGTGCCTACAGTAACCGATAAAATAAAGGCAGCACTAAGGACTCTATTGTCTATAGTTAACATGGCGGGTAATGAAAGTGACAGGTTTGTAATTGTAAATAAAAGGGATAGCTATTTTTTGTTTTTTTAGCGGTCTTCTATAGTGTTTTATATTTACTTTTCTAATACCACGTTTTGTCTTATTAATGATTATAACACTATTATATTAAACTTGTATTTTTGGTTCATATGATGACAATTGAACATTTTTAACAGCGATCTAAAGCCATCGAGTGTCGCAATCATACGAGAAGTTTACGATAGTGAAAATGCACATATCAAATTTGAATTGGAACTGGAAAGAGCACTTGAGGCCGGCGTGAGCATTATCGTTATAGAGCCAGAATCCCTTGGAGAAGAAACGGCACGATGGATTTATGTGGGCAATCTATTGCATAAAGTCTCCTTGTACAGCGGTCTTTGTGGTATTGCCTCTGGTAAATAATCTAGTTTTTTATACATTTACACTGTAGATTGTGTCCTGCTCGCATCTTTCAGACATACACTCGTAGTAAAGTCAAATTGAACAATAGTGACTTGTGAACAACACCTCTCATGATGATGAGGTTCCTATTATGGTCCCTAAATACTAATATAAAATGTGTAAATAAATATTATAGGTTAATGTCACACAAATTCACCTAATCTCAAACCATTGATAAAGGTTGCAAATATGCAAACATCTTTATCATAGACCGACAACTGTACCATGAGTACTAGACAACAATTAGCCTAATAACATGATATAGAAATTATTTAATACATTATATTATATAACATTTAAGATATAGGATCAAATACTTGAGCTCATCTCACAAATATATGCCCTTGGGCCACTTCCTGATTTGTTGATATGCTTGCAGTAAAATGTACAGGAGGTGTAAACGCTGCACATTGATTGGTAGATAGCACTGGTTGCCTAGAAACCATTGCCGATTCAGTGTTTTACTGCAAGCATACCGACAAGTCAGGAAGCGGCCTTATGGGGAATCAAATCTAGGACTGCTGGCATTGTAGACGGTCACTACCAACTAAGCTAACTGCCTCATAAATCTATAGGGAATCTGTTAATAACATGCAATGGAATTTCAAAACAAAATTTATAGTGTGGAAATCTTGTGGCGATTTGAAGCATAGAGTGCAGTGCAGGCCGTTAACACATTCAACGCCAAAATGCGTTTTGATTTCCTTACAAAACAGACCTGTCTAGCGAGTCATTGGCCCTAAATATGTTAAATATATTTTCAAATATTTCATCATGTTCTTTATCAAATAACTAAATGAAACAAGTCATACATTATGTGAATTTGTTTACTTTCAAATTTTTATATGGTAAGCTTTTGTGGAGGTGGTATTTGGATAAGGTTCAAATAATAGATTTATACTTGTACACTTGACACTGGCAGAATTGTCATATTGCCTGGACAGAAGCCATTTCGAGCAGAAAACCCGACTAGAAGGTTGCTTGCTCTGAATCTATGATAATCCTGGCAGTTTTATACATTCAGTCATTTCTGAGAAAAAGAACTATCTGAGAACTACAGGCATTTTGGGTAAAATTTATGGATATATAGAGTAGCTGTTGCCCACAACAACATCAACATAGAAAATAAAACATAGCCTATGTTACTCAGTGATCATTATAGCATTCTAATGGTGAAGGAATTTTTGAAATCTGTCTTGTACATACCTTTAGTGTGCGTGTAAAAATAACTGTGTTTGTTTTCACAGAAAGGATTTCAAACTTTATTTAAACCGTCTAAGTTCTAAAATGCTCCTTGTAGAAAATAACACAACTTCCTTTGCACGCACAGTGAAGGTACAAAAATACAAATCATTCCTCTATAAAATATGAGTGTAGATAATATCATTTTACTTGGTGTTTCTGTATTTTAACTGGACAATTAAAAATTTCAGGTATGACATGGAGTTCTATAGCATGTGCACCATTTGGTGTAGCATCAGTTCTCTGTGCTGGCTGCTACACTCTTGCATGGCAATGGGACCCATGCTGCAAGTACCAAGAAGAGAAAAATCGACGTCATCTGTCTACTCTACCTGTTTTGAATGACTTAACATCCACATCACCTATAGTGCTTGTGCGCACAGACAATAGGCGAAAAATATATTTACATAGTACAGTTGCCGTTGCTGCTGCTGCAGTCTGCTTGTGGAGGCTGTACCATACCTTTAAATAGAATTCTTGAGTCGCATGAAGCAAAGCTCTATGCCAATTTATGCTTAAATAGGTTAAAAAATGTTCTCAATTATGAAGTAGGTAGATAATATTTGAAGCTTACTAGTGATTAGTGTATCATTTATATTTAATAGTAGGAAGCAGAGTGTATAAAAAGATTACAATGATAGTATAGATAGAAGAAAAGCCTGTAAAAAGATATTTTCTTTATATAGTATAAAATAATTAATTTGAATACACTTTTATGAAATCAGTTAAAACTTTCAGTGTGCATGAAAAAACATGTCACAAATATGAGTTGTAATATTTACTGTATGCTGTGATAATGCTAACTATGCATGTCAAGATTTGAATTATATGTAATACATTTGGATTACCTTCCAGGTAATGCTCTTTACTTTATTTTATTTATTTATTTATTATCCACACTTACAACTATTTTTACAGGGCTTATCCTAAGACAATAGTGTAACTACTTTTTGGTACCTATCAACTAATCTCTATTATTACACCTATAACATAATATAAATAATGCAGCCTTTGTGAATTCATTCAGAGAACAAGAAAACAAATCAATGGTCTCCGCAATTTGGTTGAGGGTTCGCACAGCTCGTTTTCTTATTCATGTATCATGCATACTGAAGGGTAACTTCTACTAAGAAAGATTATTGTTGGCAAGAAAATGACCAGTTTTCATGCAATAAAATATGTTAGTTATTTTTTCATTTAGTTTTAATGTGACCAAACCAGACTTAGAAGTTTTCATGTTTGACATAAAAAAAAACCGTTAAGATTTTTGTGTGATCACAGGTTATGTTATCTATCACTATCTTGCCGAGCGGTCGGTCACGGCGAGCGGGCTTCTCGTCAAACAAAACTGATTAAAATGTGATGATTAATTTCATTACAAAATTCTTATTTAGCGCCATTGATGGACATATTTGCACCGCAGTTCCGCGTCCAACGACTGATTTATCAAACACAATCGACATTGACAACACAAAAATAACCTACAGTGCGATAGCACATAAATCAACCCTCGGATCTGTACTACGGTTCCCGATCACTCGATCCCATACGTTTTTAAGAGGCCTTCGATATTATGTTTTCACTTTTATTTCTTGTTACCAATATTAAATATGTACAGATGATGAACAAGGAGTGTAAAAAAATTCATACAAAGAGAATAATACAATGCATGCAACCCAGCACCAGGGACCGGAACCGGTTTCCGTTAAATACGCTTTTGATCGGGTTATTCGATAGGGTTGATTTTAAAAACCCCATCAGTGCGGCAAGCGTATCGTTGGCTAGCCGTAATTAAAGGGTTATCCATTGATACGATGGATTTGGCTTTCCGCTGGCAGTCTTACCCGTATCAAAAACCCTTAATACGCTTGCCGCTTTTAAAGGGGTTTTGATAGATGTCAAGATATTTCAATCTCTGCGCCCAATTCCTACAACTTATTATTGCACAACCTAACAATAGAACGGTAAGCGGTCGGTAGGCGCACGTGGCGACATTTAGATGCAAGCGGGCCTAAGAGACAGCAATCAATAGGATTAACCCAACCCTATTGATACGCTGTTTCTTCCAGCTGCAAACACCCTATCGGACAACAAGCGCAATGGAAACGGTAACCTTATTCGAAAAGGTAGCCATATCGATACGGCAACACAATCGATAGGGCTATTATCCGTTGTACGAGTAACCCAGTGATAGGCTTTTGAATCGAAAGCGCTTAACGAATAAAGCGGTTTTCCGGCCCTTGCCCAGCACACACTTAAATCACCCCAATATATATATTTTAATTACTGAAAATATGACAATTAGGGATGCAAATTACAAATTAAATCCAATTTGTAATTATTGAAATTCAAAATTGCAATAATTAAATTTTTGTCTTGTGGCGACCTAGCGACATCTAGTGACAACTTGTAACAAACAACTCGCCAGCGCCACCAGCGGCAGACAGCGCAACTAAATCTGACAGTGCGCTACATCGCGCTAACGAAGTTTCTTCAGTCGGTTGACTTATATACCACTTCTAACTTCATCCAAATGGACTTCGGTCCCCAGGCACAACACCCGCCTGGAGAGAGATCTCTCTATTGTTCTCTCTATCTACTATAAATGATGAATTACTATATTTGTAGTAATTCATCATTTAAGAACTGTATATTTTAAATCTAAATAAATGCTTATCATAATTACTATAATTTAAGGTAATTCAAGGAAATTAAGTACCTTTATTAAGAAGTAGATTAATTTCATTACACTTTTTTTTATGTTAATGAGAAGGAACACTATCACTCAGGCCACCTGATGGTAAGTGGAATCCGAGACCCATAGACATTTGAATTCTCAAGACTATAATCCTGAGACCTCAAATGCGTACAATACATACAATAACAGTGGTACATTTTATTGTACCACTTTGTTGGCGTGACTAATATACATATTCATGCCAAATTACAGCTTTCTAGTATTTAAGAGTCTCTGCGCTAGGCTACGGACGGACATGGCGAAACTATAAGGGACGGACACTTGACGCTAACAAAAATTTGCGTTCTAAAGCTTTAAATTGCGTTCTAATAAACGGCCCCTTAATCGTAAAATATATCGTATCGTATCGTTTTTAGTGGTGGTAGGACCCTGTGCAGGGTCCGTCCGGATCGCTACCACCATCTTATCCATTAACCACCCGCCAAGCAACAGTGTTCGCATTGTTGTGTTCCGGTGTGGGGATAAGACAACCGGTGAAATTACTAGCATAGAGGCTTTCCATCTTAGTCCTCAGGGTTGGCAACGCATTTGAGGTCTTGGGATTATAGTCTTGAGAATTCAAATGTCTATGGATCTCAGATTCCACTTACCATCAGGTGGCCTGAGTGCTCGTGTGCCTTCTCCTAAACATAAAAAAAAAAAAAAAAAAAAAATGGATTTCAGAATCATGTTTTTTTTTAAAGATCTATCCAACGACACCCTACACTACGGGGTAGACGAGAAAAAAAAACATCCCCACGTTACGTGTAGGGGAGATACAATATCCTGCATCATGCAGGTTTCCTGCATCAAAATCTCGTTTTACCAAAAAAAAATAGTTACGAGGTATCACATCTAGACCGACGATATAAAAAAACAAGACTTTATTTTACCACTTTCTTGGCGTGACATATATATATATATATATATATATATATATATATATTCATGCTAAATTACAGCTTTCTAGTATTAAGTCTCTGAGCTAGGCTGCGGACGGACGGACGGACATGGCGAAACTATAAGGGTTCGTAGTTGGACTACGAAACCCTAAAAAGGATGCTAACAAGTGACTAAGAATGATATTTTAAATTCATCATGGGCGCCATCTTGAATTTTAAATTTTATATTTCGAAATTGCCATTCGTGGAAACCCTGAAAATTATATACCCATGGCGACATGTTCAATAAACATCATGGCTGCCATCTTGAATTCCATATTATAATATGATTATCATTTTAGAAATCCGAGTCCGAGAAAACAGGGATGTGGGACGAGATTTCATTCATGCCGCAAGAGACTAGAAGCTACCTATAAAGGGAAGCAAAGACGTTAGTCAAATTCTTGATTCGTCATATTCTTGTTTCGTCATTATCTTGTTTCGTCATTAGCTTGTTTCGTCATATTCTTGTTTCGTCATATGCTTGTTTTGTCAAATTATTGTTTCGTCATATTATTGTTTTGTCATATTCTTGTTTCGTCAATATCTTGTTTTGGCAAATTCTTGCTTCGTCTAATTCTTGTTTCGTCAAATTCTTATTTCGTCATATTCTTGTTTTGTCAAACGCTTGATTCGTCATATCCTTATTTCGTCAAATTCCTGTTTCGTCGAATCGATATTCATTTGTTTCGTCTGTCTATGGACAGTTAATAACAAAAATGAGAAAGGGACATTGTTATTTTTATTACTTTTACTTAATTATTTCTTAATTATGAAAATTAAAAAATAAAGAGGGGCCCAATACAAGAAATCTTTTTTTTTTCAGTGTATTTTTTATGGAATTGGTTATATCATTTACCGCGTAATAAATATTTCATTTTAGTCACGCAACATGAATTCTCACAATGAAATGTGTACCTTTTCGTGTAGTAAATAAAGTATAATTTTGAGTCACATAATCGCAGCGCCGCGTCGCGTCGCGTCTCGGTGTGAATTAACCTTTAGATGATGTAGATGATGCGACGTTTCGGGTTATTTTTTTCTGATTTCAGCTATCGTTGCTGGCAAACTAACCATATAGCGGTAACCGTTCTGCGTTTCTGTAAAGGAATTGTAGCAACATGACCCTTTTTCGAGACAAACGTAGCGACAATTTTCTTTGACATGCTGCGGGAGCGAACCACTTCGTTGGTTTGACCTCGTCTTCGAAGAACTGCTGACTGATATTTTCTTTCAGGTTTGTATGATTAAATCCAAGAATCGTCAACTGGATGATATTATAAACGGCATTTGACTTCCCTCCGTTGAAGCGTTGCAAAGTATCACGGCACCAATCAACACGAGCAGCCTTTTGTTCTTCGGACAAATGGTGGGGAACCCTGCGGCAAACTAGCTTTCATACACAGAGCTCATTATGAAATATCGACTGAATTGCAGTCATTCCAATACTGATAACAGCCCAAATGTGCTGGTATGTCACATGACGGTCATCTAATATAAGTTCGCCTGTAGCTGTTTGCGGTGTTTTCAGGCGAGACCGCTGCTGTTCTTGTTCAACCTGCAGAAGGAACAGTGCTAAGCGACACACGACCGCGTCGGAACTGGGCATACCAGCAGTATATTTTCATTTGACTCGGTGTTTCAACATCTTAAATCGAAACAAGTTTGTAGAGACATTTATCTTGAGATAAATCGCGATGAAAATTGTGATAAATTATGGCACGGAACTGAATCCGAAATATTCTATTCTCGGTCATTTCAGTGTGCCCCTCGTATGTATGATGTATTTTTTGGATGTCACTTTTTCTATTAACTGTACTTGGCACTGACAAACTAGGTATCGACTTTGACGAAAGAGGTATTTTACAAAACAAGAATATGACGAAACAATTTAATGACAAAACAAGAATATGACGAAACAAGAATTTGACAAAACAATAATATGACGAAAGAAGAATATGACGAAACAAGAATTTGGCAAAACAAGAATTTGACAAAACAAGAATATGTCAAAACAATAATATGACGAAACAAGAATATGACGAAACAATAATTTGACAAAACAAGCATATGACGAAACAAGAATATGACGAAACAAGCTAATGACGATACAAGATAATGACGAAACAAGAATATGACGAATCAAGAATTTGACTAACGTCTTTGCTATCCTATAAAGAATTGAATTGACTAGAAGTTGGGTGGGCTTAAACAAATTTGGATTTACAGTACTGACATAAGAACATAGGAAGTAATAAAAGCCACTTTATTTAATAAGGATTTAATATTACTTTAACCTTACTTATATTTTTCAGCAAATAATGTCTTGTCATATGGACAGTTTTTATTACGTACTAATATAGATCTAATCTCAAATCTAGCAATTTATCTTGAATCGTGTAGTTTTCGTTTAAACCAAGAATATTTTTTGTATGAACATACGTTTTTTTTACTATTCACCGTGTCACTGTTATCAAACACATAGCCCTCACTATATGAATAGCTTGGCCAATAAGAGTAGCAAATAATAGGGGCGCCATTGCCAAAGTCAACTAAAACATGTTCAATAGCAATTTAAGAACTTAGCTACCTCTTGTGAAGAAAAAACTGCTTGTAAAAATATTTCCGTTTTTAGAGTTTTCATGTATATTGTACATCAACTGATACAGTGAGAGTAGTGTGCCAGAATTGGTTGGAATGCTACTGAATGTGGGAATAGGTAACGAAAGTACTGCACGCAATCGACACAGAGAACGGCACCACTTTGAGAACCAACCAACAGTCATACAGTCCACCCGTGATGGTAGCACACGAAACTGTGTCTAAATATTGGTGTTCAAAATAACAGTTTGAAATCTTTTAAAAAAAAATATCTAAATACATCCCCAAATAATTTATATAAGCTCCAACCCGATACCAATTAAACATTTATCATCTATCGAGAGGAAAAACTCACTAACTACTCATAACTAACTGATACCTTAGTGACTTTGGCTGTGTAGACGTTACAGAAACTAAATCCATACTAATTTTATAAATGCGAAATTGTGTCTATCTATCAGTCTGTCTGTCTGTCTGTTACGTCTTGCCGCTTAAACCGCTTAACCGATTTAGACAAAATTCGCTATGGACATAGTTTGACGGGACACAAAATTCCCTATGGAGATACCATAGCGAATTTTGTGAAGGACATAGGATAGTTTTGATCCCGAAAAATTGCACAGTTCCCGAGGGTGCAGCGATAAACGAGTTCTACGCGGACGGAGTCGCGGGCAAAAGCTAGTATCTATATAATTAATAGTAGGAGTGACTGGGATAATATCATGAGTACCATGACCTATTATGGACTTCCAGAACTCTTTTCAATGTAGTTCGGGAATCCTCTCATCCAATATAATCGCAAAAAATTCACACCCCCCCCACCTGGTTCAAAAAATCAATGGCAATTCTAAATGTTGGTTTTAACTGCCCTTTTACGCATGAACCAGTAGTAGACTGATGGTGTATTATGTCTAAAAAAGATGGCCACTTTTGGCAGAAACTGACTGATCACCAAGTCATTGTCCTTATTGACTACCATATCCAAAATTTTGTCTGCAACATAGTCTGCTGTAAATCCCTCGGAAGTGGATTTATCCATGACTGAAAACAAAAAGGTCATGAATACCAAAACAAGTACTTATAAGAAAGACAATCTATTTTACATTATAATAATTGTTTACCTGCATGTTTTTCACCACTACCAGTCAATGCATTCAAGGAAACAGCAGTTTGAACATAACCTGGGCTCACAACTGACACATTAATATTGTGCTGATGCATTTCGGCACGCAGTGAATCACCAAAAGCCTGCATAGCAAACTTAGAAGCGGCATATGCTGAACGCTCAGGGATTGCGATCAGTCCTTGAACTGAGCTTACAAATACAATGTGCCCACTTTTCCGTTCAACCATTTGAGGTAAAATAGCTAAAAAAAACGTTCACGTATAAATTGCGTAATTTAGACCACAAATTAAATACTTTTAGCCTAGTTGGTACTGATCCTGCCTACGAAGCTAGCAGCCCTCGGTTCGATTACCGGTATGGGCAAATATTTGTGTGATAAGCATAAGTATTCATTCTTCTGAGTCTTGGATGTTTTCTATGTATTGAAGTAGGTATGTATTGCTTCCGGTAAATTTCGGGGAGCGAAAATGGCCGATTGAAAGACTTCTTCAATTGAGAGATCGGCTTTTACTTTTGATTTATTTACTCTACTGACTTCACAGGCGAAATGGAATTAGGGGCACTGGCATGTCGGACGATGGTCAGTGTAGGTTTCCGAGGCCGTTACTACAAACACAAAAACTATCCCAGAGAACAACAAATAAACTAATTTCCTATATAACGTTATAAAGGTTGATTTTTAGTAGGTATAAGCACTTAAACCGCCTGTGTCTCAGGAACCCTTTCACGGCCGAAACCTATATTCAAACCGCGGATAGATAATAAGGCTTACTTCGGGTTGAAATTTGACATTTGCCCATACAAAATGTGCCAAATTTTAATCCGAAGTAAGGCTATCTGTCCGCGGTTTAAATATTGGGTTTGGCCGTAAGTCAACTTAGTCATGATAGTTTCCTCTTAATTCCATTATGACCATTATAATTATATGTTTTCTTTCATGGACACGTAACTCAATCAAAATTACACTTTTTGTGTTCAATATTTCCTCAACAGTCGCCCAAATCTAAAAATTGATAATAACATGTACATGATGTTTTTTAAGTTATTCAATTATAATAGGTCGGCGGGGGTGTGCTGTTTTCAGTTTTTGCATAACATGGACATACCTTATCATCCAATGGTAAATGCCCCATGTGTAATTATTATAAAGTAATGAAATGATTTTATTTAGTCTGCCTTTCTGCTACGAGCTTTACGTCACCATCGAAACAAATTAATTTTATTAGAGTATATGGAATGTGATTAATCTATTTGGCACAGCTTTTCGCTTAGTAGTTTCAACTAGTATTAAAGCAAACTTCCTTAACATATATATCCATATGATACTATGAAGCTTAATCGAGATAGGCAATAAATCTGTTTAAGGATTGTCATGATATTTCACCCAGAGAGAATATGTCTCTCTGGGTTCACCCATGACAACGTCATTATTCTATTGTGTCAATTAGAAGTGTAAAAGCGGTTTTTTTTTTAATATTTATTAATTTGAAAAAGATTATGACAATTTTGAGTATGCCGAAAATTAAAGAAAAAACGGAAGAAACAGTGGATTGAACCCGATATGACATTTGACGGTAATAAATCCATATTTTGTACTAAATGTAAAACCAGTACGACAAGAAAAAAGTAGTGTGCAAAGACACATCGAGGGATAAATGCATTTTCATTTAAGTTTAATAATTTCAGTTATGTCTTCTTTTAATATTTCTTAATGTATACACCTTATCCATATTAATATCTACAAGACACAACTACCTGACATTAATGACGTAAAAACAGCACACCCCGCCGACCTCTGTCAATTATACCTTACTCGATGTCATAAAGTAAAAAAATATGTTTACCTTTGCTTTTACTTGTGTGGGCGACAAACGAAAAATATGGTTTTTTTTTTATATTTTACAACTTTGTCGCCTTTTGGAATGTTCTGTCCGTTTCCCAAAACATCCGTTCCCATCATGACATTTTCCTAAATTACCCGTTTCTTAAAATAAGCGTTTCCTAAATTACCCGTTTCTCAAAATATGCGTTTCCTAAATTACCCGTTTCTCAAAATATGTGTTTCCTACATTACCAGTTTCTCAAAATATGAGTTTCCTAAATGATCCGTTTCTCAAAATACCTATGCGTTTCCCAGAATATGTCTTTTCCAAAAGATCCGTTTTTCAGATCAGTCTTCCAAAAACACACACTCTCCTCCTTGCCACACGGGGTAGACTAACAAATATAGGTACTATGTTTTGCTAATCTGTCTAATAAACCTATCGATCTGAAATGTCACTGTCGATGTAAAAAAATGGCCAAGATCTCTAGTGCAAAAAAAGTAGTGGTATCTGATAGTGCAGACCCATCGTACTTAGGTAACCTTACCACTGACCAAAATTAGTATCATACATATGAGGTAGGTTTAGGTTATGGTAGTTCTTCAGCAAGCCCGGAGGGCCAAACTACCCAGAAATACTCGCCCACCCGTCGACTCCGTTAAATTCGATTTTAATAGTAATAATTGGTCAAAGTACCACCAGTGGTACGGCCGAGGGGTACGGTGGGTCTGGAAGGGTATCTGAAATGGTGCCAAGCTTGTCACTAAATTCTATATTTATTTATAATTATTTATTTTATTTAGGTACTACAAGTGTGGTGTGCATATGTATTATTGACAGTCACACCAAGTTATTGCAATTATAATTACTCATTTAGGGGCATTTCTTAGAAAGTTGTACCTAGTTAAGGACTAAAATTTAGAAACGTTAACTTTTCCGCTGAGTTACGAAAATTAGTCGTACATTTATATACTACTCTCAACGCCAATAAGCAATATCTCAAATTCAATAAATGAACTAGACTCGTCAGTAATATGCTTGCACTTGCTACAGGAGTTTTGTCTGAAATACCACCATTTGTCTTATAATTATAACAGTAGGTATAGCTAATTTTCGTAACTCAGCGGAAAAGTTAACGTTTCTTAATTTTAGTCCTTAACTAGGTACAAACTTTCTAAGATACGCCCTTAGATGATTTGTCTGAAAAGGTTTCTTATTGGGCACTGAATCGTTGACATTCAAACCAATTAATTGAGACTAATGCATTTTAAGCCCTAACTTGGCAGTTTTCCCTAAAATGTGTTACAATATATCTCAAAGTGAATTTGGATGTTCTGGGAAACGTTTTTCTTAGCATAAGGGTGTTTTAAGAAACGTTTTTCTTGGCATAAGGGTGTTTTAAGAAACGTTTTTCTTGGCATAAGGGTGTTTTGAGAAACGTTTTTCTTGGCATAAGGGTGTTTTGAGAAACGTTTTTCTTGGCATAAGGGTGTTTTGAGAAACGTTTTTCTTGGCATAAGGGTGTTTTGAGAAACGTTTTTCTTGGCATAAGGGTGTTTTGAGAAACGTTTTTCTTGGCATAAGGGTGTTTTGAGAAACGTTTTTCTTGGCATAAGGGTGTTTTGAGAAACGTTTTTCTTGGCATAGGGGTGTTTTGAGAAACGTTTTTCTTGGCATAAGGGTGTTTTGAGAAACGTTTTTCTTGGCATAAGGGTGTTTTGAGAAACGTTTTTCTTGGCATAAGGGTGTTTTGAGAAACATTTTTCTTAGCATAAGGGTGTTTTGAGAAACGTTTTTCTTGGCATAAGGGTGTTTTAAGAAACGTTTTTCTTGGCATAAGGGTGTTTTGAGAAACGTTTTTCTTGGCATAAGGGTGTTTTGAGAAACGTTTTTCTTGGCATAAGGGTGTTTTAAGAAACGTTTTTCTTGGCATAAGGGTGTTATGAGAAACGTTTTTCTTGGCATAAGGGTGTTTTGAGAAACGTTTTTCTTGGCATAAGGGTGTTTTAAGAAACGTTTTTCTTGGCATAAGGGTGTTTTGAGAAACGTTTTTCTTGGCATAAGGGTGTTTTGAGAAACGTTTTTCTTGGCATAAGGGTGTTTTGAGAAACGTTTTTCTTGGCATAAGGGTGTTTTGAGAAACGTTTTTCTTGGCATAAGGGTGTTTTGAGAAACGTTTTTCTTGGCATAAGGGTGTTTTGAGAAACGTTTTTCTTGGCATAAGGGTGTTTTGCGAAACAATTATTTTGGCATACGGATGTTTTGGGAAACGTTTTTCTTGGCATAAGGATAAAATGAGAAACGGCTCTTATGGAACGGATGTTTTGGGAAACGGACAGATCGTTCCGAAAGGCTTTGTCAGCGTAACTTAAATGTATAACAATGCCAAATTACAGGTTCATAGTACCAAGTCTCTGAGATTACCCACGGACAGACGGACATGGCGAAATTTTACCTAAGGGATCCTTGTTAACTACAGAACCCTAAAAAAGAAGAAGCATTGTGTTTCTCTATATAAATATGTTTATCGTGGTCTCGTACCCATAGTACAAGTATAGAGCTTAGTGTGGGACGAGGTCAAGTTGTGAGAGTTTTTCCTCTGATATTTTATTATATTTTTTTTTGTGATATATTTTTTTTAATTTTATTTGTAAATAAAAACAGGAGTAAAATACCTTTAGTTAAACAAACAGGACCAAAGTAGTTAATGTACATTATCTGTTTGTCAACTTCAAACTTGGTGTATAATATTGAATCTCTGTGGGAGACCCCACCATTGTTTATGAGGATGTCCACATGGCCACAAGTGCTGTTCACTTCCTTGACAAAGCCCTCCAGACTCTCGAGATTAGCAAGATCCAAACGCAGCACTACAGGGTCAAGAGTAGCTATTGTCTGTAAATCAGAAATAACATACAAGGTCAACCAACAAACTCAATATTAATTTTAAAATAACAAGGGTATTAAGTATGACATAGCTAAATGACAATTGACCTTCGAGTAAATTAACGAAATAAGTACCTTCTCCATTAAGTTGATAACACTCGCATCCGGCGTATGCTCGGCGGTTCAGTCTTAACTATTAACCCTTCATTTACCTAGTGATGCATCTGGGACGAATCTTAAGCAGTTTTTGGTAAAACATAATAGTTTTGTGTTTAAAAACATGAATGGAACTTTGTATATGTTTTACCAAGCACTAAAGGGCTTAGGTTTGTAGTCAAAACAAAACATCCAAGTGTCTAGGTAACTAAATAAATAAAATAAACCACCTTCAATTATTTTTTACCACTATTTACACATGATCTCCCTGCAACAAACATACTCCACTATTTTGAACTTTAATATTGTTGTTACCATAAAAATAATTCGTCTTACCAATTTCTTGGAAAGCAGGTCTGATTTCACCCTGTTTAGTTCAGGTTCTCTTCGCGCAGCGAGAATAACTTTACTTCCTTGATCATAGAAAGCATGAGCCAAAGCCTCTCCTATGCCTGAGCTAGCCCCTGTTATGAGGACCACCTAAAATTTTCAAACATCCAAATGCAAACTGTAATGAATAATGATACATAGAGTAAATGTTAAGGGATTTTTATATCAATGCACTGATTGTTTGATAATTAACACATTGATTATAATTAAAATAACCAGAAAACATTAAGTGATGCATTTAACCATCTTCAAGAAACAAAAACAGACTGAGGTAATAAATGCAGTCTATCACACTAATATTGTGTAAATAATAAATTAATAAACATAATTATACTCATATAACTTTTGTACTTTTTGACTGATGATAGTGTTTGTTATAGGTCTACCAGAAGCTCACGACAAATTGACAATGAAACATTAACTGAAACAAATTTTTAGTAAGATCAATAAAAATAGATGCACTGTCAACTCTTCTAATAACCATTCAGAATTAGCCGAATGCACCTTAGTTTTTAATTAATTAACCTACATAATATAACCTGATGCTGTTTTAATTTAAGTTAAGTACTTGCAAATAACAGTTTTTTTTTTAAATCCTATTACCCTGCAGTTGCATGATATCAATGGCTGAACGGAAAAATGCTTTGTGCAACAAAATGTATGACATTGAGTTATGTCAAATCAAATCAAATTCATTTAGAAGTTTCGCTATACAGATTTTAGATTAGTACATAGATTATGGTAATGAAAAGGGCGTAAGCAAATCTTAGCTGAATTTGAGCTCACCCATGGTCAGCCATGGAGAGATCACATCGACTACTATTAAGATTAACTAGATCTACTATGTAGACAATTGTAATCAGCAGATTTTTCTAATTCATTGTAATAGCTTTGAATTTCCCTTTTTGACATGTGATTCTGGTAGACCTACACTGATACGGCTAAGCAGATCTAGATGGAATTTGGAATAAATATAGCTTTTATCCTAAACAAAACTACTGGTCCCTAGGGATGGTTAATACGGACGAAGTCACAACAAGAAGAGTGATAGGGAAGTTTCGAATTTAGTGGTTTGAGGTTACCATCCAGGGCTGGGATTCTACATGGTAATAAAAATATAGTTTTTAACGTGTTTCCGTGTTGTCAACGTTTTGATAAGTCTTATGTCATTTACAATAACAGCACCTGACATAAATGATTCTAGAACAAGTCAAATACAATAAAGCGAAAGTTTGTGTGTCAGGTTAGTACATTTATTACTCCTACAACCTGAAATAGCTGGACGGAATGGGATAAAATTTGGAATGGATATATAACTTATAGCCCTAATTAACACACAGGCTACCTTAAAGCCCGAAAAATCACTGTTCTCATAGGGTGATCAATGTAGATGAAGTTGCAGGCAGAAACTGTTACTACATTTATTCCACCGAGACAGACTAAACGTCGATTCCAAATTATTTGAAAGAAATGGACGATCAATATGTTATTAATTTCAGTACCGGAGTCCAAAAATCATAAATATGATCCTGCATTTATTTACCTTTCCTTGTAATGTAGCCCTTCGTTTTTTAAGCGACATTCGGTTATATAGCTTACACATTGTAATGCACAATGCCAATGGCAACCCGAAATATTTAAAATACCAAATTATTCCACCGTTACTGTGAAACTTCATATCTTCCTTATCTAGTAGTCTTTAAACCTATAAATATATTATATGTTATATTATTTTTTGTATACAATTGTATTCTTCGCTTTGAACCGGGGCGGGGGCGGACTTTTGACCTTTTATTTTATGATGACATTTGTGAATTTGTCTTGTCTATTCAGTCCATTCCATAGTATCCATAGCGTAACTTTTTAACTTTTGTGTATGGTTCAGTCATGTTAAGGCTAGGGAAGGATATTGGGAGTAATAGCACTCGACTACATAACTCAGGTACAAGAAGTTAACTAGTGCTTAGAAGCGTTACAAAGGTACATATTTCTCATTTTTTACATTTATCTACACACAGATTCGAGCGTCCTCGGTTTAAAGTAGCAAAGTTGCATGCATGATCCGTTCGTGCTTATGGCGTTCCTATTTCTAGTACACCACTATTAAATTTTGCCTCCAAGGGTTCTACCTAAACGCTCCACCGATCCAGTATTCAAATTTAGAGTGAGATATCATTTTGGTCGTACATAGATTCTCTGTTCCCGGCGTTCCAACCAAAGTCATTGATAAAGCATAAAATAACGCCGCATGTCTGGCGCAAGTAAGACGAAAAATTAGGACGCTTACAACATTTTCTGAATTTATTTATTAGTTAGGATGGCAACATTGTTCCGCGATTTCGTGATTATCTAAATGTTGAAATAATGTTTGATTTTTCCGGATCTAAGTATATTTTTATTAATTAACATAATGTATCAGTGAGTATAAGTCGATTTAATATAACATAAAACAATTTACTTACGCCTATACCACTTTTTCTACGGAACACAGGGAGTGTCGTTCAGATGCGCTGACCTTCGTTTTGATGCACAACGCACAACAAAGCATCAAATTGACGGCTGCCCCATTTTCACAACAATCTTTGGATTTGTTGTTGTATCCGTGGAATGTATGCTTTATGATAAATTGCGAACAGATTAAATTTAATTCATTGTGCAAAGTGTTACGTATGTGGAAAGTAAAATGATAATGGCATCAGCGACTACGCAAACATCGTCTGGTGTGTGTAACAGTACGACAGCAAAGACTTTCTTTTTACCTTCTAGGCTAGTGTTAGTGCAACTGAGAACATAATTTACTCTAAATATTATATTCAAGATGAATGAGAGGGAAATCCCAAGTGTCCCTATTACAACATTGGCAGGAGTAGCCAGTTTGACGGATTGTAAGTACAGTAATGTAACCGTAATTTTAAGATTTGTGTGTGGGATCGTAGTTTTCTCAACTTAACCTTAATTTTTTTAAATACAGTAATTTATAATATCATGTCATTGATTGTATTTACTATATTTGCTGGTTTTTGTGTTTTAAATAACCTCTTTCTAAAACTATAATTTTACCAGTGAATATGCACAATACTATCTGTTTTCTGTTTTAGAATTTTTATCTTTCACCTTGATATTTCTAAGTAGAAACAAATACATATCAACTACCAAAACATACTTTATGTACTACATAATTTTGCTTATTTGTTAACAAATTACCTACTTATTACAATAAAAACCTTAACTGATCTATAATCTGTTGATAAATACCAGTTGAAATGTGAGATTTTTCTAGGAAACCAGCTTTTTACATCATTAACACTCACTGCCAGCAATATATTGGCAAAGTTATCTCTGACATCCTTTTGGGAGGTCATGGCGGACCCCAAAGCATACTGGTAGGATTTTTATTTTCCTGCTGGCAGTTTCTATAGCAGAGAGAGTGCTAAGGGTGCAATTTGCTTTGATTGTATTAATTTAGGATGTATTGTGTTTGTATTTTATGTGTATGGGCAAATGAGCTTTTCTCCAATATACACAACTAGTTACTAACACAAATACAAGTTAACTTATATGTTTCTTTGTATGTTTAAAATGAATTTTAGTTTCTGTATAGTTTCTGATATATTTATGATAAATATATGGATGTTAGTGATGAGCAATGAAGATGGATGTTAAGTGAAAACCAATTGTAAGTTGTATTGTGTTCCACAGTATTACCAGTGCTCCCGCTACCAACACCACTACCTTCAACCCTCAACAATAAGTCTCAGTTGTTCCACCCTCGTGTCGCTGAGGAAGCTGCTATATTGCTTGCTACTCGTGATGATAATTTGGTTACTTTGCTTTTGCAATCACTTATGCAAACATCTGTGGAACATATGTGAGTATTTCAATGTATATTTTGACATTCTGATAATTAATATGAGAATGAAAGGCTTTTAGTGTTATGAAAAAATTCTCCAAGAATCCTAACAAAAATACATGGTTGTATCTCTTAAAAACATATCATTTCATGAAATATACAAATAATTACTTTTACTACTATTCCTATATTACATTCCTATGAATGTGTTTTTACCAAAAATAAAAAATAAAAAATTACCCTATGGTAATTGCGCCAGTTTTCCATTCAGCTCCAATTTTTGTCCAGTAGACAGCTCTTTAGAGCAAAAGCTAAAAATTGTTAGATAAAAACAGCTAATTGCGTATGATTGGTCTCATTGGGTCCCTTAATACCTAACCGTTCATTACAAAATGAAAGTGCCGTGGTGGCCTTTGAAAATTAGTGATATCAAGTGATTTCGCACCTAGGCCCTATGGTAAACTTATAAAATTGAAAAGGAAGGTGTAATTTTGTATCAGTCAAAAATTGGTACACCTAAGCATTTCACTAATTTAAAACCCAATTTTGTCAAAAATAAACAGTACATTTATCATTATTTTTTGGGACAATTATAACTTAATTTTAATCTTAACAAAAATAAACCATTAAAGGATTTGAGTTAATTTTTTTTTACATATTATATATTTTATTACTTGAACCTTCAAACTCCGCTAACTTGACTCAAACCGGCGAAATCACCCTATACAAGGTATAAATAAACTTTGGATATAGAGTAAACCATACAGTTATTGCCGGCGACCAGTGATTACCCACTAAATTTTTTAGAGACTGCAATAACTGATAAATATTTGCTTATATAGAAAAATAGCTTTGCTACTGCTTGTTACACTTATGTAACTAATATTTGTTTAGTAATTGCAGTCTCTAAAAAAATTAAATGGGCAACCACTGGTCGCAATAATTGTATGGTTTACCCTAGTGACAAAAACTTAGTTATATAGTGTAATGGTACAACATTAATATGGTCTAATTTTATTTCTCATAACATAAATCAGATTTAATAATTATTATAATACATAACAGCATAAGAAATAATGATGATAATGATAGTTTATTACGATTTAATCTAGATCTAACATACATGGTGAAGCTCAAAATTAATCATGGCTCACAAAAGAGCCCATTTTAAGTTACCCCCACCATACGAGGGTCAAACTGAAACGTCCTAGAAAATCTAGAACTGAGTCAAAATCAAAATGTTCATTCAGTAAATAGGCCACCATAGGGCTCTTTTTCACGTCGGCAATATGAAGTAAATTTACTAGTGCATCGGATAAGACCATTATTGTGGAGAAGAAACGCCAAGAAACTCCAGCAGAAGGTAATTTTTTCAAACATAAAGTACAGTAATACTTAAAAGTAAGTTACATTACAAGTACTTAATAAAGTAATAAATAATAATTATTAAATCTAGAACAAATAAAATCATTACAAATGTAAGGCTAATAACATTTAACGAAAAATAATGAGTCTAGGAGAACAACACGACGAAGTTTCTACGTCAAAAGCCATAACTAGAATAATAAACTGAAGAATCAGTCTTTGCGAACATGAACAGACCGTACCCCACAAACAGCACCCGTTCACGAGTTTGACGCGTATCTCAGTCATCACCTCTCTCAACCATGTGTTCGGGAAAGTGGCGACCCGATCAACTACGCCGCCGTAAGCAAAGACCTTTAAGCGAGCATGACATGCTCATGCTGCCGGACAACATAGAAGTAATTTTGCGTGAAACAGCTGTCCAGCGAGAAACATCACAGTGTGTTCTTATTTAAAAAGCGTCTCGTACGCACAAAAACTAATAAAGATAAAAGACAAATACAAGATAGTAAACATAAAAAGTAGTGTTTGAATACACAGCTTGCTTAAGGGCATGTTTAAAATACAAATATTATAAATATCCTGGACTTACGAAATTACCTTACTTTAATAATAGCCTCGACACTACTTAAATACATTTTTGTCACCAATGAAGTCACCTAACCTTTTTTTTTTTTTTTTTTTTTTTGACGAAGTGGAAATGCATTTACGCATCCCCCCGATGGCCTAAGGATGACCGTGCAATAGGGGTTTAACGGACTCTCACCTAAGCGAACTACCGTTTAAAACCACTCCGGCGTAACCCTCCTGGCTGGTTAACGGAGACGCCGCGGTACCGCCAAAGCATTGCCCGCTGGGCGCCTCCCAGCCCGCTCCGAAGAGCACACCGCCAAAGGAGGAGACGACTGCGTACGCACACAGCGATCTCCCCAAGCTGGGGGAGCCGTGCAATGTGGGCCCTTCACCCACGTGGCTCCCCATGAAGTTCAGGCGATCAGCAAAAGCTGGGTTCGCCTTCCCTTCACAGCCTGCATGGAGTGTAGGGTGTTTTCCGGCAGGCTATTCCCCCCAGTCGCAGTGACCGGGGTAAGTCCACGTTCCTTCAAACACCCACACTACACCTGTCTCAGGTCTAAATGTCCTCTGAAAACAGAGGTCACTAGACCCGAGACTCACGTCTGGGCGAACCAGGGTCGCTTTCCGGGAACGGGATACGGGGACACCTACCCGAGCTCCGTCCCTTCAAACTCCCCCTCGTCGCCCCCACATGTGCGCTCTTTTGGGGAGTATTTGGTTCCCCGGGCCCGCGCTGGCCCTGGAAAGTGGATATCCCGCCACTGGTTCGGTGGAAAAGGGAGGAAGGATGGGAGCTGGGAAGGAATGGGAAATCGGGAAGGTGGGAATGGGATAGGGACGTGCCGCTCTTAGTCTGGCCCCTCACCCCGAGCCTTTCCGGTATGGGTAGCCCTGTCCGGTATAGCCACGGGGATCATAGAGACACGCAAGCCCCCCCACCACGGCAAGGTGGCAGCACAATCGGGGGGGGAAGTCCCCTAACCTAACCTAACCTAACCCAACAAGCAGTGCTTGATGTGAGACTTAAATTCATTGAACGGCATATTGACGATATCAGACATTTGTTAGTCCTTTACCTCAAAAGCATGAATTCCTTGTAGCGATTCACCGAATCGCATTTCACCTCGGATGAACAAAACTTTAATAGAATATTTACTTAAAGCAATTTCTCGCGTGGCTTTTTACATCAGTAAAATTATTTTGTAGCATTTCATTTTTCGTGTAGTATTTTACCCTCGACGCATTTCGTCGCGATCGATGTTTGTTTGGGACTCTATTAAATTTGACGCATTAATGGATGTTCGCACTAAATTTCTGTATCATTTTCTTTAAAACGTGTTTTGTGCTTGTAGTTTCATGTCTTAAATGCTATCAAATTCATTGAAATATTATCATCATCGTGTAGTTACCGCGACGCGAGCGTCTCCTGCAGCGGGACCGTCGCGCCGCGCCGTAATAAGCGCGCGAAGACTTTGACTAAATAATACAATTAGATTTTATTATAGAGGTAATTATAGTAGATTGGCGAACTATGATATTAAGCGATCGCAGCGAAATACTATTACAAAATATGCGATTGAGGTATACTGTGATTTATAATATTTGCTAATAATAAAATTGACGATCGAGACCAAATGAAACAGTAAAATAAGCGATCGAGGTGAAATGCGAGTAAAGCTATTAACGAACAAAAAAAAAAAAAAAAAAATACGACTTTGACACAAAGCGAAAATGAAATACACGATCGAGGTGAAATGCGAATCGGTGAACCGCTACAAGAAAATTATGCTTTTGAGGTAAAGGACTAACAAACGATATCAGATGGTATCTTGTTGTAATAACAAAATGGTCTGGATGTCTGCCGCTCTTCCCCACAGCAAAATTCCGTAACTCATAACGCTGTGGTAATAACTATAGTATACAAGTCTCGCCGTCTCAACGTCAGTAAGTTGTCGGATTCGCTTTACCGCATAAGCCGCCGAACTTAGTTTACCTACAAGTGTAGATATATATATTTCTCTATATAAGTAAGTTTATCGTTGTCTAGTACCCATAGCACAAGCCTAGAGCTTAGTTTGGGACTAGGTCAATTTGTGTGACATTGTCCCGTGATATTATTATTATTATTATTGTCAATATTTATTTAAAATCTGTAAGTTAAGTTTTTTACAATAAATGTTAAGATATAAAAGTAAAATAACAATACTCATATAAAAAACAAACACTATAAAAAACCTAACCTACGGGTGCCGCCGGCAGCGGGGCAGGGCTCAAGCTACCGGTGGTTAGGGCTGCAGAGAGAGGAACCTCCTCACAATACGTGCCGTGTCGAGGAGTACTGCTTTCTGTATCTGGCCCTTGATCCAGCCACCTAGCGAGAGTCTCTTAAGGTGTTGATCGAGACTCTTCGCTATAAGACCGTTCGCTGAAACAACCATCGGGACAATGATCGTTGAGTCAACATCCCACATAGCGGTCACCTCATGAGCCAAGTCAAAAGCATTATTTTCATTTCTTGAATTTGTTCTATTATTAGAGCAAAATCACGTTAACTTTTTATTCTAGAGCGGCTGACTACTCTCTAAATAAGCCTCAGGTCATGAACTATTAATAATATAGATATTTTTCTAAGAGCCTTACCACTCTTAGTTCTTCTTCATAGTTCTTAACTATGTACTTTGCTTCGTATCTACTCCCTCATCTAATTACACGTTAACTTTTTATTCTAGAGCGGCTGACTACTCTCTAAATAAGCCTCAGGTCATGCATTCTTTTCCAACCCAGAAGTGGTTAATTACTCATATTGTACGTACGTCAACATGTACGTCAGGTTTCTCTGAGTGAGAAAACTTTTTTTTTATTATATAATACTTGTATATAGGTACTTTATCATCTTAGACTACATCAGCGGTTGGTGACTGATCCTTAAAAAAGCCTACACTATTACGGGACCTTCTATGGAGTATATCTCTGCCGAATTAATAAGAGAATACTCTACTTGAATGATGTTATGAGCTGCGATATATGCGACCATAACTATGAATGAAGGATGAATGAAAGGAATAGAATGAAAGTAATAGATTGCTTCCCACTGTACATACCCACTATATATTTCATTCTCACCTCACTCACCGCATCTTTCATCTCAACCACCACCATTTAATTTAAGATCATTTTTTTTTTTTTAAGTTAAGAATGTAAAAGAAAAATCGTTCACTCCAAGCTCAGGATTTTTCTTTCCAAGCCAGCCCGGGTATTGTAACGAGGTTGTTACAAACCTCCTTTTTTTACGTTCCTGGCCACTTTTTCTTTACCATCTAAATCTTTCCAAATTCAAAATTATTGTTTTTTTTTGTAATTTTCGATCCATTAGTCAGTTGGCAAATAATTTCGATAGGCACCAGACACGAGATCTCGTGACGGTGCCCTCCTGCTTATTTTTCTGTATTTTTTTAAAAAAATTGATCATATTAAACATCTTCATTTCTTAATATCTAATTTATTATCTTCAATATCGAGACGGGACAGGATACTTCTACTATACCGCTAGATGTTAACACGATATCAGGCTTATTGGCAACAATAGTCCTGTCCGTGATGACAGATCGATCCCAATAGAGCGTAGCACGACCATTTTCAAAAACTGGTGCCGGTGAGTACCTACTTATAGTACGGCACTTCGGACTCAACAAGACCATATTGAAGAGCAAGTTGGTGATGGATGATCCTGGCCACGAGGTTATGTCTGTGCAAATACTCACCGTTGGCCAAATGGGAACAACCAGAAATAATGTGTCTGAGAGACTCGCCGGGGCGACGACACGCTCGACAAATGTCGATCGTGCCATCCCTCAGAATATACCTCCTATAGTTGTTCGTCATTATGACCTCGTCAGCAATTGCACAGACAAAACCTTCGGTTTCCCCAAAGAGGTCGCCAAACCGTAGCCAGTTCACGGATGCTAAAAGGTCTACGTCAGGCCCTGTCAGGGCCCGGTAGAAGCGTCCGTGCAGCTCCTTGCTCTTCCATACGTTCTTGCGGTCCTCTGTGCTTAACACCGCTGGTCTGCGCCAGTTCTCGTTTGCCAAGGAGAGAAGCGTAAGGCTCCTGTCTACTGCAACCACATCACGATGCATTCCACACTCATTGGCAAGGAAATATTCCCTGAGATTGCACATCTCGCGGTTGTGGAGATTCTTAGCATTTAAAAT
Organism: Acleris holmiana; assembly: GCA_949316455.1. NCBI lineage: Eukaryota > Metazoa > Arthropoda > Insecta > Lepidoptera > Tortricidae > Acleris > Acleris holmiana. Next base: position 11,610,724 of record OX438766.1, read on the forward strand.
GCCACGACCTCCACACTTCCGCGGGATGTACAATCTCATAACAGACGAGCGTGGGTGCAACATGCGATGTGATTTAAACAGTAGACGGACCTTTCTATCCAGGGCGTCCAGCTCAGTCTGAGTCCACCTTAGTATGCCAAAGGAGTATGTGAGCAGCGGCATCACCCAGCCGTTGAAAGCGCGCACCTTATTACCACCCGACAAAAGACTGTTAAGAACTTTTGTCAAGCGGCAAAAGAAACGCTCCTTCATCGATTGCTTGATATCGCTGACCATAATACCCAAAGACTGTGACATACCAAGATATTTATAGGTTTCAACTTCGGAGAGAGATCTAAGAGTCATTGTCTCAGAAAGCTGCAAATTCGATGAATTTACAACTTTCCCTCGTTGAACATGCATGACCGCACACTTATCTACACCGAATTCCATCTTGATGGCACTACTGAACTCTTGTGTGATTTTCAATAGTGCCATAATATCTTGGCGCTTCGATGCAAATAGCTTGAGGTCGTCCATGTACAATAAGTGAGAAATGACTTCAGCCTCTTTACGAAGTCGATAGCCTAGCCCGGAATCCTTCAGCAAATTATTATTATTATTATTATGCGCACTCCACTGCACTTTCGAGTAAATTAGCAAGTTGTTAAATTTATTCCTATATCTTTTCAAAATAGTGTACATTCACGTCAATACATCGCTGCATCCGATTGAACCACTGAGAAAAGCACTTTGCCTACTTGTCCTTAGGGGTCTCTTGAAACGACGGCCTTTTGAAATGCAGCCACTGCTCCCTGGCGTCCATAAAACCTTTTCCTCGAAGTTTTTCTTTTATATTTGGGAATAAATAAATATCGCAAGGTGCGAGGTCGGGACTATACGGCGGGTGACCCATTAATTCCACGTCTAACGTCGCGAAATAGTCGATCTTTCGCCTGGCGGTATGCGACGAGGCGTTGTCGTGGTGAAGGAGGATCCTATTGCAAGATCGTTTCTCACGAACTTTTTTCAAGACAAGTGGCAAAGAATTGTTCGTGTACCACCTTCAGTAACCGTTTTTCGATCCTCTAAAACAATGGTCGCGTTATGACCTGCACTTCCAAAGAACGAGGCCACCATCTTTTTTCCCACGCTTCGACCTCTCTTCACTTTAGTTGGCAACTCCTCTGATGAAAACACCCACTGAGCAGATTGTATTTAGGTTTCGGCATCTTAAGAATAAATCCAGCTTTCTTCACCCGTAAGCATGTTGGACAGCATTTCAGTGACCTCCGTTAAATCTTTCAACCATTTCACAACACCAATCAACACGACGGAGTTTTGAGCCTCGGTCAAATTATGAGGTAGGTATCCACCGGGCACAAAGCTTCCTGATCCCTAAATGTTCATTGAGGATTTTGCGAACTTGACTCATAACGATGCCTAAGCTTGTCCTAATCCGCTGATAGGCGACTCTTTTGTTAGTCTAAACTGCGCCGCACAACACTGATGTTATCTTCAGTCGTCGCCGTAGAAGGCCGTCCCTCACGCAGATCATCAACAAAGAGCGGAATTCTTCATAGCAAAAATCAAACTGTCAGAGGGATTGACCTAACTGTTTTATCGACTTATCGATGTTACGGAATAATATCGCATTAGGTATCCATAATCAACTTAAAAGATTATTCTGTAATATTTGACCTCTTTGATAAGCAACTTGCATCTCCATATTAAAGTAAATCTTGTCAGCGTCATATATGTCATTTATGTCACTTGAGTCTTCATGAGTGATTTCCGTGCCGTGCTACTAAAATGGTTAATCCTAAAAGAAAAACAATAAAAAAATGGATACAGAAAGATTCTTCTCTTAGTTTCATAGAAGATTCTTCCACAATATATTGCTCTAAATGTGACGTTCATTTACATCAGCTAAAGAAACATTGTGTTGAAAGTCATTTAGTGAGTAAAACTCATTCGTCACAATGCTCAAAAAGTACGAGTTTAGAAACATTCTATATAGATTTAATCATATTTTTAGTTTCGTGCAATATTCCATGGAAAAAGATTAACAACCACAGTTTATAATTTATTTCCAAAAATATATTGGTTGTTCCTGTACATCAAAATCACTTCCGGATGAATCATTGCTGAGAAAAGTATACTTAGATATAGTTTACCAACAAACAGTTCAAGACATACGCAAGAACCTGATAGGATAACAGTCGACGAAAATTATTGTTGCAAATCTTACTTAATCGAAAGTATTTTTTTTGAAAAAGTTGATGGTAACTCAGTGGCCGAATACTTAAAAAAGCAATTGCAGTTTATTTGGCACAATTCATATAATGAGCATGTTAGAAATGTCCTTGTTTTGAGCACTGATAGTGCCGCGTACATGCTAAAGGCTGGTAAAATCTTAAAAGCTACATTTCCAAATCTACTACATGTTACATGTCTGGCACATGGATTACATAGAGTCTGCGAGCACATACGATCTCAATATAAAAGTGTTGACGCCTTAATATACAACTTAAAAAAATATTTTAAAGTCTCCACATAGAGTCCGCTTATTCAAACAAATTTGTCCGTCCGTACCATTGCCTCCAAAACCTATTATAACTAGGTGGGGCACATGGCTTAATGCAGCTATATATATTATGCAGAAAATTTGGAATGTATTACAGAAGTAATTTCAAACTTAAATTCAAAAGAGTCGGCTGCAATAAGAGAAGCTAAAAGAGTACTCAAGCACAACAATTTGAGAAATGATCTGTTGTACATAAAAGAAAGTTATGGCATTTTACGTGACGCAATAATCAAATTACAAACATCCTGTTTATCCTTATTAGACTCTCTTCTACTACTTGACCAGGTGAGAAGTATTCTAAATTGGTGTGGATCTCAGACAGTGCAAATAAAACTTGAAAAAGTACTAGAATTCCGGACTACGACATCATACGCAAATATGCCGATTCTATAGAAAAAAGTGATTACAGCCAAAACACCGTTATCGAGTACTACAAATATGCTCCTGTTACTTCAACTGAGGTAGAACGCTCGTTTTCATCTTATAAATTCCTAGATCTACAATGAAAAAAGGAGTAATTTGAAAGGTGAAAATGTTGAAAAAATAATGACTATTTTCTTTTACTACAGGGAAGATGAAGAAAACATATTTAGTACAGATTTAGATTTCGACTTTGTTATTTTGAATGAATAGCAATATTTGTTTTTAATTTTTAATGATAAGTTTCATATAGAAAATTTAACAAAAAAGTATTTAATGTTTTATTCTTTACTATTATACTAAAGTACAGTGGCGGTCAGCTAATTAGGGATACCGTTAATTTGTTTGTTTGTATGTATATCCAAAAGCCTGATTTCATTACTTTAACTTTGTTTCGTTAAGTGACAAATATTTATCGATAAGTCGATAAAACAGTTAGGTCAATCCCTCTGACAGTTTGATTTTTGCTATGAAGAATTCCGCTCTTTGGTGATATTAGTGTAGTTGAAACCTCGATCCGTCACTCATACAAACGAATCAATTTACCATTATTACTTACTGCATAATCACGCATATGGTCATATTATTTATTAACACACTTAATGCCTTCATGTTTATTTTGAGGTAGTAATGTCCATTTAATATCGACTTTTTGATGAAAAGCATTTTCGGTGAAAAGACAGTGAGAGCTAACAACTGGTTGTCACCATATTATACTTTTGAAATATTCTTGTCGTTGAAAATGTAGTGACGCGTTAATAGATTTTACTGATTAATTAATTAAGAGAGGTTTATCCTGCAGTACGACAGAGACGAAATTAACGATTAAATAACAAGTAAAAACAATGGTTCTATTAAATATAACGAAAGGCTTTTCGTTTTAATTACGCAAATATATTAAGATGGCTACGAGAAAACCGCACCGAGTTTTTAATCCCCCAATCGAATTCGATGTGACGTTTACCCTGTACTGTCTCTTTCTTTCGATCAGTTAAAGCTTTAAAAGTTTTAATATTAGTGTTTCGGAGTTACAGGTGAGTTACTCCGAAACACTAATAAAATTACGTGCGCGCGGTGCGTGTGACCGAAGCGCAACGCCGACTTAAGGTCCGCGGGGCTCGAAACTTTACTCAGTGTTGGAATTTCGCCACGCAGATAAAGAAATAGTAGATTGTGTCACAAGGGAGCAAAATGACATATTCAGTTGACACGTTGGCATAGTTGGAAGTGACCCCGTCTCCGAATCCTGTGGGTTCAAATATGGTTCAAACCCGGTAAGGGTAGATATTTGTGTGATGAGCGCGAATATTTGTTCCTGAGTCTTGGGTGTTTTCTATAATATATTTAAGTATGTATTTCTCTAATTAAGTATGTTAATCCAGTGGATGTCTTAAGAGGCGACTAAGGGAAGGCTTGTAGTACTATTAGGCGATGGGCTTGCAATCTGTCACTAATAAATACACTGGTAAAAATCTTAGCCTGATTTGATATTTATTTATTTATATTTTATTTACGGCGAGGGCGTAGGTACGTTTAATCCTGAACGAAGCGAAGGATTCAAATGGTAATGCCAAAGTTAGAAATATTTTTTTTTATAGTGTGACACATAAGTAATGCTTTTCACAGAACCCATGAGGAAAATAAAAGATCTTAGTAATGACACAAATTTGAATATTTACACTCGCTAAAAGTGCTGAAATTATTAAATTTAAAAATAACATTTGTAGTACCTATTTTTCAAATGTACCGACCCTGCGACGGTGACAGATGTCACTAACATACAAGTAATATTCTTAAAACGCCAAATTCACAAAACTGTATTAAGATCAATCATGTTGATTAAAAATACCCACTATACATTAAAATAACTATTTATCTAATAAACCAAAAGTGCAAGAAAGTCCTTGAGCAGAAAAGTGCCACTTTGATCCCTCCTAGCAGGGAAGAAAAGGCCCCTTTCCAAATACGTTATGTGAAAAATGCATTTTAGTTATTGACATTATAGTACGGTCGCGTTAAATTGGGTTTTTGTTAATATTCATTTTAAAATATTATTTGAAGACGATTACAGAAAAGAAAGTCCTTTAAATGTGTAATTTTGTGTTTGTGCGACAGGGGCAAAAATCATGGCGTTTAAAAGGTATATTAAATACCAGTAACCGAAAAATATCGTATCGTATAATAAATAAATCGGTTTTCCTCAAAACGATAAAGCATCTAACGAAAATTATCTGATTAAGGAGTTAATATTTAGAACTTTTAATAAACTGTTATCGATATTTGATGAATAGACGTTGCTTTTGTTGTTTTAATGCTTTCCTCAACTTGTCAAATAATAATTTATTTTATTACGTTGCCAATACTCAGTGAACTGACAATATTTTATATTGGGGTCCATAATGGCTCATATAAAATTGGTCTTTCGAATTTTTATACAAATAACGATTTGTGACTAGACTCATCATTTCTTCGAAAAATGTTGCTCATATTTTTTTGTTCGTAATTGTTATTCATAATCATTGCAACTCCTTAAGTGAATTTTACTAAAACCGTTCTGATTTTAGGACGTTTATAAAACAAACCTAACCTTACATAACCTTATTTCCCAGTTGGATTTTTTTTTTATCCTGAAAATAAACAGGTGTATGAATGATTGACGGTGGGGTTATGAATTGGTGGTTTTGACGACACGCTAGCCTAGTTGGGAGTGACCCTGCCTTCGAAGCTAGGGGTCCTGGGTTCAAATCCCGGTGAGGGCAGATATTTGTGTGATGAGCACGAGTATTTGTCCCTGAGTCTTGGATGTTTTCTATGTATTTAAGTATATATTTCTCTATATAAGTAAGTTTATCGTTGTCTAGTACCCATAGTACAAGCCTAGAGCTTAGTTTGGGACTAGGTCAATGTGTGTGAGATTGTCCTGTGATATTATTATTATTATACTGATTATGAAGAGTGATCATTATGATGTAAAATGGTATGAGATACATTTTCGGAGTTCCAATAATCTAATTTGCTATTTTATATGAACTATGGCGCACACTTTTTATTGCCATTTATAATATAAGCCGATTTCCCAGGGCCCGTATGTAAATGTGCGATAAGGCATAAAATTCATGAATTATCGAGGTCAGCTGACGAAAATCAAATGTTACCGGAGTCTGAACCTGAAGAATATTTTAATATTGAATATTAAAAAAATACCTCATAATAATATGACCATATTTCTTCCTTCCGGCGTCAGATTAACTGGCTTCCTATTCGGCATAGTAGGTCTCTTAGAATTTTATTCTATCTACTCTTTTTTCGATCCTTTTTGAGCCATCAACCCACCTTTATCTTAAACGTAAATTTACTTTCGATACTCCCCGTGCAGGGTGTGAACTGCGTTCCTCCCGCTTTCTTAAACTCACTATTCCTTTTCACCGTACTGGTTTCATGTCAAATTCCTTCGGCCTTCAGGCAATTCGTCTCTGGAATGCGCTCCCACTCCATATTAGACGAGCCCCTAACAAGCTTTCTTTCAAGGGAATGCTCCGGAAGCATTTTCTTGAACAAGACATTTAGCCTTATCTCATCACGTTTCATTCTCCGCTTTTGTTTGTATAGGTATATTCATTCTTTATATTTATGTATTATATAAGTAATATATTAGTATGAGTATTATATGTACAATTATATGACGTATACCTAGTTGGTTACTAAGTTATGTTACTGTAATAATCCTTATCTATATAAAATATACTAACGAAAGTTAAATAAATTATATATTAAAATGAAGAACACACAATCAGGATTTACATTTGTCAATTTCATTCAAAATGGCTTCCTTGGGCCTGAACACAGGCCTTCAGACGAGGCCAGTCATCAATAGCGGCACGCACGGTTGTCATATCTAATTCCGTCACTGTCTTGACTATGGCCCGCTTGAGGGAGTCAAGATTTGTGTGGGGTTCAGCACAGGCTTTCTCCTCAATAACCTGCCATATAGCATAATCCAGGGGTTGAGATCCAGGCTGGAGGAGGGCCAGTCTTCGTGGGCAATGAAGTCAATTTTGTTGATTCGAAACCAGGCTTGAGTTGTTTTTGCCTTATGTGCAGGGGCTGAGTCTTGTTGAAAGACCCAGGGCTGGTTTTGAAATAGAGAGTGGCTTAAAGGTTTTCACTATTGGTTCCAGAACGGTTTCCTGGTAAACTTTAGCCCCAGTTTTGACACCTTTTTCACAGAAATGGTCCTGTGTTAACCCTGAGTATGACACACCTAACCAAACCATGACATAAGAGGGATGATGGCCTCGTTGCACTCTCGGAACAGCTACACTCGCTTCTTGACTGTTTTTTGCATACACTCTGTCATTCTGGCAGTTACAACATTCTTCAATAGTAAAATTTTTTTCGTCTGTAAATAATATATTTCGGTGGCCATTTTGTGCGTACCGCTTCAGTAGCACGCGACTTCTATTCAGCCTCATAGTCTTCAATCGTCCAATAAGCAAATGACCTTTCCGTCTACGATAAGCGTGTAGTCCAAGGTCTTGATTGATAACTTTTTTAAGGGAGCTTCTCTTCACAGACATCTGAATTGCCAACAACTTTTGCTTCCGGACGGGGTTTCTTGCGATTCTCGCCTTCACTGCCTTTATTAGAGCTGGGGTCCGAACGGTGCGTGGTCTTCCAGACCTCTTGCGGTCATCAAAGCTCAAAATCACGTTTGGCGGATGCCCGCATTTGTGCAACGCAATTACAGCGACACGATTTTCTTTTAGACCCAAATCCATTATAAATACGACGAGATAAGTGTTGTGTGTGCTATAAAATTATAACTGAACCCGCCATATTATGTCATTTTTTATTTTTTCGGTAGCATTTGTGTTAACGCAAGAAAAGAGTTTGCAAATCGAGTAACAGAACTTAGTAACCAACTAGGTATATGTTTTGTATTATTTAAGTATAAGCAATGGATAGGATAATTATGTTAAGTTTCTAGGTTTACTGTGCAACCACTGAATTATGTAAATTTCTGATTGGTTATTTGGTCGACTGGTTTGGTGGTGGTGGGTTAGTATAAGTTACGCCGGCAATCTTCGTCCACGCAGAAAGGTGCTCACTAATGCCGAAGATAAACGAACGTAAAAATCAATTCAATACAAACCTAGTCGTGTTACGCGTAAGGTAGAATAGGAAATGACAGTTAAACTCGTGCTTTCTCGCTCATGGCGATTAGCGCTTAGCGCTCGTACGTCTCAGCTTGTGTACGAATGACAACTGATTCGACGCTAAATAAAATGGCGGTTGACGGCGTCCGTGCAATGGCTGCCGAATATTTGACCAATAGCCGTCGAAGTTTTACCCGCGCAAACGTACTGCCTTATAATTGGCCAAAACGTTTCCGCGCCTTTTAAAAAAAATATTTCTGCGCAGGTACATAGTTGTAACTTATATTTGTGGTACTAGTGTATATTTGTTAATATCATTGGCAGTCCGATTAGGACTATAGTCTATCGTAACTTTCTTGTTGATATAAATGACATCAAAAGTCATAATAAATATTTTCACAAACATTTTCTCGCGGTAAAATTCATGCTGACATCACACAAACAATTTTCAATTAGCCGCCAAATTGTAAAACAGATGAGAAATCAATGATGATTTTTTTTGGTTGATGATGATTTTTAGTGGTGGTAGGACCCTGTGCAGGGTCCGTCCGGATCGCTACCACCATCTTATCCATTAACCACCCGCCAAGCAACAGTGTTCGCATTGTTGTGTTCCGGTGTGGGGATAACACAACCGGTGAAATTACTAGCATAGAGGCATTCCATCTTAGTCCTCAGGGTTGGCAACGCATTTGAGGTCTTGGGATTATAGTCTTGAGAATTCAAATGTCTATGGGTCTCAGATTCCACTTACCATCAGGTGGCCTGAGTGCTCGTGTGCCTTCTCCTTAACAAAAAATAAATAAAAATGAAAGACATACCTACTCAATAATATTGGCAGAGTTCCATTTACAAAATTGAAACTATTTTTTTATTATATTGTTTATAAGTGGCAACTTTTAAAAACTTTCAGTGGTGCCCTCGTATTAGGTTAAATTAGGTTAGGGTAGAATTGTAGCCATAACAGCAAAGCGCCAGAAGACTGGCAAAGCAACAAAACCAAATTGAAATAAATAAATAAATTAAACAATTGAATATCTAGGGACAATTTTACACTAAGTCAACGTCTAGGCTTGTACTGTCGGTACCAGGTCAGTAAATATATACTTAGAAAACATTTCAGACCCAGGAGAAAATACTTATACTCATTGCAGAAATATATGTTTTTTTCCTATTCTGCTAGCAACATGCTACATGTGTCGTTTTTTCCCCTTGTTAGTTGTTCGATTGAATGTATGTTGTGGGGTTTTGGAACTAGATAAAGGGACTATTATATTATTTACTTGTTGTTTATAAAGTTATTATGTCCATGACTACTAACATTCTATTATATTATATCAAACTAGCGACCCGCCAGCGGCTTCGACCGCTGCAATTTTTTTTTCTTTCATGTCACTTAGGGGTATGAAAAATAGATGTTGGCCGATTCTCAGACCTACCCGATATGAACACAAAATTTCATAAGAATCGGTCGAGCCGTTTCGGAGGAGTATGGCACTTACCCTCTTACTCCTTACTAATTTATAAATGCGAAAGTTTGGATGTGTGCGTGTGGTCCTTTTTCCTCTAACACTTTTTAAGGTTCCGTAGTCAAACTAGGAACCCTTATAGTTTCGCCATGTCCGTCCTTTCGTCTGTCCGCAGCCTAGAGCAGAGACTCTTAGTACTAGAAAGCTGCAATTTGGCATGAATATACATATTAGTCACGCCAATTAAGTGGTACAAAAAACAGTAAAAAAAAAATTTTTTAGGGTTTCTCCCATACATCTACATCACATCGCATCTACATCATACATACATCATGGTACATCTTGGGGATGTATTTTTTTTTCTCGTTTACCCCATAGTGTGGGGTGTTGTTGGATAGTTTTACAAATACTAAAAATCTGAAAAATAAACTTAAATGAAAGCACATATAACGAATTTAAAAGGGAAACTATCACGACTAAGTAGACATTATTGGTTCTTGAGATACAGGTCATGTTTATACCTACTAAAATCATCTAAGACGGCACCATATGACTTTAAATAGAAAAATAGTTATTACTTGTTGATTTTTATGTTTGTAGGTAGGTAGTAAGTACTTAACGGCTTCGGAACCCTACACTGAGCATGGTCCGACATGCTCTTGCCCGGTTTTTGAATCTTTGATATCTCTCTGGTCAGTTCTCGAGAAGTAGGTCACGAGGGCAAACATAGTTGTAAGTCTTGGTTTAATATCAAGTCTGTTTCTAGGTCCTCCGTTGGGTTGGGATCAATTAGCTTGAAAACATTGGCTAAATATTTGCCTCAGCTTTTTCAGAGTTTGTGTGTGCTCAACCTGTCCTGACGAGAGGAGAGCATTGTTGTGATTGAAGCAGACAGACATTTGTTGCTTTCCAGAGGGAGTGGCATTTACTGCTAGCTGTAGCAGACATGCTTTCTAGTCTGTTTAAGAGTTTTGCCAGTCGTCGTATCAACAAGTAGATCTTCGAAATCGACGTTTTTATCTGATTTTCTTGCCAGGGCCAGTACGTGGGTTCTCCAATGGGCGCATTGTCTTGATGAAACAACACTTTCTTCATTGCCAAATGCGGCCACTTTTATTTTTTGACTTCGCTCAATCGCTGCAATAGGTTCGCATAATACTCTTCATTGATTGTTGCTTTCTTTGGAGCCAGTTCTCCCCTTCGAGTGTTTTTTTGTGTATGATGGTTACGAATCGGCGCAAAAATCTTCTTTATTTTGTGAAACATCGCTAAACACTCGAATGAAACATCCTCACGACGCTGATTTTGTTCCATTGTGAGCAAACGCAGCACAGCTTTTTCATGCCCAAATTTAAGTCAGTATGCAATGTACTGAAATTTTTGAAATGCCTACCACAGTCATCCAGTACTAATTTATGGATTTTCTTAATCATTTTCTAGCGAGCTTACTTCATTTGGTCGTTGACTGCGATGTTGGCAGCTCATACGACCTCGTTTAAACTCTGCCACCCAATATTGCACTGTCATAAACGATTGAGCAGACTCCTAGTGTTAAATCCAACTCGGTTTTAATATTCGTTGGAGTCAGATGAAAGTATCGAATTACATAACGGTGATCAATTTTATCCATGTTTATAACATTACTGCCAGCGTTCACTGTGATGGTAGATAAACAAAAATAACAGAACGAAGCGTCTTCCATTTTCAAATTTAAATTCAAATAGAATTTTACTTTCGAATGTTATATTTTTTTACAAAGATCAACCGCCATCTACACGTCAGGTCGAGTACTTCTGTGAACATCCTTGTAGTCTTGAACCCCAGTGATATATTGACGTGTGCTTGCCGTTCCAATATCCACCGGTAATGAAGCGATTGGCCGAGGTATTTAAGAATTCTGAAAACTTTTATATAATGTGACGTCGATTTGTCTTCTTCTTGACTACAATAGCGAAGGCAGCATGAGCTCGTATCATCGGAGTGCGAGATAGGTATACGCAAAACCCAGTTACACAGATTTGACTTCTAATATTAGCCAAGTGTCAAGCTCGATGATTTTAAGACTTTTAAGAAATAGTTCCAGTTCATGTGTGTTGGGTGCCTCATGCAGTTGTTCTTGCTGTGTCCGTACTGTTGGTACCGTTGACACCGTTGACTATTGTTTTAGATAGGTAGGCAATGTTTTTGAGTTGCTCAGGTTGCTTGGTTCAGCGCATTGATGAAGAATCTAGTTGTGGGAGTTTATTTTAGGGACATAACGACAGATAATCACTTTGCCACTGACTATATTTCCGATGATCTCTATTGTTTCAAGGCCTCAATAATGGTAGAATTAGAGGTTGTCTTTTTTATTCTTCGTTTTTTTTTTTAAAGATAATAAGGGTCAAATTCGCACATGTTTCCTTTAATAACGTAGCCAATACTGAGAAATATTTGTGCAAATATTCTAATTCTTGTTATTAATTAGTTACAGTAGAGACAATTGTTTTTAATTAAAAATTTTGATTTCGTTAAAGGCAAAACCGGTGCAAAATACGGGCACTTATTCGCATTGAAAAAAAGCAAAGTATTGTAAAAGTGTGGGCAGTAAGACCATTCTGTCTGATAGTATCGATTACCAATTTGTAGTTTTCTGCAGTGTCGACTAGGATACGGGTTAATGTATTGCTCACAATGCTAATGATAAAAGATTATGGGTCAGCTGATTTGGTTTTAAGTTTGGCTAGTTCGTTAACATTCGCAATTTCGTAAAGGGTAATAGGATAGGAGCCAAACCTCCCTAAAAGATAAAAAATGATAATTCATTAAGTAGGCCGCACGGCCACTTACGGGCCTATAAAGGTGGGTCCACATTAGGGTGGTTCAAAAAATTAAAGTGATCAATATTGTACTTTAGACAAGTATCTTTTTGTTCCAAAATACAAGAAAATAAGGTATATCGAGTTTTATAGCTTAAATAAATTTAACAGGTCGCCCCATACTGTTGAAATCGTTTTTTATAGGAATGTATAGAGCTTCACATTTCGAGTAAATATATCAAATGAGAAAGGCTTTGGACAGATCATGACACTGTATTCTGTATTGCAGCAGTAGGCACAGTATTTGCTACTTCTGTCCTTAATCATTGGTAAGTTTACTAGATTTATTTTTGTATGAGAGTGTGATTATTGTGGCATAAACTATACGTTTTAGGCGACCAGTAAATGACCACTTAACAAGTTCAAGTTAGTTGATATACTTTATTTATCTTCATACTATTTTGGACCACCCTAATCCACATATGAATATTATGTGGTTTTACCCGTACCGTACCTCCGTTTCGTTCCGAATCGTTTTTGAAACTGGCAAAACAACCAACTCGCGATGGGTCGGAGCGTACCTGTATCCGTGTCGAGACGCTGTACCACCGGAACGTACCGAACGGCGTCCAAACGTTTTAAATTTGGTAATTTACCCCATTTTCGATGAAATATTTCTTTCAAATTTCTTGCTCCTTGGTTCAGCGGCTTAGGCTGTGCGTTGTCTGTCAATCAGTCACGGAAGAGTTTTATAATGTATGATCATACTATCAACAAATTTTATAGACTACTAGCGACCCGCCAGCGGCTTCGCCCGCTGCAATATTTTTTTCTTTCATGTCACTTAGGGGTATGAAAAATAGATGTTGGCCGATTCTCAAACCTACCCGATATGCACACAAAATTTCATAAGAATCGGTCGAGCCATTTCGGAGGTGTATGGGAACGAACATTGTGACACGAGAATTTTGTATATTAGATATTATTTGTTAATTCTACTAAGTTTTATAGAACTTATCTAAATGTATTTTTCAGAGATCTTAAGGATGAAAGCATACCAAATGCAGTAAGTCCTGCACCTCAGCAACAAGCTACACCAGAATTATTGAAAGCAATTTTACACGTCAATCCTAATGTGTTTGATCAGCAACAAAGAAATCACTGGGGAAATCATGTTACCTCAAAATTTAATGGGATGTCTCCATCTGCCTCATACAACTACGCATCACACAATACGGCCCATTCGAGTCCCTCGTCGCTTGGCACAGCAGCTATTCCGACCCAGCAACTTTTAGCGCCGCCATGCCAATCATCTCCACATGTAAACATGGGCTCGCCGCCTTCACAAGCCAGGCCTGGCAGCCAAGTGAACATCACGGCACAGAACAATGTTTCTCCTCTTTGGAATAGTGCTAATTCTTCCACCTACACTAGCCCCATGTCGAACACGTCCTGTTCTAACCCTCAAAATGGTGGCTTTTACAACAGCTTAACGCAAGATAGTCAAAATTTCGGACTTAATTTAACAGAAGATAAAGATCCTCTGTCAATGTCGCCTGGTAATTTAACTGATCAACAAAGATTAATAATGCAATCTCAAGAAAAGACTTTCGAACAAGGTAAATATTTGTTGTAAACGAAGACACTGATCAGTGTCTCAGAGCTAATATTGAATAGAATAATTTCAAATAAAATTTGTTACAGATGGTAATGTGGTAACGGGACAGTCGCCCGCACAAGCGAGTGTGGCGCCGTCGCCGCTGCGCCAGGAACCTCAAGTGCCTCTGCCGTCAATGGGGGCCCCCTATGCGACGCAGCATTTACCACAAAATACCTCCCAGGATAAACAGGATCAACCTAAAAGTAGCAATATGTTAAACAATAGATATCCTGTTGTAAAATTGGGCAGATTACCTGTAAGTCATATTATGAATTTTACAAAAACTAACTTAATACTAACGAATAACTTATTTAATATGTTTTATTATGATATTGAATGTCTGTTTCTTATTCCCAAATCATAGGAAGGGTTATTAAAAAGGCATGAAGTAGCAAGTGATAATAAATCAAGAAAAAATAGTACAATCGAGTCTGATTCTGATGACAATGTTCCATTAAAAACAAAGTCTTCACACCTGACTCCAATCATAGACAAGGAAAAGGAAGCGATAGATATAGCTAGAGAGAAAAATTGGGAAGCTGTAAAAAGGAAACATGAGGAGGCAAGCAGGAAAGATGAAGCTGAAGCGTCAATAGGTAATGTGGAAACATACAACGTGTTACAAAATAATCCGTAAAAAAGAAATTACGAAAGTAGTGTCAACCCTAGTATACTGTATACCTAAGATACTGAACTGACGTTATTTAATAAGGGTTGACACTACTTTTGTAATTTCTTTTTTACGGATTATTTTGTAACACGATGTATATATATATTTTACGTGATGTAAACATACATTTATATCATTAAAAGAATATATGATCTTCATCCTTTTAAAATACGAGTACAACCGGATTGAAAACCTCCTCCTTTTTATAGATTGATCAAGGTAGATATTGTCCATTCTTTTATTTCTGGGATGGGGGTTCTTTTTAATTCAGGGGTTGTGAAGGGGGGTGTAAGGCTATCTAGGGGGCAAGAGGGGGATTAAAGGTTGGGGTATTAGAGGGTGGAAGACTGTAATTTTATGTAGGGGTTGTGAAGGCGAGAAAGGTAGGTGCCAAGGCGTTAGACGTGCCATTCCATTTGTGGTGGCACTGCGTTTGCGGTCAGCGGAATTCTGGTTTGTACGTTTTTCAAACGTACCGAGCGCGGCGACACGGTGTCGCTGCCGCCGCGCTTCATAGAAAACCATACAAACCAGAGTATCGCTGTGGTCGGTCACATGCGGACAAATGGAATGGCACCTATAACTCGTCAGTATTTTTAGACGAAACAATTATGTCTGGAGGTGGAGAAGTGAGGTTGGTTGTTGATTTTGAAGAGAGAGATAATAATTCTATTCACTGGTAAGTGCTTATAAAATATAATGTTGGCAATTTAAAGAGATGGCAATAGATTCATATTATTTTGGAGGCCTTGTTTGATCTTTAGGGGAGTGTGGAGGATCCACAAGCCCAAGGGCCAAGGTTAGCTGGGTGCTAGGCGACACGTTTACCCGTATTATGAGTAGTGATCGGCCACCGGTAGCATTTTATGTCACTTTGATGTCCATCATAATGACTAATATGGATAAGTCGGTGTTGTTCAATATAAAACGACACATTGTTAAAAACTCACTGAAATTATTATTTTTATAGTAAATTATCATATTTTTTTAAATATTTCATATTGTGAATAGTAAATTCGCTAGGCATATTTTACACCAAATAATATATACCTATAGTGAACACAAACAATTCATTTATTCCGGTGCACGTTGAACACGTGCAATCACTACATAGTATAAAACAGTCGCTTTTTCTGTTCCTATATCCCTATGTATGCTTAAATCTTTAAAACTACGCAACGGATTTTGATGCGGTTTTTTTTAATAGATAGAGTGATTGAAGAGGAAGGTTTATAATTGTATAATACTTTAATCCGGAGCGAAGCGAGGGCGGGTCGCTAGTTGATGTATAAAATAATGATAGGAACGTCATTGAGACAAGTACAAGACATTAGTTGACGTTAACACATTCGTTCGATAAATAATTATAATTGGCCAGGGGGGTTATCATGAGCTAGCTTTGCAGTTCATTTTACGGTCAGCGTAAAGGACAGAGCTATGGCGGTTATATAGCTCTGTCCTTTTCTCTGAGCGTAAACAGAACTGCAAAGCTAGCTCATGATAACCCCCCTGTACTTCATAATCATAACATAATAGAAATGTAAAACCTCGATAATAAGACTCGATACAAAAATCATACATATTGAATAGGTATATAAATTGTGCACGAAATTAAACAGACTCGTATCCATGTAATAACTTTTGTTATCCGATGACATAAATTTCTACCGTTGGCCGATTATTATGAGAGTATCCAACCACTACAGGGCTCCCGGGTAGGGTTGCCAACCTTTGCACGGGGGTTTGTGGAACATTTGTATTCGAACTCTGGCACTCGCAATAGAAACTCGGGAGCCCTGCCAAAAAGCCGTAAGTGTTAGTTACACTCTGTGGCGCTTACAGCAAATTAATGCAAAGCAGGTTTATATTACTATCTCTCTATATTATCATGCATGTGATTGTGTCGCTCCATTATTATGATAATAATGACAATGTTACTTGAACCTAACGCATGATATAGATGAAATATATAAGATTACGGAATACGTGGCGACAGGGGTATTGGAGGGGATAAAATGCAGGAGTTTTGGAGGAGTCCCCTTTTTATGTCTTGTAACGAAAATAACGCTTTTCGTGGGGTCATTTTATATATAATAAATAAGTATAGACACGGCATAAAACAATATTGTAAGGGTGCTACCACACCAATCGAACGATCAGCCAAACTTAAATCGAATCGGTTGTGGATATATATCCATGACATTTATCGGCGATTGATATATTAGTGTGGTAACACCAAGACTAACAATTAGTCTTTAATAATTTTGATTTTATTTGCATTACAGTAAGACCAAAACTACGAAAAGTGGAGCGAAGACTAGTACCGGTTTTGGAAATGTTATCAGTAGATGAACTTATGGAGACCAATACCTATCAACGGTTTAACAAACTTATTGAAACCGTATTTGAAACTGTTGAAGATGAAGTTATTGTAACAGATGAAATGGGTTTGTAAATTATAATTTCAACTGAATTGAAAGTGTTGTGTGTTTGCATTAATTCAAATATTGTGTATCTTTTGTAGAAGGGACAGACATACCTGAAGATTTATTACTACCCCGATATCAACTCCAGGAATTGTGTTCAGAAGCAGCAAAGCTAAAAAACCTAGGTGCTATGGAAGCTATCCCTTCAGACCGGCTAGTGCGGTTGTTGTCAATATTGGAAAAGAACATAAGGGCTGCTGAGAAGTTGTCATTAGTTGGTGATCCGGTAAGAAAATTATTATCATGCTGACTATTTTTATACTTACCCGATTGATTATTGTAACTCCTTATTTTTTTCTGACAGGAGGATAGTGAAGAAATGCGACAAATATGCTTAGAATCAGCTCTAGAGCGCGTGATGTGTGCTTCTGATTCTTGCCTTACTGCCTTATACATAATGACGTCGCCCAGTATGCCCAAGCGTATTTTCCTAGAGGATGTCATAGACAGGATCATAATGTTTATCAAATTTCAACTGAATAACACCATTTATTGTGTTTATGATCCGGTCTACAGTATTCAAACAACATCTAAAAAGAAAGGTTAGTGTTATTTCAATAATATGATCAGATTTATCAGTTAGTCATCGTATTCAATTTCGATTTACATCTAATTGTGCCAATAATTTCACTATTGGCCGCAAAGTTTATCAAAATCAAAAATTAATCAAAAGCCTACAGGGTGCTGTGCCCTTGTTGTCAGGAGGTAAATGGAAATGTAATAAGTAACAGTTTAATAGTTTCCATAACTCATAATCGTCACCAAGCTCTACACGTGTGAATAATCATACGACATCTTATTTCATCGGATAAGTTCGTATATCTCGCTTTCTTAATAAGCTTATCGATGGGCTCTAAAAGATGATTTCCACAAATGGCTCGCTACGATCGCGTGACGTAGAAGACGACGCCCGCGGTCAAGCAGCTGTGCCCGGCTTGGTAATGTAAACTTCAGATACTGTGTACATGAATTAAAATCGTTTAAAAAGTAAAGTCCGTTACGATCCGATGCGATGCGAGCTGTTTAATATAAATCATTCTTTAAGCTGGCTGAGAGAGCAAGATGAATACGAACTTATTCGAGAAATACGATGTTAATTCACTACACCTAAACATCAGCATATTTTTTATTATTTGCCTATTTAAATTTAAATAATTAAGCGATGTGTTACATACACATCGCTTAATTATTTAATGTTTTTGTTTCGTTCGTTTGCTTCACATTGATTTGGCATATCGTGCATATAATTACGAGTATACCGTGCGATATTTACGGTGCGCGTTGTGCGCGTTGTGCGCAGTGGACGGGCGCAAGCGTCGCGGCGGAGGCGCGCCACAGGCGTCGCGGCGCGGGGGCGGGGGGTCGACGCGCGCCGTGCGCGAGCTGTACACGCACGCGCACGAGTGCGTCACGCTGCTCGCCGAGCTGCTCGCCGCGCACCACCTCACCGACACCACCGTACTGCACGCCTCCACCGTCGGCGTGTCGCCCTTCTTCGTCGAGAACGTCAGCGAGCTGCAGCTCTCGGCGCTCAAGCTCGTCACCACGGTCGGTTATCCGGTTTACACTATATTAAGCCCCATTCGTATGAAACCCCACTACACTATTCCTTTGCGGAGCCTTTATTTGGTTGAATCCAATAACGCAAGCAGCGTTATCGGATTGAGCGTTCCAAGACTGTTATTCTATAGTTATTCTATAGTGTGAATCTTTAAAGTTTTGTGCACAATCGCTCATGCATATGTAGGTACCACGGCTACGTTTAAGCGTATGCCACTATTCGGGATAAACCAAAACTTAAGGCGTGAACATCACAATCACAATCCTCGAAATGGTTTATGTCAAATCAAATATCGTAGCCACCATCTTTTTCGCCGTGCTGCGAGAACGAACAACTTTTGTCGGCTTGAGCTCATCTTCGTAGACCCATACTCGAGATTGGTTTTTATTTTCAGGCTCATATGCATATATCCAACACTCGTCACCGGATACAATGCTAAAAACTGCATTTGAGCTTCCTCCGTTGAAATTATTCAAAGTTCTGAGGCACCAATTGACACGAGTCGTTTTCTGCTCCTCAGACAATAAGTGAGGGATCCAACGGGAAAACAACTTTCGCACGCCTAATTGTTCCTGTAAAATGATTTGTATCTGACTCATTCCAATGCCCAAACACTCTTGAATCTCCCGATATGACACATGTCGGTCTTCCTTTATCAGCTGACGCACAGCATCGACGTTTTCTTGCGTGACTGCCAATTTTGGTCGACCTTCACGCACGTCGTCCGTGAGGGATAGACGGCCACGTTGAAATTCTGCATACCACCTGTATATTGTCGTCTTTGAAGGTGCTTCATTACTAAAAGCAACAATCATCCTGTCTCCACATTGTTTTTGTGATAATCCACTTTTAAAGTCGTAATAAATCATAGCTCTTAAATTATCACGGGACAGTTCCATTTTCAGCAGCGACTCGACGACTTCAAAAAACAATTGAAACCGAATCATCTCTTTTTTTTTCTATGTGGCCAGTGTGTTAAAATAATGAAACTTTAGAGATTATAAAAAAGTATGGTATGTGTCAAAAATATGTTTCTAAGTATTAGATTCCCGAAGCTTTCAGTGCAGCCCTCGTATACTTTGCGGACACGAAATTTCCTAATAGCAATTTTATTTTAATTTCTAGTATTAAAATTATGAATATCTCATTTTTTTTATAAAATAGTAACAACATAAATAATATTCTCATAAATAAAATGTGACGCTACAGTCAAAATATTAATTTCTTTAAATAGTACTCTTAAGGCATCTCGGGAGTTTAAGTTATATATTGAACGAATGGCCCTTTTATGTAACACGAACAAAAAACCAACAGTCAATCATTTTATTAAAATATTACTTATGTTATGATAATGATAGAACTTAACCTAACATTATATAAAACAATACAAACGTGTCGAAACTTCTAATAAACACAAGGGCAAATAAATAAAATAATAATTATATTTATACCTACCCATGACGATGCTAAACTAAATGCAATAGAAAATTAAATAAACGGGTTAAAACATTTAATTAATTAAAATCATGACTAGTATACATTAATCACTATCACTACATAGTATAAAACAAAGTCGCTTTTTCTGTCCCTATATCCCTATGTATGCTTAAATCTTTAAAACTACGCAACGGATTTCGATGCGGTTTTTTTTAATAGATAGAGTGATTGATGAGGAAGGTTTATATGTATAATACTTTAATCCGGAGCGAAGCGAGGGCGGGTCGCTAGTATGTTATAAAAATAATAGTCCTCGTAGTTACTGCAATTATATCTGCATCTAATTATGTTATTATTTGTCAGTTCTGAGAGACTTTCTATGTTACTCTGTCGGTTTATATGTGGAAGCGAGTAATTGGCTTGCTATAGATTTAGCTTTGAATATTTTTAGAACAGTTAGCTTTTGTAATAAATCAATGTTTATGATTACCTAACAAAAACCATTTCCGCCATTAGATCTGAGTTTCAGTGAGTCAGAACACAGATCATTCAGTAAAAACTACTAACAACTAATTTACGTAAAGACTAACTTGTAGTATTCATTACAGATATTTACAAAGTATGAACAACATCGGAGGCTGTTGCTAGAGGATATCTTAGCGTCGATAGCGCGTATACCTAGCTCGAAGCACAACCTACGCTCGTTCCAACTGAGCTCGGACCAACACATCCAGATGCTGACGGCGCTGGTGCTGCAGCTCGTGCAGTGCGTCGTAACGCTGCCCGAGTCGTTGTGCAAGACGCAGGAGAAGGACAAGGACAAGGAACAATCAGAAGCTGCTAACAAAAAGGTCACAAATTAATTGTATCTACGCCTTCTTACTCAAAAGCCGGCACTTCACTTGGCCATACTGGTCAGATACCAGTCTTATAGTAATTATAATAAATCTTTATTTAACAGGCATGTTACCCATACAAAATATAACTATACAAATAAAATAAGTTGGTTACAAAAATACATTTAAAAGTAGATTAACATCTACTGGCGGTTCGCCAGCATGTGCGTATGTAATCAGTGCAAACAAATAATGTTTTTGTACAGATTTTCACTGGTGGTCTTCACTAACTCGTTGAACGTAGGTACTCTTCCCCAGAAGAACGCTATTCTACTACGTCTTATATCTCTTACTCAGACATATCAAATGAAACAGTTGCAAAAAAAAAAAAAACTGTTTATTCTGCTATCCTGTAAGGTGTTTACTGTGGATTTTATAATGATTTACCACATTACTTTTGCAACTCCAGTGTAAATAAAAGTTTAGTTTTCATTTTAGGGTGAACAAATTAAGAAAATATGAATTCCGCAATAGAGTATAACGCTGTGATGTTTGTTAAGTGCAAACTTACCTGTGTAACCTCAACCGTCGCTATCGCATAAAACAATATGAAAAGCAGATTCTCTGTGTCCTGATTTGTGGTAGAAACCAGCACGTTGTTATTGCCCAATTAACTATTGAGCTTAGTTAATAACTAAAAGTGCCAATGACATTTTCTTAAGAGAAGTGCATATCAAAAAAAGCTGCTGTCGGTGGATGAAGTCTCCTCTATTTAGTACGAATATTGCTTGTCGTAATTTTGTGATTTTGTTACAGAACGTGGACAAAAACCTGTTGATAATATCGAAGTACGAGGCGGCCATTAGCGTCGGTGGCACGTTTCTCACGTCCTTCCTGAACAAGTGCCGCAGCCGCAACGAGGAGGTGGACTTCCGGCCCCTGTTCGAGAACTTCGTACACGACCTTCTCACCACCGTCAACAAGCCCGAGTGGCCCGCCACCGAACTGCTGCTCAGCCTACTCGGAACTATGCTGGTGCGTTCACAGATAAATGTTATCGGTCATTTATACGAACACCAATATAAATATATACATAACAAAACTGTTATGTATATATTTATATTAGTGTGCACATACGTGCAAAAAAAGTGATAATAAAATAACACATTCATTACATTTAAAGTATCAGTGCTAATATCAACCCGTTGTCCAACTTATGTAAGCTTCCTGGGTAAAGACTTCTAAGCATTACTCTTTTTAACCTTTTAACACATTGTCAAATACAAGAGACGTCCTCACACGCCAATGGTAGCTTAAAACTAGAGCTAATGTCAACCTTGCCTTATAGACACTTCGAATTTCCGCTGGCAACCATGAAGGAAATATCCGTCTTTGGCGTTGAAACACGGGCTTTACTTTGAAATTCGTACTTTGTCTATTGCTATCCCTTTTGCTCTCGATGCGTAACTAATTTGCAAAAAAGTGACGGAATGGTGGGGATATATCCGTCAATGGCTTTGAAAAGGTGAAGCCACCTTCCCCTTTAATTGGAGCAATAAGTACCAGGGGTGCACTGAAAGTTTCGGGAATCTAATACTTAGAAACATATTTTTGACACATATCATACCTTTTTATAATCTCTAAAGTTTCATTATTTTAACACACTGGCCACATAGAAAAAAAAGCGATGGTTCGGTTTCAATTGTTTTTTGAAGTCGTCGAGTCGCTGCTGAAATTTTAAGAGCTATGATTTATTACGACTTTAAAAGTGGATTATCACAAAAACAATGTGGAGACCGGATGATTGTTGCTTTTAGTAATGAAGCACCTTCAAAGACGACAATATACAGGTGGTATGAAGAATTTCAACGTGGCCGTCTATCCCTCACGGACGACGTGCGTGAAGGTCGACCAAAATTGGCAGTCACGCAAGAAAACGTCGATGCTGTGCGTCAGCTGATAAAGGAAGACTGACATGTGTCATATCGGGAGATTCAAGAGTGTTTGGGCATTGGAATGAGTCAGATACAAATCATTTTACAGGAACAATTAGGCGTGCGAAAGTTGTTTTCCCGTTGGATCCCTCACTTATTGTCTGAGGAGCAGAAAACGACTCGTGTCAATTGGTGCCTCAGAACTTTGAATAATTTCAACGGAGGAAGCTCAAATGCAGTTTTTAGCATTGTATCCGGTGACGAGTGTTGGATATATGCATATGAGCCTGAAAATAAAAACCAATCTCGAGTATGGGTCTACGAAGATGAGCTCAAGCCGACAAAAGTTGTTCGTTCTCGCAGCACGGCCAAAAAGATGGTGGCTACGTTTGTCTCCAAATCGGGCCACGTGGCTACTATTCGTCTTGAAGATCGTAGAACGGTCAATGCCGATTGGTACACCACTATTTGTTTGCCGAGTATCTTTGCTGAACTCCGAAAATAAACCCTAGTCGCCGCATTATCCTTCACCACGACAATGCCAGCCCTCACACCGCTCGGAAAACAACTGAGTACCTGGACGGTGAAAAAGTCGAATTACTGGACCATCCTCCATACAGCCCCGACTTAAGCCCCAATGACTTTTTCACATTCCCCAAAATTAAGGATAAGTTGCGTGGTTAGCGGTTTCAGACGCCGGAAGCAGCAGTGGAGGCTTTTAAAATGGCCATTTTGTCGACCCCTACTTCAGACTTCAATAAGTGCGTTAATGACTGGTATGATCGCATGGAAAAGTGCATAAAATATAAAGGAGAATACTTTGAAAAACAATAAAAATACTCTTATTTTTTTCTATTCCCGAAACTTTCAGTTTGACCCTCGTACTGTCATCTTGTGGCGTAGCTGATTTGCAGGTTTGGTAACGGTTTGCCGCTTAATCAACTAAGCACTTCAAGCTGTACTGAGACACACTTTAGAAACAATTAACTGGTTCTTTTTTAGGGATCCGTAGTCAAACTAGGAACCCTTATAATTTCGCCATGTCCGTCTGCGTCAAGCTTTAAAGCGCTAATTTTTATTAGAGTCGGGTGTCGTCCCCTTCTTCCCCCCTACAGCCAAAATTACAAATACTAAAAATCAGAAAAAAAAGTAATGAAAGCGAATATACATACATACATTACATACATAACATCACGCCTTCATTCCCAGAGTGGGGTAGGCAGAGCAACAGAAATACCACCAAATCTAAAAAGACTTGTTTATAATTCTGTAACCACATTTTGCTTAATGAAAGCGAATATAAAGAATTTAAAAGGAAAACTATCACGACTAAGTAGACATCATTGGTTCTTGAGATACAGGCGATTAAAGTTACCTACTTAAAATCATCTAAGACTGCACCAAATGACTTTAAATAGAAAATTAGTTATTAATTGTTGTTTTTTTATGTTTGTAGTACTTACTTAACGGCTTCGGAACCCTACACTGAGCATGGTCCGACCTGCTCTTGCCCGGTTTTTTTTTAAACTTGTATATGAAATTTGTCACTAAGGAACGACTTAATCGTCATTAACTGTCTGATTCTAGATTTCTGGAGTAAGTTGACTGTCCGAATGATGCGCCTGCACTGTGAGCGCGGTGTGACAGCTTTGGGTAAAAGTTACTTAGTATTGGTATAAATTGAAGGTGTCGTGAATCCCCAGGTGAAGTACATGTCCGACAAGTCGATGGAGATGTCGGTCCGAGTGGCGTCGCTGGAGTACCTGGGGCTGGTGGCGGCGCGGCTGCGGCGCGACAGCGTGACGTCGCGCGCCAAGCTCTCCACCATGGACGCCGTCGTGCGCGACATCCGCGCCGAGGAGGAGAAGGACGGCAACCAGGGACAGGTGCGCCCTAGGACCGGGAATGTAAAACGCCAACAATAATGCATTTAAACCTACACTTTTGTGCTGTCATAGTATAACTGATCAGCATAGTTCGAAATTTTCACGACGAAACAAGACTTGCAATCTTGCTAGTGATAGATTTTTTTTTTATTGATGAGTATTATTGTATAATAAAAGTCGAGCCGATATATTTACATTATTTAATAATCATTCGTGACTGTTAATTTAAAATATGCAATAGAAGTTGTAAGTTACGGGATTGTTTTTTGTGTGATCGTAGATTTTGTAGCAAAACCGGTGCAACAACGTCACAATGACATATGACAGAGACCTACGGTTGTCGAGGTGTATAATATGATTGACTAATATAATTCGATATTGATTGCATAATATAATATATGATCAAATGTAAATTGCGTCTAGATAATATTAGTATATTGAAACGCTTTGAAATGGACGTGATTGATATATAAAACCTTAGTATTATATTTATTGTTTAAAGGAAAAAATAGTAGGTATGTCGATGATCGGATCAAAACGTCTATAGCCAATAAGTCTACAATGAAGTGACCTCCACTATATACTGCTCCATATGCGATATACATCTAAAATTTAAGAAATTCAATATTCACAATCATCTTAAAAGCGACCGCCACAAAAACCGTGCTGAACAACCAAATTCGAAACATCAATTTTTATTTCCATTTATTTATATTTCTTATTTCCTGCAATATACTGTGGTCAGTAACAAGAACTCGTAATTATTTCAATAAATATTTAAGCTGATACTGCTCGAAGGGTCGGACGAATCGTTAAATGAGGGAAGTACATCTAAATTTTGTATACAAAAAAACTATTCAGAGTGTAAGAGAGGTAAATATCACCAATCACTTGTGGATATCAGTAGACAAAACACCAGATTTTATGGGAAAATGTGTGACAAATGTGGTGATTCGACCCAAGGACCGGAAAACGCTTTATTCGTTCAGCGCTTTCGATTCAAAAGCCTATCACTGAGCTACCCGTACAACGGATAGCCCTATCGATTGTGTTGCCGTATCGATATGACTATCTTTTCGAGTAAGGTTACCGTTTCCATTGCGCTCGTTGTCCGATAGGGTATTGGCAGCTTGAAGAAACATCGTATCAATAGGGTTGGGTAAATCCTATTGATTGTTGTCTCTTAGGCCCGCTTGCACCTAGATTAATGTCGCCACGTGCGCATACCGACCGCTAACCGTTCTATTGTTAGGTTGTGCAATAATAAGTCGTAGGAGTTGGGCGCAGAGATTGAAATAGCTTGACATCTATCAAAATCTCTTTAAAAGCGGTAAGCGTATTAAGGGTTTTTGATACGGGTAAGACTGCCAGCGGAAAGCCAAATCAATCGTATCAATGGATTAGCCTTTTATTGCGGCTAGCCAACGATACGTTTGTCGCACTGATGGGGTTTTTAAAATCAAGCCTATCGAATAACCCGATCAAAAGCGTATTTAACGGAACCCGGTTCCGGTCCCAGAATCGAACTTTGCAAAAAAAAAAAACTCAGAAATTTTATCTTTTGGGGTCGATGGTTTTACACAAGGACAATGTAATGGAAACAATTTTTTTTTATATATAAAATATTATAACGATAACGTAAATAATTAATGAACTATTACTTGGCACTGATCGTGCTGCTTGCATGCTTAAAGCAGGTCGTATTTTAAAAGCAGCAATTCCTCGTATGAAACTCATTACGTGTTTAGTTCACCTGCACCGAGTTGCAGAAAAGGTGCGAAATAATTTTAAAGATGTGAACGTGTTGATATCTAATGTTAAAAAAAAATGTTCTTAAAAACTCCAGAGCGCTTACGCCTTTTTAAGGAAAAATATCCGTCAAAATCAATCAAATCAATTATCACCAGACGGGGAACTTGGATAAATGTTGCTGTATATTACGCTCAGTACTATGAGCAAATACGTGATACCGTCTCCATACTTGGTAATGAATCTATAATAACAGCAAAAGAAAATGTTTCCAAAAGAGAAAATAACAACTGGACCTAAATTTCACTACGAAGTAAAAGCCTCTTGAATAGAACAATTACAATGTTCAACTTTGTCCATTACGGAATCTTTTCTCATTCTGGACACTGTTCGTTGTTACATAAATTGGAGTAAACATTTACCGGTGATACGCAAACTTGAAGCTGTACTAGACCGAAATCCTGATTATGAAAACTTACGAGAAATATCTAAAAATATTACCCAACCTGAACATCATAACAATTTCAATGAGTTTTATGAATTTGCTCCCTTGACGTCGAGTGAAGTTGAACGTTCACATAGTATACATAATTGGCTTCAATAGTGATAAAAGAAACAGTCTACTCCCAGAGAATGTTGAGAAATTATCTTATTACAAACCAAATAAAATGTCATGTACTGTGTGTACTGACGTGGACCCACAAGAAGAAATATCATCTGTCTTTATATAATTTTATACAAACCTCACGTAATTTTTTTACACAACTATAGATATCGATAAAAAAAGTTTCTGACACTAGCAAGATTCACACACGGTGTCTTGCGACAGACATAAAAAAAAATGCCGTGAAAATTCCGACCTCTGCTGATCGGCGTACTGCACAGCAATCGATTCGCACTTCCCGTGCACCGCTTTTACAACTTTAATCGATTTTGCGATGCCAGAATTGTACAAATAAAAGTATGTAATAAATTACTGGTTGTAATAAATAAAACACCTATTTTTTGTTACTTTTTAACCCCCGACGCAAAAAGAGGGGTGTTATAAGTTTGATGTTTTATATAAATCGGTTCAGCCGTTTTTGAGATATGGAGCTTTTAGGGGGTTAAAAGCCCCCAAAATAACGGCGACACCTACTTTCAGAGCTGATATCTCTTAAACGGCCCAACCAATATAAATGAAATCTTGCTAACAACCATCCTGAGTAGGTAATGTAGCTTACTTTAAAAAAAACCCTGCGTCCAAATCCGTTCATCCGTTTGGGAGCTACGATGCCACAAACAGACACTCAGATGTAAAGTTTAAAAGCGTGAAATAAAAAAATAACTGCGGCGTTATATAGCGGGGGACGGCTAAGTAAAATGAACTAACATAAAATACCCCAGCTACTTAGCGGTTTCCCGACGTGTCAGTTTAGTTAGTGTCAGTGTTCAGTTAACTATCTACTTATCAAACAATCAGCCCCTAGGGCCACTACTAATTATTTTTTACTTTTTAGAGTTTTTTTTACAGACTATTTAAAGTCGCGGGTTTTTTATATTTCTTTATTTTTTTTATAATTGGTTATTAAGTACTTATGTTGTGAGGCGACCTGATTCGTGCTACATATAAACCTCTCACAGGTTTCCAAAGCGCGTCTTATTGTAAGGAATAAATGATATTTTTTATAGTAAAAAAAAACGAAAAAATCTCATTTATCTTATTTTTCAGAATGTAACGGCGGGACTTGACGAGGATGAGGAAAGAACGGAGTTCTTACAACGCGTCCTTCTTGACTATCTCGCAGTCAACGGTCAAAAAGATCCAGCTTGGAATTGTGCGCGGCATTTCTACATCACACAGTGGTATCGGGACATGGTAGTGCAACCCAAAAGCTCCTCGCCCACGAAGAAACCCAAACACAAATCCAGCAAAAAGCGCTTAAAGAGCGAGACCAGTGACGAGGATTCCGACGACGACAGCGACGGGGGCATCAAGGAATCCAAAGACCGAAAACACACGAGCGCCATC